>CM029020.1:64243222-64673090 GCA_016801055.1 Panax notoginseng | reverse complement strand
AAAGTCATCGCGTATGCATTACGACAGTTGAAGGATTACGAGAAGGGATACCCGACCCATGATTTAGAGTTAGCTGCAGTTGTTTTTGATTTAAAAATTGGAGGCACTATCTTTACGAGGAGAAGTGTGAAATATATACAGACCACAAGAGTCTGAAATATATTTTCACACAGAATGACTTAAATATGAGTCAAAGAAGATGGTTGGAATTAATCAAGGATTATGACTGTGAGATTTTATACCATCCGGATAAGGCGGATGTAGTAGAATGTGTTGCCAAGTGTCTAGCCTGTTAGAAAGTAAAAGCATAACATCAGAGACCAAGTGAATTGCTTCAACCGTTGGAAATCCCAGAATGAAAATGGGAACATATTACAATGGATTTCGTGGTTGGCCTTCCGACGACTCAAAAAGCCTACAACGCAGTATGGGTTATCATTGACCGGCTGACGAAATCTGCACACTTCCTTCCAATCAAAATCAGATTTAATTTAGATCAATTGGCGAGGTTATACGTAAAAGAGATTGTTTCGAGGCACGGAGTGCCGGTGTCAATTGTTTCCGATAGAGATCCGCGTTTCACATCAAATTTCTGGAAACGTCTTCAGGAATGCATGGGTACGCAATTGCTAATGAGTACATCATACCATCCTCAAACAGACGGACAGAGCGAGAGAATAATTCAAACGTTAGAAGATATGCTAAGAGCCTGTGTGATGGACTTCAAAGGAAATTGGGATGATCACCTACCGTTAGCAGAGTTTGGCTACAACAACAGTTACCACGCTAGTATGGGCATGCCGCCTTACGAAGCGTTATACGGCAGAAAGTGCAGAACTCTGCTTTACTGGGATGAACTTGGTGAGAGACAATTGTTAGGGCCAGAATTGGTATAGCAGACAGCAGAAATAGTTAAAGTGATCCGAGCACGACTGGTAGCGGCTCAAGATCGACAGAAAAAATACGCTGACCCACATCATAAAAATATCGAGTTTGAATTAGGTAGTTATGTTTTCTTGAAGGTCTCTCCCTGGAAAGGAAAGATCAGATTCGGAAAGAAAGAAAAATTGAGCCCAAGATTCATTGGACCCTTTGATGTACTAAGAAGAATCGGTGTCGCATATGAAGTAGCCTTACCTCCATCACTCGAGAATGTCCACAACGTCTTCCATGTGTCTGTGTTACGACCCTACAAGGCCGATTACAAGCATGTAATTGAATACGAACCCTGCATTTTGAGAAAGACTTATCTTACGAAAAAATTCCTGTCCAAATTGTCGACCGAAAAGAACAAGTTCTCAGAAATAAAGTTATACCTTCTGTTAAGGTAATTTGGAGGAACCACAACGCTGAAGAAGCTACGTGGGAACTCGAAGAGAATATGATGAAGAATTACCCTCAATTATTTACTTAATTATGTGTAAGCGATTCTGGGGACAGAATCTTTTTAATGGGGGAGAATGTAACGGGTCAAAATTTTTGAGTCGTGATTCTGGAGACAGAATCCTTTAAAGGAGGGAAAGATGGGACGAATGAGATTTTTATAATTTAATTTTAATATTTATTGAGTTAAACAAATATTTTTTCGATGATTTAATTATTAGATTAAATAATTAATTGATGCAATTGTGGTAGATTAATTTAATTATATGTGTTACATTTATTAAATTAATGTGGAAAATATTTATTATTCAAGTATGTAATTATGTGAGCTTATTGAATTAAATGAATTATTTAATTAAGCATGATGTTATTCTAATTAATTTATTTATTAATTAGAGATTTAATAATTTAATATAATTAATTAATGAGAAAATTAAATATATAACTATGTGAATTTATGAGAAGTTATTATATTTTATTTATATTAAATAAGATATATGAATTATTGTGCAAGTGTGTGTGACATGAATTAAACTATACGATAAAGCTTTATTAAATTAAAGGAGTTTTGAAATCTATTATGCTAGCCAAACATGGCCTTAGTGGGGGTTACTAGCAGTTACCCATAACTGGGTTAACTGACCATTATTGCGCGTCAGTCGAGTTCTTATAATACGACGTTTTCTTTTCTTTTCTTTTATTATTCTAAGTCTGGAAGAGCAGAGAGGGAGAGAGATTGAGAATTTATCAGAGAAAATTTGTGAGAATTAGAGATATTGTGAGTGTGTAATCATCAGAAAATTGTGAAAGGATCATCTTGGATCACATCTTCTTAATCTATACTCTGGGTAATTTCTCCAAACTAAATTCTATTTTTACGTTATTTGAGTTTTATGAAAATGGCTTTCATTCATACTGTAAAGCCTCTGTAATTGAGATAGGAGTAATGATTATGGGTTTTGTATGTGTTATGGCACATCACATCGTATTTAATTATATATATTTTGTAAACCATATCATAAGTTTCATAATACGATGACTTGCTATTTCAAAATTTACAGAGTTTGGGTTTTGGCTATATGGCCTTATACGTGGTATTTCACGCATTGATCATGTATCATCCCTAAATTTTACACTTGTATTTTATTATACATATTGATACGAAGAGACCAAACTTTAAACGAACGGATTCGGTGTTATAATAAATCCGTAGTGATAATTTTCATGTTTTATTTTCAAAACCTTCAAGAACATCAAAGCCAGTGAAATTATAGATTTTAATTCGGTAATTATATGTTTTAATAGGTTAAAATCATTCTATAGATGTTGGATAATGATTATATGTGAATTCTAACATGTGGGTATGATTTAATCCGTGTAAAAATAAACTAATTTGGAAGTTATGGCCATATTCTTTATTCTTCACAGAACGTATAATTTTACTTGTGATTGATTTTTGACCTAATTTGGCTTATTATGGTCGCGAACTGCAGAACTGCAAAAACTGCAGAAAATAAGCCTGGCTAACCTCGCCCCCGCGCGGGCGTTACCAAACTACATTACCCCACCCCGGCGGTTAAAAAAAATAATAATAAATAAATAAATAAATAAATAAATATTCGATGAAAATTATTATTAAAATATTTATAAAAATAAATTAAATATTTTAATTGAGATATTATGGAATAAAATAAATATTTGATGAAAATTATTATTAAAATATTTATAAAATAAATTAAATATTTTAATTAAGATATTTATGGAATAAAATAAATATTCGATGAAAATTATTATTAAAATATTTATATAATAAATTAAATATTTTAATTGAGATATTTATGGAATAAAATAAATATTCAATGAAAATTATTTTTAAAATATTTATAAAATAAAGTAAATATTTTAACTGAGATATTTATGGAATAAAATAAATATTCGATGGAAATTATTATGAAATAATTTACTCGAGTGTAATAATAGTAAGAGAATGAAAATATTCTAATTTAATTAAGTAATTAAATTAGAAGGGTAATGATTTGTTAAATAAAGTGGAGTTTATATTAAATAATTAAGTGAAAATGTAACTAATGAATGTCATGAATACATATGGTATGTGTATAGGATTTGTGGTGAACGGAAGTAGTAATCGTTTAGCCTACGCACGAGGCAAGTTTCCTAACCCTACTTGTCATTATTGTTCAAGTTTATTATTTACCTCGAGTAAATTATCATTATTATTATTCAAGTTCAAATGTTATATTAAAGATTGACTATCTTTTCAAAGCATGATTCAGTTATACAATAATTGTTCTATTGTATACTTTCTGAGATTTTTATTCAATTTGAATATCATTATTATTGAACCTTATTAGACTAGCGAACCCTTATTGATTCGACTAGTCCATAGTTGATGAGCGTTCTAAATTTAAGAACCCTTGATGAATTATCCAAACCAAACTTCCTTTGGTGCAGACTCGAATGTCAAACTGAGATGAACAACCCTACAAAGGGATTTACTTATGCGTTAGCGTTAAGATATTGTGCACAGTATGGTACTAAGGGCTGATCCCCCTAGGTACGAGAAGAAAGGTCCATAGTCTTATGACTGTTAAAGGTTTCAAGTATAACCCTTGATAACCTAGGACATAGTTCCAGGTCTTATGACCCTCAGAATTCTTTTGATTCTTGTTATTCATTCTTGATTCAAAAGTTGAGCTTTCATTAGATGTTTTTGATTTACTCGCGTGTTATTATACTGTTATTTCATTATTATAGTTGTGGGCAATAGTGCTCGCTCTTGCTTAATAATAACATTGTAGTTAAGAACGAAAGAACCGATGAACCTTCCACTAGTAAAGGCAAGAGCAAAGTTAGCAAGTGATGAAGACTTGTTATTTTTATTAGATGATGTATTTATGTTTAAGACTTGAGTTAATGATGTTATTTAAGATTTATTTGTTTATGATTCCGCACAGATGTTTAAGGTTAGTTTAACCTGGGATTGTATTATTATTATTTGGATGTTGTAACCCTTAAGGGGAAGATTTTCATTCTATCTATTGCATGGTTTGCATTTATTATGGGTAGATAGATAGATGATATTTGTACAGTGAACACCAGATCCCGTAGAATCGAAGTACTCGAATTTGGGGGTGTCACAAGTTGGTATCAAAGCTGTAGGTTATGAACCTTAGGTGGGGGGAATAACCTTAGGTAGTAGCCTTATAGAAAGAAGATAGTGATGGAAAACTCTTATCGAGTTATAAGAAATGAATTTATATAATTCATTGAAGATAATAAAAGACCTTATGTGTTTATGTGTTAAAGTATGCGTTAGATGATACGACTTAGTAACTAAAACTTAAAATTTTATTGTCAGGATGTCGAATGTTGGAGAAGCTAGTCAAGCTGGGGAGGAAGAACCCTGTGTACCTATAGTACCGACAGAGTAGGAGCCCCGAGACATTCATGTCGTTAGGGAGCAGCTGGTACAGAGGGAGTCATCTCTATTGATCACCATTGTTGGTCAGGAGCATGAGCCCAAGACTGATCTTGAGGAGGATCCTGAGGAGAAATTTGTTGAGGAAGAGGAAGAGGAAGAAGAGGAGTTACCACGGTACATTGTTGATGCTGAGATGTATGACACGTTATACGTCCTTAACGTGGAGTTACGGGATGGGGTCCAGGATTTGACTAAGCTAGCGTTTATTCAGCATATTACTCTAGAGCAGAAGGAGAGGGAGATTTCGACTCTTCACTCTCGACTGGCAAATGTAGAATGGGATTTGGTCCATGAGAAAGGTCAAATCGAAGATAAAATAGAGGAGATAGAGAAGCTGAAGAAGGAACTGAAGGAAACCTCCGAAAGGATGAACATAGCAGAAGAGAGATGGGTAAGAGAATCACGTCGAGCTGATCATGCAGAAGATGGTAGTCGTGCAAAGAAGGCAAAGCTTGAAGAGACATACTCTACACTTAATCATGCAATGGATGAGGCCCAAGATAGAGTTTTGAGGTACCCCATCCAGTTCAAAGGACTTCCATCGTATATGCTGGATCGCAAGACGATGTCTCGTATCATGGATGAGGAGCGTGGCAAGGCTATTCAGCACCTTGACAGAGAGTGATAGAATTTGTTTAATTATATGAAAGACTTAATTAGTTTTTATATGTAAATTCTGACGTGTTTATGAACGAAAGAATATTTGAATGTTTTAAATCCTGTGGATTCTTTATTCCAGGATAGTTGATGTAAATAGCAGTTATGCTATCGTTTAATGTTAAAACTTTGATTTGAATGCAAATATATCAAGTTGTTTGAGATGATGTGTTAAATGATATGTTAAATTGTTGAGTAATGCCTTAACTATTTAGAGAAATAAATAAAGCTCTAATAAAGCGTTTATTTAACAGAAAAATGCCGCCAAGGAGAAGACAGCAACGTCAATCGGCTCAGGAAGAGTTAACAATAATAACAATTATGCCAACGCTAATCCCGTGCAGCAGTTGGTGAACTTACTAACTGGAGCCATGAATAACCAACCTCAAGCTCCACCAAACACAACGTTTAAGGACTTCAAGGCGGTGGGACCACCAGAGTTCAAAGGTTCCATGAACCCAATCGAGGCTCAAACGTGGGTTATGGAAATGGAGAAGATTTTTAACGTTGTTAGGGTTAGAGAAGACCAGAAGACCGCTTTTGCAACGTTTATGTTGAAGTATGAGACTAGCTATTGGTGGCAAGCAAACAAAGTGTGAGGAGGTGAAGGTGTAATTACGTGGGAGAGATTTAAAGAGATGTTTCTCGAAATGTATTTCCCAACTAGTTCACAGAACCAGATGGAGGTTCAATTTCTAGAGTTGAAGCAGGGAAATATGAGTGTGCCTGACTATGCGGCTAAATTCAACGAGTTGGCAAGGTTCGCCCCATATCAAGTTCACACGGATGAGAGGAAGGCGAGACGGTTTGACCAAGGACTAAAGCCTTGGGTGTACAGCAAGGTATCAATGTTTCAGCTAAACACGTTTACTGGAGTACTGGAAAAGGTCATCCTTGCTGAAGGAGAAAGCGATGCGGTGACCAAGTATAATCAACATCAGAAGAAGAAGAAGAGTGAAGGTGAAATTAATAACAAGGTCAGTGGAAGTGGCATAGGAGGTGGAAATTTCAATCAGAAGAAAAGATGGAATGACAACTCATCATCGGGGAATCAGCAAGGTAATCAGAAGAAAAGTATGGAAGCATGCCCGACTTGCGGGAAAGCCCATCTGGGAGTTTGTATGAAAGGAAAAAGAGTGTGCTACAATTGTGGTCAGGAAGGCCACATAGCACCAAACTGTCCAAACCCAAAGAAGGGTGCTTGTTTTACTTGTGGTTCGAAGGACCGTCTGGCAAGAGACTGTCCGAAGAAGGGATCGAAAGGGTCAGGATCAGGAGGAAATCGGGGAAATAACAGTGGAAATGCCTTAACCATCACCGGACCAACCGTAACAAACCAACCGCCTCCCAGAATTTCAATATGACGGTGCAGGATGCAATCCAGTCTCGTAATGTGGTGTTAGGTATCATTCCGATCAATAAAATTAATGATTATGTTTTATTTGATTCGGGTGCTACTTGTTCCTTTATATCTGAAGACTTTGTTAATAGTTTAGATTTTCTTATGGATGAGTTGGAATATCCCATGAATATAGAAATTGTGAATAGAGAGATAATTCATGTTAAGTACGTGTTTAAGAACTGTAGGGTGGATATTAAGGGTAATATCATGAACGTAGATATTATCCCTATTCGACTTGGGAAATTTGCCGTTATTTTGGGAATGGACTGGTTATTCAATTACGGGGCTGTAATTGATTGCCAAAAGAAGCGTATTAAGCTTATGAATCCGTCAAAGGTTATATTTTATGGTAGCAAGTCGCCTAGACAAGCGAGTTATCTGACGATGATGCAGGCCATGAAGTTATTAAGACAAGGCTGTGTAAGATACTTAGCTTATATAGTCGACAGTCAAAAAGAGAATCTGAAGGTAGAAGAAATACCGATTGTGAGGGACTTCGTCGACGTATTTCCAGACGATTTGCCAGGACTTCCACCAGATAGAGAGGTAGATTTAGTGATCGATTTGGTGCCAGGAACTACTCCAATATCGAAGGCACCATACCGAATGGTACCAGTAGAGATGAAGGAATTAATGGTACAACTACAAGAATTGTTAGACAAAAAAAACATTCAACTGAGCGTATCATCGTGGGGAGCGCCGGTGTTTTTCGTAAAAAAGAAGGACGGATCGATGCGGCTCAGCATTGACTACAGAGAATTGAATAAGGTCACGATTAAGAACAGATATCCATTATCGAGGATCGACGACTTGTTTGATCAATTGAAAGGAGCAAGATACTTTTCCAAGATAGACTTGAGAAGCGTTTATCATCAACTGAAGGTGAGGCCAGAGGATGTACCGAAGACAGCGTTCAGAACGCGATATGGTCACTATAAATTTTTAGTAATGTTGTTTGGTCTTACGAATGCTCCTGCAGCATTTATGGGACTAATGAATGGTGTGTTCAAGCCATTTTTGGACAAGTTCGTAGTGGTATTTATAGATGACATTTTGGTCTATTCGAAAACCAAGGAAGAACACGAAGAGCATTTGAGATTAACGTTGGAAGTGTTGAGAAGGGAAAAGTTGTATGCCAAGTTTTCGAAATGTGAATTTTGGATTGAACGAGTGCAATTTCTTGGGCACGTGATCGATAAAAACAGAATTTCGGTAGATCCATCAAAAGTCGAAGCCGTGATTAACTAGGATCAGCTGAAAATGCCATCGGAAGTAAGAAGTTTTCTTGGATTGGCAGGATATTATAGAAGATTCATTCAAGACTTTTCCAAGATCGCAACTCCGCTAACGAATTTAACTCGAAAAGCTGTGAAATTTGTTTAGACGGATAAGTGTGAGGAAAGTTTTCAGGAATTGAAGAAGAGATTGAGTACGGCACCTGTGTTATCTCTTCCGGATGATACATGAAATTTTGTTGTTTTTAGTGATGCGTCGCATAAAGGACTTGGTTGTGTGCTAATGCAAAATGGTAAAGTCATCGCGTATGCATTACGACAGTTGAAGGATTACGAGAAGGGATACCCGACCCATGATTTGGAGTTAGCTGCAGTTGTTTTTGCTTTTAAAATTTGGAGGCACTATCTTTACGAGGAGAAGTGTGAAATATATACAGACCACAAGAGTCTGAAATATATTTTCACACAGAAGGACTTAAATATGCGTCAAAGAAGATGGTTGGAATTAATCAAGGATTATGACTGTGAGATTTTATACCATCCGGGTAAGGCGAATGTAGTTGCCGATGCCTTAAGTAGAAAGGGTCGTGAGAAATTGATGATGTTAACTGCTCAGGAGGAGCTAATTGTGGAAATGGAGAAACTGGAATTGGAAGTGAAGTATCCAATGGATATTGATGAGAAGCTATTTTAGATGCAATCTAGTACAACTCTATTGGATAGTGTAAAGGAGGCTCATCTTCAAGATGATGAATACAAAAAGGTGACAAAGAAGATATCTAAAGGAACTGAACCAAGATTTTAGATGGATAAGGAAGGAATATTACAATTTGAAAGTAGAATCTGGGTTCCACTAGTACAAAAAATTAAGGAAGAAATTCTGAGCGAGGCTCATAGTTCAAATTTTTGGTGGCCGAATTTGAAACGCGATGTAGCAGAATGTGTTGCCAAGTGTCTGACCTGTCAGAAAGTAAAAGCATAACATCAGAGACCAAGTGGATTGCTTCAATTGTTGGAAATCCCATAATGGAAATGGAAACATATTACAATGAATTTCGTGGTTGGCCTTCCGACGACTCAAAAAGGCTACGACGCAGTATGGGTTATCGTTGACCGACTGACGAAATCTGCACACTTCCTTCCAATCAAAATCAGATTCAATTTAGATCAATTGGCGAGGTTATACGTAAAAGAGATTGTTTCTAGGCACGGAGTGCCGGTGTCAATTATTTCCGATAGAGATCCGCGTTTCACATCAAATTTCTAGAAATGTCTTTAGGAATGCATGGGTACGCAATTGCGAATGAGTAAATCATACCATCCTAAAATAGACGGACAGAGCGAGAGAACAATTCAAACGTTAGTAGATATGCTAAGAGCCTGTGTGATGGACTTCAAAGGAAATTGGGATGATCACCTACCGTTAGTAGAGTTCGGCTACAACAACAGTTACCACGCTAGTATTGGCATGCCGCCTTACGAAGCGTTATACGGCAGAAAGTGCAGAACTCTGCTTTACTGGGACGAACTTGGTGAGAGACAATTGCTAGGGCCAGAATTGGTACATCAGACAGCAGAAATAGTTAAAGTGATCTGAGCACGACTGGTAGCGGCTCAAGATCGACAGAAGAAATACGCTGACCCACATCGTAAAAATATCGAGTTTGAATCAGGTAGTTATGTTTTCTTGAAGGTCTCTCCCTGGAAAGGAAAGATCAGATTCGGAAAGAAAGGAAAATTGAGCCCAAGATTCATTGGACCCTTTGAAGTACTAAGAAGAATCGGTGAAGTCGCATATGAGTTAGCCTTACCTCCATCACTCGAGAATGTCCACAACGTCTTCCATGTGTCTGTGTTACGACCCTACAAGGCCGATTACAAGCATGTAATTGAATACGAACCCCTGCATTTTGAGAAAGACTTATCTTACGAAGAAATTCCTGTCCAAATTGTCGACCGAAAAGAACAAGTTCTCAGAAATAAAGTTATACCTTCTGTTAAGGTAATTTGGAGGAACCACAACGCTGAAGAAGCTACGTGGGAACTCGAAGAGAATATGATGAAGAATTACCCTCAATTATTTACTTAATTATGTGTAAGCTATTCTGGGGACAGACTCTTTGTAAGGGGGGGAGAATCTAACGCGTCGAAATTTTTGAGTCGTGATTCTGGGGACAGAATCCTTTTAAGGAGGGAAAGATGTGACGAATTAGATTTTTATAATTTAATTTTAATATTTATTGAGTTAAATAAATATTTTTTCGATGATTTAATTATTAGATAAATAATTAATTGATGCAATTGTGGTAGATTAGTTTAATTATATGTGTTACATTTATTAAATTAATGTGGAGAATATTTATTATTCAAGTATGTAATTATGTGAGCTTATTGAATTAAATGAATTATTTAATTAAGCATAATGTTATTCTAATTAATTTATTTATAAATTAGAGATTTAATAGTTTAATATAATTAATTAATGAGAAAATTAAATATATGACTATGTGAATTTATAAGAAGTTATTATATTTTATTTATATTAAATAAGATATATGAATTATTGTGCAAATGTGTGTGACATGAATTAAACTATATGATAAAACTTTATTAAATTAAAGGAGTTTTTAAATCTATTATGCTAGCCAAACATGGCCTTAGTGGGGGTTACTAGCAGTTACCCATAACTGGGTTAACTGGCCATTATTGCGCGTCAGTCGAGTTCTTATAATACGACGTTTTCTTTTCTTTTCTTTTATTATTCTAAAGTCTGGAAGAGCAGAGAGGGAGAGAGATTGAGAATTTATCAGAGAAAATTTGTGAGAATTAGAGATATTATGAGTGTGTAATCATCAGGTAATTGTGAAAGGATCATCTTGGATCACCTCCTCTTAATCTATACTCTGTGTAATTTTTCCAAACCAAATTCTATTTTTACGTTATTTGAGTTTTATGAAAATGGCTTTCATTCATACTGTAAAGCCTCTATAATTGAGATAGGAGTAATGATTATGGGTTTTGTATGTGTTATGGCACATCACATCGTATTTAATTATATATATTTTGTAAACCATATCATAAGTTTCATAATACGATGACTTGCTATTTCAAAATTTACAGAGTTTGGATTTTGGCCATATGGCCTTATACGTGGTATTTCATGCGTTGATCATATATTATCCCTAAATTTTACACTTGTATTTTGTTATACATATTGATGCAAAGAGACCAAACTTTAAACGAACGGATTCGGTGTTATAATGAATCCGTAGTGATAATTTTCATATTTTATTTTCAAAACCTTCAAGAATATCAAAGTCAGTGAAATTATAGATTTTAATTCTATGATTATATGTTTTAATGGGTTAAAATCATTCTATAGATGTTGGGTAATGATTATATGAAAATTCTAACATGTGGGTATGATTTAATCTGTGTAAAAATAAACTAATTTGGAAGTTATGGCCATATTCTGTGTTCTTCACAGAACGTATAATTTTACTTGTGATTGATTTTTGGCCTAATTTGGCTTGTTATGTTCGCGAACTGCAGAACGGCAAAACTGCAGAAAATGAGCCTGGATAATCCCGCCCCCGGCGGGCGTTACCAAACTACATTACCCTGCCCCGGCGGTTAAAAAAAATTAAAAATAAATAAATAAATAAATATTCGATGAAAATTATTATTAAAATATTTATAAAATAAATTAAATATTTTAATTGAGATATTATGGAATAAAATAAATATTTGATGAAAATTATTATTAAAATATTTATAAAATAAATTAAATATTTTAATTGAGATATTTATGGAATAAAATAAATATTCGATGAAAATTATTATTAAAATATTTATAAAATAAATTAAATATTTTAATTGAGATATTTATGGAATAAAATAAATATTCGATGAAAATTATTATTAAAATATTTATAAAATAAATTAAATATTTTAATGGAGATATTTATAGAATAAAATAAATATTCGATGAAAATTATTATGAAATAATTTATTCGAGTGTAATAATAGTAAGAGAATGAAAATATTCTAATTTAATTAAGTAATTAAATTAGAAGGGTAATGATTTGTTAAATAAAGTGGAGTTTTATATTAAATAATTAAGTGAAAATGTAACTAATAAATGTCGTGAATACATATGGTATATGTGTAGGATTTGTGGTGAACGGAAGTAGTAATCGTTTAGCCTACGCACGAGGCAAGTTTCCTAACCCTACTTGTCATTATTGTTCAAGTTTATTATTTACCTTGAGTAAATTATCATTATTATTATTCAAGTTCAAATGTTATATTAAAGATTGATTATCTTTTCAAAGCATGATTCAGTTATACAATAATTGTTCTATTGTATACTTCCTGAGATTATTATTCAATTTGAATATCATTATTGTTGAACCTTATTAGACTAGCGAACCCTTATTGATTCGAATAGTCCATAGTTGATGAGCGTTCTAAATTTCAGAACCCTTGATGAATTATCCAAACCAAACTTCCTTTGGTGCGTACTCGAATGTCAAACTTAGATGAACAACCATGCAAAGGGATTTACTTATGCTTTACCGTTAAGATATTGTGCACAGTATGATACTAAGGGCTGATCCCCCTAGGTACGAGAAGAAAGGTCCATAGTCTTATGACTGTTAAAGGTTTTAAGTATAACCCTTGATAACCTAGGACATAGTTCCAGGTCTTATGACCCTCAGAATTCTTTTGATTCTTGTTATTCATTCTTGATTCAAAAGTTGAGCTTTCATTCAGGTGTTTTTGATTTACTCGCATGTTATTATACTATTATTTTATTATTATACTTGTGGGCAATAGTGCTCGCTCGTACTTAATAATAACATTGTAGTTAAGAACGAAAGAACCGATGAACCTTCCACTAGTAAAGGCAAGGGCAAAGTTAGCAAGTGATGAAGACTTGTTATTTTTATTAGATGATGTATTTATGTTTAAGACTTGAGTTAATGATGTTATTTAAGACTTATTTATTTATGATTCCGCACAGATGTTTAAGGTTAGTTTAACTTGGTATTGTATTATTATTATTTGGATGTTGTAACCCTTAAGGGGAAGATTTTCAATCTATCTATTGCATGGTTTGCATTTATTATGGGTAGATATATAGATGATATTTGTACAGTGAACACCAGATCCCGTGGAATCGAAGTACCCGAATTTGGGGGTGTCACAATTTTACTATATATCCACATAAATATTGTCACATACATATTTCATGATGTATTTCTATAGTTTCATTAAATCTTAATATATGATTACTATATATAGTATAGTCACGCAAGTGTCGTGCTACACTATATAATGCAGTTGTATTCCATATTTATAATATATTTAATTGTTGCACACTTGCACATAACAGTCAATATAATCTTATTATATTAAAAACTTACTTATTTGTTTTATGTAAAATAGATAAATTATTTATTGATTAATTAACAATAATATTAATTAATCCATTTCTCATTGATTAACGTAATTATTAATCTCTATAACAATTAATATAAATTAATCGTTCACTTAATAATTCCTTCGTTGATTAATATCAACATAATGTACTTTTATCCTATGGTTTATTAATGTCACACATATCACATTAGTTTTCCATTTCATTTTGTAGAAGAAAACCAAGTTTCTCCAACTGATCACTGGTGCAGCTGCGCCAGTTTGTACTACTGGGAGGGCGCAGCTGCGCCGTTCCCTGACAGTGCCAAACTAGTTTTGCTTCAAGCCAGTATCAACCTCCATCGCCATACTAGTTTTACACGACATGAATTAGCTTCCATATGAGTGATATTACTAATCTAAGAGTGTATTCAGTCCTTATATGGAATCACAAAATCATATACAGATAATCTTTCTAGTTCACTTTTAACTTGCTTAGTGAATTTCCCCGGTTCACATTATGCCACACAAGGCACTTCACAAATGCTCATCACATTTCCAAACTTCTTAATTCGTATTAATCTAATGCGAATCAATTTAATTACTCAACTTACAAAACATTAACATTTATATTCAATAAATATGTATTCCATTAATATATATATTTAATAAGATGTGGAAATTCTCGGGTATTACATCCTCCTTAAATGCTAACTCGTCTAACATCAATCCCATCTTTGATTCCACATCATCGGTTACTATTTTTCTTAACAATTTAAGGATCACACTTCGAGTTTTAAAACTCCATTTCCCTTATTAGTTTAACCAACTATACATCTCCTTTACGGTTTCTTACCACCAATAAACAGAAAAACGAATATAACACACACATACATTCCTTTAATCCTCACTTCTCGCCGTGTATCAAATTACTTAATAATTCTCTAACCAATTTAAAGGTATTTTTATTTTCTTCTCTAGTCAACAACGTACATATATACAAGTCTAAACCTAGCACGCATCGAGTCTTTAATAGTATTCAATATAGTACACTGAGTGGTTTCACACAAACAACCAACAAATTAGATTCCGTCTCGTCTACACTGTTTTCACAGTGAGTTAGATCGGTTACTAATTTGTATATACCTCCATTCTCTGAAGGAATTGTTACTAATTCATACGGTTACACTGCCTTAGACTTGATACTTACTCTTACAAATACTCAAGAAATTGGTGATTATCAAAGATATTTAATGTCACCAACTTACTATTATAAAATAATTTCACATAAATTATTTAACGTCAATAGATAAATTTTATCCATCTTCATATTAATTCATCTCTACAATTTATAACAAATATATAATAATGATATATATTTATTAAACACTACATCACTTATTACATAGCTCATTTTACCCTATGTAACACAATACTTCATACCTCGTAACATATATATATATATATATATATATATATATATATATATATATTCTTGTTTGAATGCATCTCATGCTTTAAGAATTTTATCTACCATATTCTTATTTTAATATTTTCTGAAAAATTTGGGTTCTTACATCCTCTCCCCCTTATAAGGATTCCGTCCTCGGAATCACCGAAACCTCCTCTACTCGGTGCTATTTAGAATATTACATATTCTTTTGAATAACTTTATCCATTCTCTTTTTGGAAGTTTTATTATAACTTACTCACTTGAATTCTACCACATTCTCCTTTCTAAGGAACATTCTACTTACTACTTTCATCATTCAGAAGAATAAGAATCTTCCACGATTTATCAATAATCATGAAGTAGTATGAATAACTCAGATTCCAATTTATATTGAGGGGTCACACAAGACCGTGAACTCTTTTCTAGGTTTACTAATGCTTCAACACAATCATTCACAATGCAAACCAGAGTGTTTATTAATCAAAAAGACTGAAAACACCCTCTGCAGGTACACTAGGTGGCCAGCCTATTGTACCACTACGTTGGGCCGCAACATAGTGTTTTGTAACGACTATATACGCTACGCTCGGAAACATTGTCCCCGAAAACATATCCCTTTATAGGGTTGTTCACCTCCACTTTTTCACATCTGAATCTGCACCAGAGCAATCTGGTTTGGCATAAATACTCAAGAACGCTAGAATTCCATAAATATTTTTCAACAGCCATCTAGCCGGATCAAATAGTTTAGACTTTTATCAATAACTCAGACATCAATCGAAATAATTTAGCCAACTTAATTGGCCTTTTTCATAGTTTAAATGAAAACCAAAATTTCTTTTATGACGTCATGATACCGTACCAGATTAGTAGTACGTTGAGGATTTCGCCATTATGTGACTTTATCATACTACATCATACCATACCATAGTGGGCTGACAATCTTTCGATCACAACCCACATTAGGTTCAACTGCATTGATGACTCCATCGTTTACCATTTCTACACCATATCAAATGATGTACATGGTCGGAAATACATTTTGAAAATTTTCAAATAACGGTATTGTTTTTAAAACATCATTGGTTCAATCACATGATCCAATGTTTTTCAGCAAAATAAAAGTGCAAATATCAGTACGAAGTTAATAAATTTTAAAAATCTAGCAGAACTAGAGGATTTAGAAAATCCATGTTTCTCCAACAACTTTACTCCGTTGCCTAATTTTATCAATCTTTAACACCATCAATGCTCACTATACCAAAATTTCTAATTTCACAACATACATATACCCGATATAGTTCATCAAACTTGTGATGCCTCAAATCCGGGTATCTTCCAACCCGACAGATGGTGCTACACGGTGCTACAGTTCACACAAATATTCAATTAAAATGCCATCAAAAGAACGAATATGCCTTATATATATTCCAAAATAATATTTCCATTCCTCAGGTTCTTTATAACAGTTACATTTGTTCTTGTCATAATATCAAATATTATCATTACAAACCTATACTATTACATAGGTAATCTACGGGTTTGCCTTAGCTTTCCCTTTATCCTTGTCTAATCCTTTGGTCCGTTCAGTCTTAGCTGCATTCATATGGTTCAAGCAAGAGTGAGCATAACAAGCTCAGCAAGTACAACAATTTCATTTAAACGACATGCTTGAAACATAGGAACCGTATATCTTCAATAACTAAACAATAGTTATGAAGTACTATCGATAATTCAAAATAGCACTTCTTTTCCTTCAAAATGTTTTACAATGACAATATTTAGTAAAACATCAATTCTGGTCCAAGACCATAAGCATTTCATAATTTCTTTGAAAAGGACATCCCGGCACTAAGTTTGTAAGTTCGGCATAGCTTACGAGCACGTCTAGGTGATCAGCCTATAGTACTCTATGTTGATCAACACTACATCCTTTAAATGTATGTACGTTTAAGTTTTGGAATCCTCGCGTGCCCATCAAATAATCGATGTAAAATACAATTATTTATTCATATTTAGACTTACCTTGAATCCATACCTAATAATTGGTGTAGGATAACGTTATCAATTATATATTGAAAAACTTGTAATGAAATAAATCAACTCTTCAAGATTAGTCTAGCCGAGATAAAACTGGCATCGACCCTTTCTTTAAAACCATTCATGCGTTTCATAACATGAATCACTGAAAACCTGGCTAACACGAAGGTTAGACAAGCGATAAGAAAAACTTGCCTTCAACGTCTGCTACAATATAATAACTTTTCCTTTCAGTGTTTACGGTCTCTACAACACATAACCACATAACATACCACATTAGGTCATGAATGAACATACATGGTTCCTAATGAATCATACCCTTCTTCTCAATCTAATCATGTATTAGACTTGTTATTATTGGTTTTGGCTTGCCGTCATTCTTTTACATCGTTCTTACCAACTTCTTTCTCTTCTATAACTTAACTGAAATTATTTCATTAATACAACACGTTTTGAGTTGATCATCCTTCCTCACGGCTTACTAACGTTCTTACGTTATTAAACTGTTACTCGATCGTCATTGGTGAAGTATCAACATTGAATACCATTCACGGTTTACTTAATTACCCTTCATGTTCTTCGTTTAATTATTCTTTCTTTCAACCTCTAGTGTATTACTTAAGGTTGTACATCCTAAATGATGTTACATTAAGTTGATTAAGAATTTAATTCACTCTTAATACGCTTCTTCTTCAATTTACATTCAAAACCTTTCTTCTCAATCTACATTCTAGTGCTGGCGCGCAGCGCCAGCTTCCCTTCTTTATGCCGCGCTGCGGTGCCACGCTTACGTGGCTACGGTCCGGACTTGGCACTACGGCGCGAGTCTTAGTGCTAACTGCTGCGCTATGGCGCAAGACTTAAGTAGCTTATGGCATTCTTGGCGCTGCGGCGCCACATACTTGGCCTTGACTGGTGCTGCGGCGCCAGTACTCAGCACCAGAAAATTTTTATGTGAGATTCCCGGGGTCATAACTTCTTCGTTATAAGTTCGAATTGACTCATTCAAACGCCGTTAGTTCACAAATTACATACTCTACGTGTTCATGCAAGATTTATATAATTTCAAACCCGTTAACTTAAAATTCACCTTTTAGTTATTTTTAACGAAAACGATAAACGTTCGTGAACGTTCAACCCTCGTTTCTTTGTTCTAAAGTCAGAATTCGGTCATTTTTTAGTCCGCAACTCTAGAATGCGAAATAAGACTATACTCCATCGAAAACACACATTTCTGAACTCAATATCAAAATTTGATTACCATTCTGAGATTTTTACGAATTCGACGATTATCGTCTAATCGTGTGAATTCCGGCATAACTTTGTTTCTCATGATTTGGTCATCGTTTCAAATGGATTATATCCATCATATTAACATCTTAACTGACTCATCTTATTAACTTATATACATGATAAGTTCTTGCTTGTTCTTTGTGAGTTTATAACTTATAAAAGTATAAACTACTTATAATTTTTATTTCTCATGATTTATCATGGCTTAAATCTTTTAACCACCATCCTTGCTTCTTCTTATCATACCAACTCATTATTATTAATATATGACAAGTTCCTACAAGTTCTTCCTTGGTTCATAACTTATCTATGAACAAAATGCTTATTCTCGGCTTATTACGACTTAATTCCTTAAATTACTCATTCTTATCATTCCTTAGCTTACTAGTTCTACCACTACTCACTTCTCTATCAATTAAAGAGATGAAGAGTTGTGAGGACCCCAAACTCGGGTACTTGAAACCCGAACTCGGTTCATCACGATATCATTTCTATGAGCGGAATAATACTAATAATAATAACAATAATATAAAGATCAACTTAATTTACATAATTATCAGAGTCTAGCTCCCAAGTACGTAACCTTTAAACATTCATTACAACCCATGATAGATAATATATATCATAATTGTCTTAATATTAATATCTACAAGATAACATTTGCATTCAATCAGCAACCTTTCCCTTTTTTCCTTGGTCTTAGCAGAGCTCTCTAGTCGTTCGCACTTAGCTGAAAACATTTAAATTTAAGCAAGGATGAGCATTTGAGTGCCCAGCAAGTAATAGCAATTATATATATATATAAACTGAAAGGATTTAAATGTTTTCTTTATACTATTCTTCTACAACAAGTCAATAGTTGTGAAGTATTCTGAACCAATAATAATAACATAACAACTCTCTTTCAAAGTTTTGAAATTTCGTATAGACTATATCTGGGGTATGGTGACATGCCATGAACATTGTTTTAAATTTTCGATAGGGTAAGACAGAAATTCATCTGCAAACCGTCATAACTTACGGGCACGGGGGGTGATCAGCCCGTTATGCCCTGCATTGATCAATACTACATTGCTAGAACGATATTATCGTTCATCCTTTGTCCGCCGGAGCGCATAAAAATTTTCCCGTGTAGGGATGTTCATACATGTCTGGGTTCTAAATCAAAGGTTTTATCTTGTCAACAATAATCTATAATTTAACATATATGTATACGGGTAATTGACAAAGGTATATCAACATGTGATTAAATACAATGATTATCCAAGTGGGGACATTTGTTTTACCATTTCTAGAAATTAACGAACAGGATATATATATCTGAGTTACCATATACTAAAATGTTGATATTCAAGGAGCTTATATAATATAAGGTTAATAATATGTACCATAATAATATAGTTTAGAAACATTCTTACTCACATCCATTGCATAAAGAAAATGCAAAGGTTAGATAATTGCCTGAAGCGCTGCTTACAGTTTGCAATTTAGATTTATCGCTTATCTCACGACCTATCATTAATAAGATCGTTCGTTCGATTAGAATAACATACTATAACACATAACAATGCTTATTGCAGTGAGCAAATACCTTAATCACATTGGCACATAGATTTAACAATCATTGAATCACAAATAATCACTTATCTAATCACATTATCTAAGTCCAGATCAATTTCTGAAATATGTCGGTGTACCGACAATTTTATCGGGTAATTATCGAGTCTAAGACTCTATTCTGTAACTTAATATCAGTCATATTATTTTTAAATGACTTAATATAATTTTAAAACATTTATTATAATTTATCATAAATTTCAAACATCGGAATCACATTAAAATGATTTAAATACTAATCAATTCTATTATCATTAATATTTAATTAGTATTAAACTATTAATGAAATCATTTCTAAAATATTAAAGTTATTTATAATAACTCAAAATATTTTTAAAGTGTTAAAATTACCTTTAAATGATTTTTAAAACATTTAAAATCATTTCTAAATAATTACCATTATTATCAAAGTATGAATGTTCTATTTATCAAAATATTAAAAGTCATTATTCATAACTTAAAATATTTTTAATTCATTTATATCCCTTTTAAATAATTTTTAATTTAATAAAACCATTTATAAACTATTTATTTAATAAATTTAATATCATTAATAATAAATTAATAATCATTAATATTAAATTAATAATGAAATTATTCTTTAAATATTAAAAGTTATATTTTATAACTTAAAATATCTTTAAACACTTTATTTTCATTTAAAATGATTATTAGAATATTAAAATCATTTTTAAACTAAATTATTTAATATAATTATTAAATAACTTTAATATTATTAATAATAATAAATTAATGAAATTTACCTTTAAATATTAAAAGTTATATTTTATAACTTAAAATATTTTTAAATACCTTATTATTATTTAAAATGATTTTTAATATAATAAAATTATTTTTAATCAATTTACTTAATTCATTTAGTAAATAAATTAATTACCATTAATATTTAAATATTAATGAAATTTATCGCAAAATATTAAAAGTCATTAAAAATAACTTAAAATATTTTCTTATATCATAATATAATTTTTAATGATTTTTCCAATATTAAAATCATTTTTAAATAATTTATTTAATATTATAATTAAATAAATTAAATACTTTTAATATTTCAAAAATATTAAATATTTATGAAATATATTTAAAATAATTTTTTATAATTTATTTTATATTTTTAATAATTTAAAACTAATTTTTTTTTATTTTTTTTATTAATTTCCGGAAAATAATAAGCTATCTGTCGCTAAAGACCACCTATAGCGACAGAACAGTCGCTATAGGTGTTCTTCATGTTCTTGGCCAAACCCATAACACCATAGACAGTTTCGAGGGACCTTCTTTGACCACTGATTAAACACTTCTCAAGTAGTTTTTGGGCATGTTGTTGTTTCGATCGTGTATTGCTAGTGTAGACTACATTATACAACAATAAACATGAACAAAAAGCAATAAACGAAAAAGATCTGAGCCTCCAAAAGTGTTGTCAGAGGCTGTTCTTCATTTCTGGGTTACCCAGAAATGAAGAACAGTTCGAGCATACACTTTTAGGCTTCCAAAACTTGCAATCCTGTTGATGTTTTTGTGATCTAACTATTTTAGGTTGTGGAAAACATGTAACTTAAGAGATCTATAACAAAACATCAATCAAACATCAAGAGAATCAAGTGTTATAATCCGGTCAAACCATGTCAGTCGACATGTTCATATGTTTTCTGGGTTATCCAGAAAACTGAGAACATGTTCGACATAGCTAGTTTGACCGGCCACCAAATCCAATATATATTATATCTAGTGGTTCTAAAAGCATGGATCTAAAGACAAATCAACATACTACAACCTGAATACAACAAACATAATAATACCTATATAACTGAACAGATTAAGGCATTAGAAAATGTTGTCAGACACTGCTAAACACGTTCTGGGTTACCCAGAAACCTTGCAAGTCATGGTCGGTCAACGCAGTTTGACCTTCCATAACTTGCAATATACATACGATCTAAGCCTGATTCCAAGCCCAGATCCAAGAGAACATATCAGACTACAACTATAAAGTTTCGAAACACAAAATTCGTAACAGATCACAAAGATATAAGGTCTGACATTCGTTGTCAGACCACCAAGAACAATTTTTCCAGATTTTTGAAAAACACAAATTCGAGCTTCTAAATGTTATGGATCCAACATTTAGCAACCCAGATCGTCAAAATGGACTACAACCAACATATTTTAACAATAAAAACTAACATTTAACACAGAATCGATGGACAGAAATTATGCTAGGGTTTTATACCTTTAATGATCAATTTCTGATTTTGTGTTGCTGATTTGGTTATGGTGAACGTGGGGCTTTGATTTAGGACTGATATACTTGTATATTTTGGAGGTTAGAGAGAGAGAGCTTAGTTTGAGTGTTGTAAAAAATGTAAGTAACAAATATTATTTCTCTCTCTTCCAATCTATAAATAGAAGTGTATGGTGCATGTATGGCTGAAATGTGTGGCTGATCTGCTGAGATTTTGAGCTTGTGGAGTAATCTAGAGTTGGTGAACAACTCCAATCTTGGCAAGATACACAAGTAAGCTAAATAAATAAAAATTGCACATAAGGGCATTTTGGACCTTGGGCTTGATAATTTAATGGCATACTTGTAATCCTTGTAAACCATTAGGATTTGACCCTTAGGGTTTAATCCTAAGGTTTAGCACAAACCATATCTAGGATTTCCAATTTAGGGTTTGCTCAAAAATAAAAAAAATTAAATAACTTTTAGTTTCAAAGATTTTGAAATTATGATTTTCTATTTATGATTAATTTTCTAATTACGCTATACAAGAACATTAGGGTTTAACATTATATAATTATCATTAACATTGCTAAAATAGCAATTAGGGTTTATGATTTTTATAATTAGGGTTACCAATTTATAATTAGGTTTTCTAATTATCAAATTAGGGTTCTAGATATTTAGGGTTTAAAATAGCTAATTAGGTTTTCCATAATTAACAATAAAATCTAATACTTGCTAATTAAACACATTAACATAATTACAACCAATCTCGAACTCTAATTCAAATTTCAAATTAGGGTTCCTCATCTCCAAAAATTATTTAGGGTTTCTAGATTATAATTAGGTTTTTCTAAAAATTAGGGTTTCTAGAATTTTAATTAGGGTTCACCTAATTAATACATTTAATACACCACATAAATTTTATAACACACTTATAAAACAATCTTGCACTCTAATTTGGATCTCAAATTAGGGTTTAGTATTATTACTAGGGTTTGGTCATAATACACCGTAATTGACCTACGGAAATACAGTACATATTCATAGCACTGAAAAATCAAAATATAATTAATATTATATTATTATTCTTATACCTTGACAATAATCCAAAATTAGGGTTTGGATTCTATATCTGATTTATCTGCCATAATTAACCTTGATAATTAAGGTAAAATAATTAACTTAATAACCTGTACTAAAATTCATATAATAAAATAATTATTATAATTATTCTAAAAATCACTCCATATATTATTTAAATAATGTATGACTATATATTTTTACGGAAAATAATTAATAAAACATTTCTACCAAAATTTTAATTATTATAAGAATGTACTTTATAATAATCAAAATTTTAAAATAAATTCATTTGTAAATATTTATGTAATAAATATATTTTTATTTACCACATAAATACATATATACAATATCTTGTACAAATCCTCATCCTTAAAAAAAAAATTATACGCAAAATTTCTTATTTATTTATATGAAAAATATCTGGTTGTTACAAGAGTCATGGTTTAGGATTGCTTACCCTTGAAGTTCTCATGCTAATCCTTCTTCTTCCTTCTTGGACTACAAAGTCTAACTTTCTGGCTTTTGTAGCTTTTTCTCTCTAACCAATAAGCTCTAAGTTGTTGGTGTTTTTGAACAAATGTTAAATGAAATCCAAAGCTTGCTATTTATAGGAGTTGCTAGGTTAGGGTATAATGGTCAAAAGCCAATCCCACCTCCTTAATAAACCTTCATACTATTCATTACTTAAACCCTAAGTTTACTTGCTCACTAAATTAATTACTTGGCCATCACAATACGTATCTATTGCTTGCTCATCACCACTATTACTTAACCATTAAGTTTACTTGCCCATTACTTATAAGCACTTTACTTAGCCTTTAAGTTTACTTAACTTATCCTTTGCTTAACCCTTAAGTCTACTTGCTCATCACACTTGTTTCTTGGCCACCAAGATCATCCATGTGATCATGGGTTGCCCTATGGATCCTCCTAATCCATTGGATTAATAGTTTGGGCATAAGGTTTAATTAACATAACTTATACATTGGGCTTGCAATTAAATAAACACTTGGGCTTGTTCATTAATTTACATTGGACTTAACATTACAAACATTTGGGCTTTAACATTAATTCATATTAGGCTTTATTATTATCCCAATTGGACATTACAATTTCCTACACAATCCTACAAGTCCATTACGTAGGGCTTAAAGCCTTTTAACGTATAATCTACGTATTAATCTCGTACTCTAACTCGTATACTTATTCATCATATACGACAAACCATTATTCCTACATACTCGTATAATACCTCGTATCATACTCGTATTCATTATCTCATTTAATACTTACATATTATACGATCATCACTTTAATTCATTATACACATTTCAATTCCTTCTCGAAAATCACTTTCCCTAACCGTTAGGTTTTAAGTCCGCAGGCAAAAAATTGTGTTTGTCATAACTCAAATATTATTAGATATTCCATCCCACCTCGATATTCTATCGTTACGTATTTCTCAGAAATTTAAAAATAATTCCCGAGCAGAAATGCTTGAATAGTGTTTTTCAGAAAATTTCTCGGAAAGCATTTATTTTCGTCTTGAAAATTCAAACACTTTAATTTTATCACGTAGCCAAAATACTACAACGTTCCGATGTTTCTAGGTTATAGAACGACATTCAGTTAGCCTACTCCCATAAATAATTAATTAAATTCATTTAATCCATATAATTAAATAAAAAATTTAATTCTCATATAAATTCAATTTTCTCGGGCGTTACATTCTCCCCCCTATAAGGATTCTGTCCCCAGAATCTTTCTACCATTACATAATCAAATGAGGAAGAATTTTCTTCATTTTAATCTCGAGTTCCCACGTTGCTTCTTCGGCATTGTGGTTCCTTCAATTTACCTTCCCCGAAGGTATTATTTTATTTCACATGACTTGTCCCTTCCTATCAATAATCTGAGTTGGAAGTTAGGCATTTACTAACACATTACACTATCTTTCTCTAATTCATTCTTCTTTTAACTCAGAAATATATGAAACTCAAATTCCTCCTTCAAAAAGAGATGATACTTGATCTTCTCTTCATCTTGCATCCTCTTCTTTAATCGCTTACATTTCTCGTTACCTACCATTTTCATGGATTGAGCCTACCTTGTGAATAACATTCTACCACTTCATTCCGTAATTTAATTTCTAACTATGTTCTCGTCATCTCCGTTATTAACTCATTCTGAGTTGTTAACATTGATAGCTTTTCCCTACCCTTCCTACTTAACGCGTCGGCTTCTAAGTTTACCTTCCCTGAATGATATGACATATCACAGTCGTAATCTCTTATCCATTCTAATCACCTTCTCTACTTCATATTCAACTCCTTCTGTGTGAAAATATATTTCAGACTCTTAGAGTCCGTGTATATCTTACACTTTTCCCCGTATAAATACTATCTTCAGATTTTTAATTCAAAAACTATAGCTGCCAATTATAGATCATAAATAGGATAGACATTCTCGTAATCCTTTAACTGGCGTGATGCATACACAATGACCTTGTCATGCTACATGAGCATGCAATCTCGTCATCTATGCGAAGCATTGAGATACACTACAAAATTCCCTGAATCATCTAATAAAGACAATATAGGTACCTCACTTAACTTCCCTTTTTAGTTCCTCAAAACTATTTTTCTCACTTCTCATTCCCAACATACCTATCAATTTGCCACCGACTTGCTCGGCGCCCCTTACGGAAAGTCTAACTTCAGTACATCAGTCAACCCATACGAAATAACCAGAAACTCGTAATAACCATAACGAGTTCTAAATGTCGTCATAGGTACCTTCTCCTTCCTTACTTTCAACAAACGATACCCCGTACACAAATATATTTTAGAAAAATACTTTGCCCCTTTCAACTGATCAAATAGATCATCAATCCTGGGAAATGGGTATTTATTCTTAATAGCTAACCAAATAGTCATATATTTAACTTACATATTGGTTTACTTAAGTTTACTTCTTAGGGTTCATGTTCTTTTGACCTAAGTTTACGCGACCTACTTTCATTACCAACTTACAACTTTTTGACATACGAAGATGTTTTACTTAATACGTTCATCATCTTTGATGATTTATATTTTTATCTTCTTCTTATTACTTCTCTAGGACTCAGCACACATCGCTTCTCTGACAATAGTCCATATGGTACTCTGAGTGGTTTCCCACAAATAACTAACAAACAAGTTCCCGTTTCATCTACACTGCCATCACAGTGAGTTAGATCGATTGCCAGTTTTGTATATACCTTCGCTCTCTGAAGGAATTTTTTAGCCCAACTCCCATATGTCAACCATCAAAGGTTACGATTGTATCACAACCTAAACTTATCTTAACATCCTTCTAGATTGCGTCATGATTATACAACAAGAAAGTTCCGATGATTTATTACCGTAAAATCCTACCTTGGGTTTTCTTAGAAAATCGAAGATTCATACTTTTCCTTAGATAATTTATTAAAGTTCTATGGTTAATCAACCCATTCATACCGAGAATTACTTCAAATTCTCTCAACTTTTTTAGTACTTATCTACCGATACTTGCTTACCTCTTTTATTCATGAAACAATTTCCACGAATATAATAAACGAAAGTTATTTCCTCATTCTCTACCTTAACGTTTAAAGATATTTATAATCCTTTTCGGGAATGAACTTAATCACTTAGCAAATTCACATGCTATAAAAGAAAAGTAGCACTCCAATCAAACATCACATAAGCATTCGTTGAATTAACTGGAATGACACCCGCTACTACATCTACTGATGCAACCACATCTTGGACCGTCATATTAAAAGTACGGGCCATATGTCTACCCGACGATGGTGGTCCAGTAATGGCTAACTTACCACTACTAACACCCTTACTTTCCTCCAACCCCTTCTTTGGACAATTTCTTGCCATGTGGTCCAACGACCCATATACAAAACAACCATAGTTTTTCTTAGGATTAGGATAATTGGGTGATATATGACCCTCCTGTCCATAATTATAACAAACTGATTCCCCTTTCAGACAGACTCCTAGATGAGTCTTTCCACATGTCTTACACGCTTCGATCCTACGCTTAGGATCCCCTTGTCCCACTCCCGTATTCCTAGAGCTAAAATTCTTCATTTTTGACATACTGCCACTACCACTGGCACTCTCTGTCTTGGTTACTCCCTCTCCCGTACTCTTATTATTTCCCTCTTTGCGGTATTGGGTCAACGCCTCTGTAACGCCCCAAAATCTGGCTTATCTTCACACATGCATTCTATACATCACGAGTGCATCATTCATCCAACATACATCATTATATACTGAAATATAACAATATACATTCTCAAATCCCAAGTTCTAAAAATCTTATAACCTTTTTTATTACAAATAATGAAAAATACATTATTCATTTCATCTAACAAGAGTGACTTTTATATGCCACCAAGGATACATAACGGTTCATTAAACTAGTCTATAGTTCAGTTTCATATTTCTACATTACAAGTCTTCACTTGATCTTCTCGCTCATTCACATTCTGAATAGCACTTCATTTGGATACCGTCAGCTTGATATTTACGGGATCCTTAAGTTCTTCTAACATCGTTTGCTAAAAATGTTTTTCATTTAAAGCAAGTGTGAGCATTCAATTTCCCAGTAAGTCATAATAGTTGAACAAACAACTTCAAGAGTTTAAACACTCTTTCAGAACTTTGATAACCGAACAAAGGTTATGAAGCAGCTTGAATAATAGGAATAATCTCAATTCCTATCATTTTAAAACAATATTCACTTTCCCTTTGAAATACTTTCATTCTTCTACCTTTTTCATACACATTCTGTCTGGCTAGAATCATTAGCACAAACTTAACAATAACGGATCATGTATAAATAGAGCATTCTCTTATTGAATAGTTTAATCACAGAACAATTCATCTCATAGAAATACCGAAGTGTTCACATTGTGGCGCAAGGCCTCATACGTTCTGCCACCTTGTACAAATATCACACATTCTCACATAGACAAAACTTCTTAAGTTCAACATCTGTGAAGTTTAAGAAACTAGCATTCATTTAAAATATGAATGAAGTTAGGAAACTTGCCTTACGCACAGCTACAGCTTACGCTGTACTGCTCATTCCAATTCCTATATAACACATAAGGAGCAAACATAAACACCAATTACTCATATATTGTACTTACGAATTAGTTTACTTAACTTTACTTCTTAAGGTTCGCGTTCTTGCAATATAAGTTTACGCGACTAACTTCCTTTACCAGTTTACGACTTCATGACATACGGAGATGTCTTACTCAAAATGTTCATCATCTTTGATGATTTACATTTTTATCTTCTTCTTATTACTTCTCTGGGACTCAGCACACATTGCTTCTCTTCTAGTAGTCCATATGGTACTCTGAGTGGTTTTCCACAAACAACCAACAAATAAGTTCCCGTCTCATATACACTGTCATCACAGTGAGTTAGATCGGTTGCCAGTTTCGTATATACCTTCGCTCTTTGAAGGAATTGTTTAGCCCAGCTCCCATATGTCAACCACCAAAGGTTACCACAACCTAACTTATTGTAACTTATCTGAACCACTAACTATAACATTCGTTAAGTCACTTTCTTATTCCTTATTGCTTTCTGGCAACGAAATGCCATACCTCAAGATTCAATCTTTATCATCCAAGTCATACAGTATTTTGTATACTCAGAGCGATCATTCAAGTTAATCATTAACTCGGCTTCGTTTTGTTAACGCCATTATCGTTATTCAATTCTTTACCCGACTCACATTCGGCTTTCATTAATCCTATTATCGTTCATTACAGCTTTCTTGATACCATTCATATCATACATAATACTTTCGTTATCCATTACATGAACCCCATATTCACTAGTCATTCTTAATGTCGAAGCCATACCATTCGTTGTATGCTAAGACCGCTCGTTCATCGCAACAGCATTACATACACAGCGTTTATACGCTTTACACTTATCTCTCATTATCATGACATATCGTCAAAATGTTATTCATTACTTCGTCACTCAACGTTTAAGGAATCACAATCATAGCAATCCTTCACGTTCATTTATTGTGACTACGGTCCCCATATATCGGTTATGTAGTCTACCGCTCAAATTCGCTGTCTTTTAATCTCGTTTAATCTTTCCATTCAACCTTCATTAAAGGTTTAAAACACTTAATTAAGTGTTACATTAGTTGGACATTATGTTCTTTATCTTCCCTTACGTTTCCCCCAAGAGCTGAGCAGTTAACAGCTCATCTCTTGCTTTTTTTTTCATACACCGGCGCTGCGGCGCCACTCTCTTCTTTATCTCTCGTGCTGCGGCACAAGACTTCAGTCCCTGACTCCCGGTCTGGCATTGCTGTGCCACTCTACAAGGCATTGCTGGCGCCACGGCGCCAAGCCCTAACCCTAGAAAATTTCTCTAAGTGTTAAATCCAATCTGAGACGCTTACTTCCCGATCTCTTAACTCCTTCGTTATAACTCAGAACGAGGTCATTCCAAAGCCATTCTCTTTCTTATCTTATGTACTTCAATACCCCTCAGACAAAACTTCGTTATGGATCTGTTAACGTGTCATTCGATTGGCTTGATCTTCACTCTTCGTTCATTATTACACTTTTAACGTTCTTCATTCGTTCATCCGTAATTCGATCATCCGAACTCGGAACTAATTCATTCTTGAGTCCATGACTCACATTTTCTACGTTCTTTTACTTCCTTATAAAACCTTACACGTTTGGGTTCATTTACTAACTTTCTAATTCTCGTTTGTCTTTTACGAAATTTTCACCATAACTTCGTTATAAGTAAGTTTAATCCATTCTTCATGAACATTTCTATCGTTCCTAACCAAGCAATAAGTAACTAGCTTATACACGATAGTTTTAAACTTGTCCATCAACAACAATTATCCTACGATATTTTAAATTTGTCCATCAACAACGTTCTTCGTGTTTTTCGTGTGTTCTTCGTGTTCTTCGCGTGTTCTTCGTTCATTCTTCATTTTAATCGATATTTTAGATTACAATTTCACTTTTTATTGGAATATGATGTTATAGAACATCATTCCTTACTTATTTCACCTACTCATTCATATAATCCACTCGGATCGTTCTAATTTATTACGAATCTTATACTTCCTTAAGAAATTTATTTACTAAACTTCAAATTTCTTATTTCTTCTTTTCTCATGACTTCAACCATGTGAAATCATCTCTAACCTTATCTACTTCTTATCTTCATTAAGTTATGTTTTTAAACATAAAAACTTAAAGAAAAATTATAAGAGATTATGTTTCGGATTACCTTTCTCCTTTAATCTCTTTCTGTCGGACAAAGATTGCTCACGAGCAATCTTTTCCTCTTCCTCTTCCTCTTCCTCTTCCTCTTCTTTCTCCCATCTAAACTCTCTCTCTCTCTCTCTCAAAGTGTAGGATTTTCAAAATTCCAAAACAATGAACTAAGCTTCCTATTTATAGAAAATCAAAGCTAGGGGTATTTTAGTCATTTTGCCCCCAAAACCTCCTTACTATTTAAGTCTTAAGCACCAAGTTTACTTGGCCTCCACATTTACTTAGCCATTAAGTCTACTTGGTCATTACATAACTTATCTCTTGCTTAGCCATTAAGTATAAGCACTTTACTTAGCTATTAAGTTTACTTAGTCATCACAAAACTTATCTCTTACTTAGCCCTTAAGTTTACTTAGTCATCACATAACTTATCTCTTACTTATCCCTTAAGTTTACTTGCTCATCTCTTCGTATATAGTTCGTACGATATTTATATTATACGTCGTAATAATCTTCTTACTATAGTCGAATAATAACTAGTACCATACTCGTATTTCTCACGCATAATAACCCTGATTATTATACGAAATCATTAAATTCTTGAAACACATTTTTTCTAACCCTTAGGTTTTAAGTCCGCAGGCGAAAACTTCATTTTTGTCATAACTAAAATATTATTGAATCTTCCATCACGTCTTAAAATTCTATTATTACGCGTTTCTCAAAAATTCAAACAAAATCTCCGAGCAAAAACGGATAAATAGTGTCTATTTCGTCTTTTTCCCTATAAATATTTTTGTTCTCGAAATTTTTTTATTTTCGTCTTGAAAATTCTTATTCGATCAATCTAGCTCATAGCCAGAATCCTCTCGACTTATAATCATCCTAGGTTATATGACGATTAATAAACATATAACACATAATAGTATTAATAAAAATTCATTTTATTAATAACTAATTCTTTAAACTTAAATTCTAGACGATCCAAATTTTCGGGTTGTCACACTCTTCCCCCCTTATAAAAATTTCGTCCTCGAAATTTCTTAAAACCACACTCTTACCCGGGTCACCACATTCACCCCTTCTTCACAGAATTTTATCCTCAAAATTTTAGCTTACCCTTCTTCTAAACTTCCCTTCAACATAGTTCTTATCTTTCAAACATCTCCCCTCCCCCACCTTCATAACTTATCAAGAATTATGGAGTAGAATGAATAACGAGGAATATAAGAATTCCTTTAAAACATTTCATACTTTTGCTGAGGGGCCAAATCGACCATAAACTCTTACTGAGTTTAACAGCATGGCGCCGTAACCTTTCTTCCATGTCCAGTTTACAATCACAAAGAAAGCAACTACCTCTTACCCATCTTATACCCCATTTTGGGATATGTTCACCTCAGACTTAATCATTAGATTTCGTACCAAAATAATTTGGATTGGCACAACTTCTTCAAAGAAAGCTCGATTTTCTTTTAAACATGACATACCATTTGTCTAGTCGAATCAACTAGCTTAGACCATACAAATAAATTGGATATCAACGTGAAACATTTGTCTAGTCAAAACAATTGACATCGACTACTTTTTTTAAATTCGTTTACAATACATCAAAACGTTTTATGACGTCATGATACTGTACTTTTCACAGTATGTTGAGGACTTCATCAGTATGTGACTTCGTCATTATACATCATACCATAGCGGGTTGTTGATCATAAGATCACATCCAACACTAGGTTCAATTACATTAATAACTCCATCTTTTTACCATCGTTGTAAGACCCCAACTTTTATGAATACAGAATAATTTTCTCAAAATATATTTTTGAATATTATGGTGTGGATTTGATATAATGTTATAGTTGTGGGTAATATTTACAAATTTTGCAAAGTAAGAAAGTGGTTATATAATATTCGATTGGTCGGGAAATATTCATTTTAACAGAGAATATTCGTATGACGACATAATCATTGGTGGACCACACAACGGAAGTATTATCGTAGTTAGAAAATGACAGAATTATCTTTTTATAAAAATAACGGCCGAGGTGTTACCGTTAAAACTGTTGAACTACCCGGTAGTAATAGTGCAGTAATACGCGTGGTTGTATAGTAGCACACGGTATTGATTATTGATGCTTACGTGAGAAGTCACTTAGTTATACTCAATTATTGCTACAATAATTGTTGCATTATATCTCTCATATTATTGGTTCAAATATTATCATAGTATCATCTGCATAATATGATATGTTATTAAATTAATAATTGAGACGTCAAAGTTATTAATATTATTATTTGCAATATTGACAATGTCCAGAAGTTCTGTCAAGGAGAAGTTTGGTCACCTAAATGCGCATCAATAAGGAGAAATACGTATCGAAAAGTCCCCTCTTTCATGGGAACGGCTTGGTTGTTAAATATTGTAAATTATAATATTAATGATGAATAAGTTCGTGTTGATTAAAGATGAAATTGATAGTTCCATTGTGTGGGAATTGTTAGTGTTAGTAGAAATCGATATTTATTTCGATAATAATTGATGTCTGGAGGTTATTTTGACCAATCGGGTATTCGGGACACTTTTTGTGTCAAAGTACTATTCACAGGTTACTATTTACCCAGTTGCTATTCACTCTAGTATTATTCACTCGGGCATTTAGGATATTTTTTTGTGTCGGGGCACTATTCACGAGGTACTATTCCCGAAGTACTATTTACAGGATACTATTCACCCGAAAAATATATTTCTTTTCGTTCCAAATAATTTTTTAGTACAATATTATTCCACGAGAAGATGTGGTAATTTTTCAGACAGTTGGTTGAAATTATAATAGTAAATCAATATGGATCGTTGGTTTAAAGTTTTAATAGTAACTTGTCCCTTCGGTTTTCCAAGAATTACTTGTCCCTTCGATTTTCTAAGAGTTACTTGTCCCTTCGGTTTTCCAAGAGTTACTTGTCTCTTTGGTGTTCCAAGAGTTAATTGCCCCTTCGCAAATAGTAGTTATCTCTTCAATATTATCAGGAGTCATTTTGACCCTTCGTTAAGACCAAGAGCTACTTTCAGTTCTTCTATAAATAGAAGCTCATTCCTTCATTATTTCTTACTTAATTCACTGAAACTCTAGAGAGAGAAACTATAGAGAGAAAGAAAAAAAGTTTTATGCTACTTCACTACTCTAGTATTCAGTTTTTCTAAGGTAAGGGATATTATTTGTTGTACTCGTAAGGGATATTATTTCTTTCGTATTCATAAAGGGAGCTTCTGTTATTCTATTCTTTATTATTATGTTATAATAACCTATTTATACGAAGTACCGCATACATGGTGAAATTCTTCTATTATTCCATTCTTTATTATTCCGTTGGAATAACCTGTGTGTGCGGTCTATCGCATGCCTAGTGAATTCTGTTTATATTCCATTTTTAATTATTCTGTTGAAATATCATGTCTGTGCGGATGACGCATGACCTAGTTCTATTCTTTATTATTTTGTTGGAATAACCTGTCTGTGCGGTCTATCGCATGCATGGTGAATTCTTCTGTTATTCCATTCTTTATTATTCTGTTAGAATAACCTGTCTGTGCGGTCAATCGCATGCCTGATGAATTCTGTTGATATTCCATTCTTTATTAATCTATTGGAATATCCTGTCTGTGCGGATTACGCATGACCTAGTTCCATTCTTTATTATTCTGTTGGAATATCCTCTCTGTGCGGATTACGCATGACCTGGTTCCATTCTTTATTATTCTGTTGGAATAACCTGTCTGTGCAGTCTATCGCATGCATGTTGAATTCTTCTGTTATTCCATTCTTTATTATTTTGTTGGAATAACCAGTCTATGTGGATTACCACATGCATGGTGAATGGTCCTTTATAATCATTCCTTATTAAATTATGGAAATGATATGTCTACGTGGATTATCGCATGGCGGACAAAAATCTATTTGCAGTTTCATATATTCTATTATACTCAGTTGGTTAAAGCTTTGGCTTCTATACTCCATGAAATTAGTGGAATATCCTTGATATTTGCGCTTCATCCAGTATCTTTTCATGAAAATATTCTTCTGAGCATTCTTGAATTTTACTCTACAAAGCAGTATCATGTTGACAATTTGGACGTTATTGGTTCCTAGATAAATTAATTTATAAATCTTTAAAATTTATTTTTGAACTTGTTTTATTGAATTATTATGTCATTGTCATCATCCCCATGCTTATATTGTGATGAAAGTCATATTTGGCTTACGTGCATAGATGGACTTGGTATGATTATGACCATGGATTATTCTGTATAATCATGACCGTAATGTGACGAATGATGTAGTAAAAGTCCTCATAGGCCTATAGTTCATTGGTCGACAGTTGTTGGTATGATTATGACCAGGGATTATTCGGTATAGTTATGACCATTGATGATTACATGAATATCATTAGCCGTGGAGCAGGGATGATTCGATTTTATTTATTAAGCTGAGTCTCAGCGATAAAGTTGATGAAAAACTTTTTAAATCATAGAAGATAGTAGATTTTATACTTTACTTGACTCTTCTAATTGATTGCTTAATCCGCTGCAGTTTTTGATCTAAAACTTGTTGTCTATTATATTCTATCAGTTGTTATACTATTGAAGGCTAATGATAACTTATTCTGCATTATCTTAGTCATAATATTTTTTACTGGGCTAGTTGAGCTCACCCTTTTGCTTTCATTGTTCTCTTTAGGAAATGAGAACGTAGCTGGGAGTAGTCAGGGAACGGAGTGATGGTCCTAGATGGTGCATTAGTAGTCCTCACTATTCTGTGAAATAGTGTGATAATAAATGTAATAAGGACTCCATTGAGTGTGGATATTGTCTAGATGACAATATTTGTATTAAAACTCACAACCTATGTTTTGTCGTATTTTACACGACTGTTGTATAATTAGTTTGTATTTGTATTTAGTACCTTGTATTTGGCAACCCAAGATGGGTGATGTATACCTATTTTGGGGGCGTCACAGTTGATATCAAAGCTTAGGGATATGATTCATGGCTGAGATGTGAGACAAGAACTAGGAGGGGTGAGATAGGGAATTCCTTCGCTAGTATGACCTACCTAAGTTTATTTGGTATTTAATTGGTCGGTCAGAGTATAGGGATAATATGTGATATGTTAATTAACCCTTGTTTTGTGGTAGTATTTGAAAATGGCATTTGAAAAGTTTGAGATAAGCAATGAAGCACGTGAGATCGCGGAGTCACCACAGATTACTATCCAGGATAATGTGCAACAGGAAGACAATAATCCTCAGGAAAACAATAACACCAATGAAATGGTGAACGATGGGATCTTCAGAGGCTTTATGCAATCCATGCAACATCAGGTGAGAGCGGCTCCTGTCCAAAATGTAGGTGAAAACATTAACAACTCTCGGACGATCACCGCTAAGCAGTTCAAGGAGCTGGGACCACCGGAGTTTTTTAGAGAGCCAAAACCACTTAAGGCGGAGACGTGGATAAAGCAGATCAACAAGATATTTGATGTTTTGGGATGCTCCGAGGAGCAAAAGGTTCCCTTTGCCACCTTCATATTGCGAGCGGAGGCAAATTACTGGTGGAAATTTGTAAAGCGTACTCAACCTGCCGCACTGAAGATGTCTTGGGAGAAGTTCCAAGAACTGTTCAACGATAAGTACTTTCCTAAAAGTATTCGTCACATGAAGGAGGTAGAATTCATCAAGCTTGAGCAAAACAATATGACTATGGCGCAGTACGAAGCTAAGTTTGTCGAGTTGTCTCAATTTGCATCCCACTTGGTTGATAATGAGGAGAGAATGACGCAGATGTTTCTAAGAGGTTTGAAACCCGAGATACGTCAATACCTAATTTCTCATAAACTGTGTTTGTATTCAGATGTTGTGAATATGGCTCAGTTATTGGAGCACGATAATGAGTCAACCCAACCAAGAGAGAGCAGCCGACAAGTCGATAATACCAGTGGTAGCAGTCATCGAAGCGGTGACAACAAGCATGGAGGGAATCAACATGACAGAAATGATAATCACTTCGGTGGTAATCATGGTCATGACAATAAGAGTGGACATTTCAAGAAGAGGAGATTTAACAATGATGGAAAGACGTCAGCACCAACACCTGTATGTTATAAATACGGAGGGGAGGGACATATCAGTCCAAACTGCGTGATGCAATCCAAAGAATGTTACAATTGTGGAAAAGAATGTCACCTAGCCCGATTTTGTCGTTTACCGAAGACAAGTACAGCTGGGATAGAGGCACCAAAGGCCGTCCCAGAAAAGTCAAAGCCGATAGTGCAAGGGAGAGCGTTTGTCGTGACCTCCCAGAAAGCAAAGAACCCGAACGAGGTCATCACGGGTAAGCTTATCATAAACTCTAGTGAAGTATATACCTTATTTGATACCGGCTCTACTCATTCTTTTATTTCTCCTACTTGCGCTCAACGTTTAAATTTAACTCCAGAGAAATTAGACTTTGACTTATTGGTTGAAACTCCGTTGGGAGAAACCTTTATTACATCCACGGTTTATAAGTCTTGTTTGATTCAAATTGGCAACCGCACATTACCTGTCGATCTTATTTCTTTGAAAATACTTGCATTTGATGTGATTTTAGGGATTGATTGGTTAACTACTCATCATGCTAAAATCGATTGTTTTCGTAAGGTTATTAGCTTTCATATTCCTAACCAACCTATTATGTGACTTCAAGCAACCAAACCACTAAAATCAATCACTGTCATATCAAGCCATAACGCTATTCGTTTATTGAAAAACGGATGTCAGGCTTTCTTAGCCCATGTCACGGATTTAAATAAAAATATGTCAAATTTGAATGATATTTCTATTGTTAATAAATTTTCCGACGTATTCTTGAAGACTTCTTAGCCTACCCCTAGAGCGTGAAATCAAATTTTGTATTGACCTCAGTACAAAACCCATTTCTTAAACCTTCAAATATTTCTTCAACCAAAACAAACGTATAATGTGCCAAAGACATTGGCTCGAGCTGTTGAAGATTACGATCGTACCATTCAATATCATTGTAGAAGAGAGAACGTGGTAGCTGACGCGTTGAGTAGAAGATCGTATGAATTTACGAGTGCGATGTTGTTAACACAAAAACTCATTTCTTATAACTTACAAATGATGGAGATAGAGTTAAAGACTCTAGGGACTCACGTGAAGATAGCGAATATACGATTAGAATCGACTTTAATCGATAAAGTTAAAGTTGTTCATGCTACAGACCTGGAGCTGATGCGTATGAGGAAGAAAGTGCAAGAAGGTGCTATTCTAGAAGCAAGAATTGATGAAGAAGGAATACTTCGAGTCAACTCCAGACTTTGTGTTCCTAACGATTCTGACTTGAAGTATAAAATCATAATGGAGGCGCACAACACACTGTTTGCAATCCATCCTGGGAGTACCAAAATGTATCGTGATCTTCGACATACATTTTGGTGGAACAATATGAAGAGAGAGATAGCAGGGTTTATCTCAAGGTGTCTAACTTGTCAACGAGTTAAGGCGGAGCATCATGTGCCAAAAGGTCCATTGCAACCACTTTAAATTCTAGAGTGGAAGTGGGAGCACATTACCATGGATTTCGTTGCTGGTCTTCCCAAGGTTTCTTAAGGCATAGATGCGATTTGGGTCATTATTGATAGATTGACCAAGTCTGCTCATTTCTTATAGATACGAGAAAATTATACACTTGAACATCTTGTTAGTATGTACATAAACGAGATTATAAGATTGCATGGTATGCCAGTATCCATAGTTTCTGATCGACACCCAAGATTCACTTCAAGATTATGGGTTAGTTTGCAAAAAGCTATGGGCACGGATTTACGATTTAGTTCGGCATATCATCCTCAAACGGACAGGCAGTCGAAAAGGACTATTCAAACTCCTGAAGATTTATTAAGACTCTGTGTCCTTGACTTCAAGGGAAGTTGGGACAAGTTCTTACCATTGATGGAGTTTTCCTACAACAATAGTTATCAAGCAAGTATTGACATGGCTCCATTTGAGGCGTTGTATGGAAGAAAGTGTCGTTCTCTAGTATGTTGGGATGAGGTGGGTGAAGCAACGTTGTTGGGAGCGGAGTTGGTATGTATGACTACAGAAAAGATTTAAACGATCCGACAACATATAAAAATCTCACAAGATTGACAAAAGAGTTATGTTAATCTTCATTGAAAGGACGTGAAATTCAATATTGGTGATCATGTGTTATTACGTGTTGCTCCATGGAAAGGAGTTACGAGATTTGGAAAGAGAGGAAAGCTCAATACTCGATTCATTGGCCCATTTTTAATTCTCGAGCGAGTAGGAACTGTGGCCTATAGACTCGCCTTACCGCCAAGTATGTCTCGTGTTCATAACGTTTTTCACATATCTATGTTACGTAAAAGACCCGAACCACATTATTGAGTTAGAACCAGACGAGATAGAGGAAGATTCAACGTATGAAGAGTTACCTGTTAAAATCTTGGATAAGAAGAATCATGTTCTACGCTCCAAGGTTATACCTCAAGTCAAAGTTTTGTGGAGAAACCACGATGTGGAGGAAATGACTTTGGAGATAGAATCTAAGATGAAGTCAAGGTATCCTCATCTCTTCGACATACCAGGTATGTACCCTAATTTTGAGGACGAAATTTCATAAGAAGGGGAGGTTGTAAGACCCCAACTTTTATGAATAAAGAATAATTTTCTCGAAATATATTTTTGAATATTATGGTGTGGATTTGACATAATGTTATAGTTGTGGGTAATATTTACAAATTTTGCAAAGTAAGTAAGTGGTTATATAATATTCGATTGGTCGAAGAATATTCGTTTTAATAGGGAATATTCGTACGACGGCACAATCATTGGTGGACCCCACAACGAAAGTATTGTCGTAGTTAGAAAACGACAAAATTATCTTTTTATAAAAATAACGACGGAGGTGTTACCGTTAAAACTATTGAACTACCGGTAGTAAAAGTACAGTAATACGCGTGGTTGCATAGTAGCACACTATATTAATTATTGATGTTTACGTGAGAAGTCACTCAGTTATACTCAATTATTGCTACAATAATTACTGCATCATATCTCTTATATTATTGATTCAAATATTGTCACAGTATCATCTGCATAATATGATATGTTATTAAATCAATAATTGAGATGACAAAGTTATTCATATTATTATTTACAATATTGACAATGTCTAGAAGTTCTGTCAAGCAGAAGTTTGGTCACCTAATTGCGCGCCAATAAGGAGAAATCCTTATCGGAAAGCCCCATCTTTCCTGAAAATGACCTGGTTGTTAAATATTATGAACTATAATATTAATGATGAATAAGTTCGTGTTGATTAAAGATGAAATTGATAGTTCCATTGTGTGAGAATTATTAGTGTTAGTAAAAATCGATATTTATTTCGATAATAATTGATGTATGGAGGTTATTTTGACCAATCAGGTATTCGGGGCACTTTTCGTGTCAGCATATTATTCACGAGTTACTATTCATAGATTATTATTCACCAAGTTACTATTCACTCTAGTATTATTCACTCGGATATTTGGGACACTTTTTGTGTCGGGATACTATTCACGGGATACTATTCCCGAAGTACTATTCACCCGAAAAATATATTTCTTTTCGGTCCAAATCATTTTTAGTACAATATTATTCCATGAGAAGATGTGGTAATTTTTCAAACAGTTGGTTGAAATTATAATAGTAAATCAATATGGATCGTTGGTTTAAAGTTTTAATAGTAACTTGTCCCTTCGATTTTCCAAGAGTTACTTATCCCTTCGGTTTTTCAAGAGTTACTTGTCCCTTCGGTTTTCCAAGAGTTACTTGTCTCTTCGGTGTTCCAAGAGTGAATTGCCCCTTCGCAAATAGTAGTTGTCTCTTCAATATTACCAGGAGTCATTTTGACCCTTCGTTAAGACCAAGAGCTACTTTCAGTTCTTCTATAAATAGAAGCTCATTCCTTCATTATTTTTTACGAATTCACTGAAACTTTAGAGAGAGAAACTATAGAGAGAAAGAAGAAAAGTATTCTGCTACTTCACTACTCTAGTATTCAGTTTTTCTAAGGTAAGGGATATTATTTGTTGTACTCGTAAGAGATATTATTTGTTGTACTCGTATGTGGTATTATTTCTTTCGTATTCATGAAGAGAGCTTCTGTTATTCCATTCTTTATTATTATGTTGTAATAACCTATTTATACGAAGTACCGCATACATGGTGAAATTCTTCTGTTATTTCATTCTTTATTATTCCGTTGGAATAACCTGTCTGTGCGGTCAATCGCATGCCTGGTGAATTTTGTTTATATTTCATTCTTTATTATTTTGTTGGAATACCCTGTCTGTGCGAATGATGCATGACCTGGTTCCATTCTTTATTATTCTGTTAGAATAACATATCTGTGCGGTCTATCGCATGCATGGTGAATTCTTCTGTTATTTTATTCTTTATTATTCTGCTCGAATAACCTGTCTGTGCGGTCTATCGCATGCCTGGTGAATTCTATTGATATTCTAATCTTTATTATTCTGTTGGAATATCCTATCTGTGCAGATTATGCATGACCTGATTCCATTCTTTATTATTCTGTTGGAATATCCTCTCTATGCTGATTACGCATGACCTGGTTCCATTCTTTATTATTCTGTTGGAATAACATGTCTGTGCGGTCTATTGCATGCATGATGAATTCTTTTGTTATTCCATTCTTTATTATTCTGTTGGAATAATCTGTCTATGTGAATTACCACATGCATGGTGAATGATCCTTCGTATTCATTCCTTATTAAATTGTGGAAATGATCTGTCTACGTGGATTACCGCATGGCGGGCGAAAATCCATTTGAAGTTTAATATATTCTATTATACTAAGTTGGTTAAAGCTTTGTATTCTATACTCCATGAAATTAGTGGAATATCTTTAATATTTGTGCTTCATCCAGTATCTTTTCATGGAAATATTCTTCTCAGCATTCTTGAATTTTACTCTACAAAGCAGTATCATGTTGACAATTTGGACGTTATTGGTTCCTGAATAAATTAATTTATAAATCTTTAAAATTTATTCTTGAACTTGTTTAATTGAATTATTATGTCATTGTCATCATCCTCGTGCTTATATTGTGATGAAAGTCATCTTTGGCTTACGTGCATAGACGGACTTCGTATGATTATGATCAGGGATTATTCTGTATAATCATGACCGTAATGTGACGAATGATGTGGTAAAAGTCCTCATTGGTCTGTAGTTCATTGGTGGACATTTGTTGGTATGATTATGACCAGGGATTATTCGATATATGTGACGCCCCCAAAATAGGTATACAACACCCATTCTGAGTCGCCAAATACATAGTACAGAAAGCAAACAACAACTTCAATAATACAATTGTCGTGCAAAATACGACAACACATACTGTGAGTTAAATACAAATATTGTCTTTTGGACAATATCCACACTCAAATAAATCCTCATTACAATTATTCAAACACTATTTTACAGAAATAGTGAGGACTGCTAAAACATCTTTCTAGAACCATCACTCCATACCCCGACTAGATCCTGCTATGTTCTCACCTCCTAAGAAGAAAAATGGAACAAAAAGGAAAAGGGTGAGCTCAACTAGCCCAGTAAAGAATATTATGACTAAGATAATATACAACAAATTATCGTTAGTCTTCAACAAGGAAAAATCTAATAGAATATAATCGACAACAAGTTTTAGATCAACAACTGCAGCGGAAACAGCAAACCATTAGAAGAGTCAAGTAGAGAAAGAATTCTACTATCTTCTAAGATTTAAAAGTCCATCATCAATATTTTATCCCTGTAACATCAATTAATAATCATTTTTATCCAAATATTCATCTTTGCACTACAGGCCAAAGATATTCATTTGTATCACCTGTCAGTCATGTTCATCTCAACACCTGTTCATCTTTGCACTACAGGCCAAAGATATTCATCAAGTAATCATACATCTTTACAATACAGGCCAAAGATATTCAGTAATATCATCATTTAGGACCGAGGATGATGAAAAATATCATAAAGAGAACGAATCTAGTGAGACAGAAGGACAAATAGTAGGGATTCGTATAACAGTTTATCCAAGATCAATAATACTTCATAATAATCAATTGTGAAGCAAAATTCAAAAATAAAGATCAAAACATGGATACAATCAAAGATAGTAACCATAATTGACATCTTGGACAAAAAGGAAAAAATTTATTTTTCGGTGAATAGTGTTGGATTCGTGAATAGTGTCGTATACGTGAATAGTAACGTATACATAAATAGTAACCCCGACACAAAAAGTTCCAAATTTGATAAAAACTCATGTTAATATTTCTGCATAATGATATTGAAGAGAATAATATCATTTAAGAAGAAAATAATATCCCTTACCGTAAAATATCAGTACTTCTGGTCGAAATACCAGTATAAGGCTGAAAGAAACTTGCTCTGATGAATAGAAACTCTCAAAGTATCTAAATACTCACAAAATACACTCAATAATCTAGAGAGAGAAAGAGAGAAAACTTGTTTCTGGTGTGATTTTCAATTCTAACGTAGCCCTCTATTTATAGGAAAATATTAGCACGTCGAAGCAGACTTAACCTGCAACCTGATGGCTTTACCTGCTACTATTCCCACCCACCACATTTGAATAAAAATCTCAGCACATTTCTTCACCAACCAAGACTGGGGCCCACCAATTTTAGAATTTTCCATCAAAATGATAAACTCCGAAAATTCAACAATTTCTGAACCAGTCATCTCGTAAAATTCATAATAAATCATACGTTCATTTTTAACGGTTCAAAATTTGTGGACATATACTCAACTTATATATGTATAACATATCCAAAAATTACCACGATCCAACGGTCGGATTAAAAATTATAACCCCCATAAAATATCTCAAAAACCCTGATTTTTAATACCTCCATTCCGACAAAAATACTGATAAAAACCTCAGCATTAACTCCTTCATTTTTAACCACAAAAATATATCCCTCATTTATATCCACATAAAATAAATATTTTCTTATCATATGAATCAATAATTAATTATTCACAAATAATATTACAGAATCTCATTTATGACAACCAGGCCGTTCCCAGGAAAGAGGGGGCTTTCCAATAAGGATTTCTCCTTACTGGCGCGCAATTAGATGACCAAACCTCTCCTTAGACAGAAGTTTCTAGACATTGCTAATAATGTTATCTAATAATATTATTCAAATAATATGAATTATTGATCTGATAATGGAAAATACTATGCAGCAACAATTATTGAAACAACAATAATATAAAATATCAACGCAGCAATTATTGAATCAATAAAATAAAATATTGAACAATAACTACTGTAACAATTATTGAGTAGTGCCTTCTTACGTAAGAATCAATAATTGGTGCAATACCGTGTGCTACTTTATTTTAACCACCGGGTATTCCAACAGTATTAATGGTAATAACTACGCCGTTATTTATAAACAACTTATACTTGTCGTTTTCTTCATCCAATCGCTTTCCGTTATGGGGCCCACCCAAGGCTGCGCCGTCGTACGAATATTCTCCGACGGCAAGAATATTCCACGACCAAACGAATATTCCCCGACAAAATGAATATTTTATAACCACTTGCTTATTTTATAAAATTTGCACATTTCACCCATAACCAAAGTATTATTTCAAATTAACCCCTTATTATTCACAATACTATTTAGAGAAAATTTGATTTTATTCATTAATAAGTTGGGGTCTTACAGTATAGTTATGACCATTAATGATTACATGAATATCCTTGACCGTGGAGCAGGGATAATTCGATTTTATTTATTAAGCTGAGTCTCAGCGATAAAGTTGATGAAAAACTTTTTAAATCAAAGAAGATAGTAGATTTTATACTTTACTTGACTCTTCTAATGGATTGCTTATTCCGATGCAGTTTTTGATCTAAAACTTGTTATCTATTATATTCTATCAGTTGTTATACTGTTGAAGGCTAATGATAACTTATTTTTCATTATCTTAGTCATAATATTTCTTACGAGGCTAGTTGAGCTCACCCTTTTGCTTTCATTGTTCTCTTCAGGAAATGAGAACGTAGCTGGGACTAGTCAGGGAATAGAGTGATGGTCCTAGATGGTGTATTAGTATTCCTCACTATTCTGTGAAATAGTGTGATAATAAATATAATAAGGACTCCATTGAGTGTGGATATTTTCTAGATGATAATATTTATATTAAAACTCACAGACTATGTTTTGTCGTATTTTACACGACTATTGTATAATTAGTTTGTATTTGTATTCAGTACCTTGTATCTAGCGACCCAAGATGGGTGATGTATACCTATTTTGGGGGCGTCACAATCGTTGCATCAAATGCACAGATGATATAAAATTCATTTTGATATTTCAAATCAATTTTTGTCTAGCCGAAACAATAAGCATAGACATACCAAGAATAGTTCTTTTAAAATTCGTTGGTTCCAAAAGTTGAACTAATTCTTTCTTTTTCAAAATGTACATATCAGCACGATTTTAATAAACTTCAAAATCTAGCATAGCTAGATGACTTGGAATATCATATTCTTCATCTTCCTTCATTGTCTTACTGTGACAATACTTAATCTTCTCTAGCACCTTCAATACTAAGCCTACTGAAAACAACGTGTTTTCAGTCTAAACATCCCTATACCTTAGTACAGTCCATCAACTTACCACACATTATGAGTTCAGGAACTTTCCACAATAATATGAGTTTAAGAACTATCCAGACAGACCATAGGCGTCCATTCACTGAGACGTTCGAAAACATACCATATTATTATGAGTCACGAACTTACCATAAGTATGAATTTTAAGAACCCGCACCTACGTTATCGTTCTCTACCTATCAAGTATATACATGAGAAAAGATTCACATTTTCATCATATACATCTTAATAGCACGACCAATTCTAATGATTATCACTATAATAAGCTAAGCAGTTGTTACACCAAGCACAAACCTCTACCCGTAACAAAGGTTCATACAACTAAGCTATCACGTGAGCCCTCAATCAAAATTTATAGATTCTAAGTTTCTCTTTATTAAATACGAATTTTCTTTAATTCGTATGCTATCCTTCATAACTCAATCTGAGTTCTTCTTCCCATACTACTTCGTAGTACCATTCATTCATAGCATTAGCTATAAATCATTCATCGTTTAACAACTCATCTGTTACTACGATTTATTATGATCACGTGGTGATCTTCTTATCCTTCTCTCAACGATTATAGTCTTAGGTACTCCTAACTAAGGTTTATAACCTATCAGCTCTGATACCAACTTGTAACGCCCCAAAATTCGGCCTATCTTCACACCTAGATTCCGTACGTCACGAGTACATCATTCATCTAACATACATCATTATATACTGAAATATAACAACATACATTCTCAAATCTCAGGTTCTAAAAACCTTATAACCTCTTTCATTACAAATAATGAAAAATATATTATTCATTTCATCTTACAAGAGTGACTTTTATCTGCCACTAAGGATACATAACGGTTCATTAAACTAGTCTATAGTTCAGTTTCATATTTCTACATTACAATTCTTCACTTGATCTTCTCGCTCATTCACATTCTAAACGGCACTTCATCTGGATACCGTCAGCTTGATCTTTACGGGATCCTTAAGTTCTTCTAACATCGTTCGCTGAAAAAAAATTTCATTTAAAGCAAGTGTGAGCATTCAATTGCCCAACAAGTCATAACAGTTTAACAAATAACTTCAAGAGTTTAAACGTTCTTTTAAAACTTCGATAACCGAACAAAGCTTATGAAGCATCTTGAATAATAGGAATAATCTCGATTCCTAACATTTTAAAACAATATTCACTTTCCCTTAGAAATACTTTCATTCTTCTACCTTTTTCATACACATTCTATCTGGCTAGAATCATTAGCACAGACTTAATGTGACAACCCGAGAATTTAGATAATTATTAAAATCCTAAAATGATGGATTAAAGGTTATAAGATGCACCTAGACAGAAAATAAGTGTATGAAATTGATGTTTCTATGAAGGAATTTTAAGGATTTCAAAATTTTTAAGAAGAACCTATATAGTTTCTTAATTGAATGAGAATAAAGAAATATGGGTTACAAAATTCCAAAACCCTAGAAATGAATTGATATGTATTTGATTGAATATCAATAATAAGGTATTATGATACCTGTAAAATTTGATGTGAATTGAATAGTGTAAGAAATGTTATACTAATACAGGTGGAATTTTATTAACGAAATAAGATTTCACAGGAAGAAAAGCTATGAGGTTAAACGAAGATGAGTATATATATAGAAATATATATACTTAGCAAGGTGCTATAAATATTTTAGCAAGAGGAATAATGAATTAAGTTAATGATATAAGGATCAAGATAAAACTATGTTAGTAATTAACATAGCTTGATTGTGGGCCTTGATTGGCAAATAAGAAGATAAATAAGCTAAAAGTTATTAGCTAATATGATTAGCAATAAAAATGGAGTAATTTAAAACTCAAATTTTGAGTTAGAGATAGAATTTTGAAGCACGAACTACTCGGTTGCGTCCGGAACGTCAAGTTTAGAAAGAATGGACAGTAAACACAAAAGGTGTAAACGTTGACTTTTGGTCAAAGTCAACCGTTGACTTTTTATGGAGAAAAAGGTCAAAATTGGAGCTAGAAGTGAAATATATTATGATTATGTGAATATTGAGTGTGATTAGATAAATATACATTATATAATGTATATACATTTATTTTGTATATAAAATTGAATTAAGAGTTAGGTTATGTAACCTAATATATATATTAGGTGTGATAATTAAATAACCTAAGAGGTTATAATATGTGAAAATGTTAGTATATAAAATATATATACTAATTCTAAGAGATTTATTTTATATATCTCAATTAATTAATTTTATAACCTAATTAATGTAAGTTTAATTGGGTTAAGAAATTAAGTGTATGTGAGTAAGGATGTAAATTATAGTTGTGTAAATGAAAACTCTAATTAAATAATTAGGGAATGATAATATTAAAAGTATTGGACCTAATCTATTTTCATGGCCCAAGAAATTAATCTAGAAGCCCAAAAGATTATAAATGGTGGCCCAAGTGTTGGCACAATTATGGAGGGCATTTTAGACATTTGTTATATTAACTGGAGCAATAAAAATCAAAGCAAGACTTGGTAAATATTAAGGCCACTTGGCCGGATATGATGAGGGAGAAAAAGAGAGGAAGATGTGCATGCACATCATCAATTTAAGCACCACAAATGTGGCACAAGATCTTACACAAATCAAGCTAGGTGACATTTATTTTATGAAGTCACCTTGTTTACTAATCTTCCACATGTTTATTTGGTGATTAAGTGTGGGAGAGAGGGAATGTAGTGGAAGAAGAAGTGGCCACATGGTTGGCAAACATAGAAGAGAAAATGAATGGCCACAAGGAAAGGAAAAGAATGAACCAATCTTGGGCAATTAATAAAAGCACTAACCATGGAATTAAATTAAATGGGTGGAAGAATAAGAGGCCACTTGGCCAAAATGAGAGAAAGAGAATGTGGTTGAGGAAATTGGACACTTGGTCGTCAATATGAAGTGGAGATAATAAGTGGGAACTTGTCCTCATTTTAAGCCACATAATATGCAAAAGATATTCACCAATTAAGCAAGGTGTCACTAATTAGCTTGACAATTTATTTTCCCATGTGTCATCTCCTTAATTAAGCCACTCATGTTAACTAACATGTGGGAGATAAAGAGGCCAAATGGCGTGTGGTTGTGGAAGAAAAATAAGGGTGCATGTGAAGATATGTATAATATATCTAGTTTAATAAAATAAAGGTATCATTATTTCTTTCTCTTTTATTTCCTTCATTTAGCTAGTAAAAATAAACCAAGAGAGAGATTAGAGGGGTCATTTCGGCAGCCCTTGAAGAAGAAGAAGAGAAGAGAGAAGGCCATCCATGGAAGGGAAGAAGAAGAAGGAGAAGGAGAGCATGGTATGCAAATGTATAAATATATTTTGTTATGTAATTTTTGATTATTGTAAATCAAATCTTGAAACTATGTTTCTAAACTTAAAAACCATGAATATACTTGTTATTAAGTGTTTCATGTTTAGATATACCCATATTGGGTGTTGTTTTAGTTGGAAATCAAAAATAAAGAAAAGTAATTTTTCTAGTTTATGAGCCCTAAAATTTCTATGTACTTTGGATTTCCACATTTTTTGATCTACACCTTCTTTTTGCGATCCGTCAAAGAGAGGTGCTAGATATGTAAGTTATCTACTAAACCCAAGCGGTATCACTCAAAAGTATTAAGTACACAAGTCGTAGTAACTGTTTTAGGAAAAATAGTTTTTTGTATTTTGAGAAAAATAGACTGTTTATGAACAGTCAGTATTAGGGGCAGTTTTGTCATTTTTTGGACAATTAAAAATTTTGGAAATATTTGGGAGGATACTATGATAAACTCTAACATCTTCAAGTGGAATCACTGAAAAAGGAGTTGTAGATTTCCGTATGGAAAATCAACTTATTATTTTTCTATCCTTTGTACAAACATGTATACATATATTTCATACGCAAAAAATATTTTTCCAAAATTTTCCAACTTCCTTTGGTATTTTTCAAAAATCATTTTTAGTTAATTCCTTAAGAAATTAGCTACCTCGTGCTTAACTCCAGAAATTCCCATCTCTTGGTACAATCTTATACGTCTTAACGTGAGCCTACAGTTTAAATTTTGTGGCCATCGGAGTTATAGAACTCCGGTTATAGCCGTTTTCGTCGGAAAATCACAAAAATTGAAATGGTCATAACTTGCTCATTTTAAGTCGGAATGAGCTCATTTTTGGACAGGAGGTACTTAATACCATATATTTTCATGTCCCAAAAGGCCAGAATTTTTTTCACAAATTAAGTGGCCGAAAATTCCCTTTTAAAATTTTGGGCAGAAGCTAAATGTCATTTTGCAGTTTTTTCGTGCTTTGTTAAACATTTTCCATACGGAAATCTACAACTCCTTTTTCAGTTATTCCACTTGGAGATGTTAGATAACTTATCATAGTACCCTCCCATATTTTTCCAGAATTTTTAGATGTCTGAAAAATGACCAAACTGCCCCTACACTTTGACTGTCCAAAACAGTCTGTTTTTCATTTTTAGCAACGAAACTATTTTTGGTAAAACAGTCACTACAACTTGTGTACTCAACATTTTTGAGTTCTACCACTTGGCTTTAGTAGTTAACTTACATATATAGCACCCCTCCTTGACGGATCACAAAAAGAAGGTGTAGATTAAAAACGGTGAAAATCAAAAGTACATAGAAATTTTATGGCTTATAAACTAGAAAAATCACTTTTCTTTTCCTTTTGATTTCCAACTAAAATAACACCCAATATGGGTATATCTAAACATGAAATACTCATTAACATGTAGATAGAGGGTTTTAATCCTCAAGATCACAAACTTTAAATCACCAAAATCAACCAAAATAAAAAGAAATAAGCTAGTTTAATTCTTTTCACCTTGATTTTTGGGAACACTTCTTTCCTTTCCAAAGTATGAGATGAACTTATGGAGCATCAATGGTGGATCTCCTTCTTCCTTCTCTCTTTTTCCCACCGAATTTTTATCTCTCTCTCTCTCTTTCTTATGTTGGTAAAAATGAAATGGAAGAGATATTAGCTATAGATTATTTTTTTTTCTTTTGATTGAAGAAAAAAATTGTATAGATATATTGTATATATCTATCTATTATTACCCCACTCTAGCTTTTTCTCTCTCCTTAATCATTACATAGATATATGGGAGATTATTAAGTAATGTGGCTCCATAAATAAATTGACACATGGCTAGGAGATATGAAACAAATCTTGCCAAATTCAATTAACCATGTGCTAACATACTCCATCCTTATCCATCCACTCATTACTTTTTGTTTGGCCCAAATTTGATTTTTTTTATTTTTTTGATACATTTACTAATTAAATGATCTAAATGGTCCACAAAATTTTGGGCCAAAATTGGGTCAATCCCTTAATGATTTGGGCTTCTATTTAACTTATTTGGACCACTTAAAATATCATATGTCCAACACATTTAATCTCTCTTACCCTAGTTATTTAATTGGGTCCTTTACATAAGTATACAACAAATAGAAAGTAATTACAAGAAAAGTGCATCAACTAAATAATTACAAAAAGAGAACTCATATTACAAAAATAGTACAATTCACATTAATAAAGAAACCTAAAATCAAGGACAAATAATTGTCAGAATTAATAATTCAAATTCAAATATTTGGATCTAACAACAAAAATAAATTCAAATTCAAAATTATTATTCAAATTCAAATCTTCATCTCCCTCACATACACTTTGAAATAATAGTCCACCGCTACACCGCACATACTCCGCCGCTACACCGCCGCGAATCTCTGTTGTCCAAAACGCAATGAAAATAAAAAGAAGATTCGCCCTACAAAAAATTTAAAAATAAATAGATGTAACTTTTAATGTTCTGATTTTTTTTATAACTATTTTGTTACTCATAAATAATAAAATGGTTACCTTTGTATAAATGGTTTGCTACCAACTACATAACATTCAAACGAAATTAGTAACTTAATAAAATTGAATTGGTTACCTTGGTCTGAAGGTTTGACTACCAACTGCACTATAAAAAAACTGCAGGTGTGGATGTGAATTAGTTACCTTAGTATGAAGGTTTTGTTACCTTGATACAAAGATTTACTTACCTTGATCTGAAGGTTTGGTAACCAACTATACTTAGAAAAAATTTAAAATGTGGAGGTTGATTGGTTACTTTGATATGACAGTTTGGTTACCTTGGTATGAAACTTTGGTTACTTTGATATGACAGTTTGGTTACTTTAATAAGATGGGGACTATTATATGCGAAAATCACCAAGCTTTAATCAATTTTCCTGCATACCTTTGTATATGAATGACCTGCATCGCCGAAGGATGAAGAAGAGTAAGAATCAGATGAGTGATGCCTCCGACGCCGTTTGGTGTGGGAGCGGCTTTTCTTACGGATCTTGAGAGCGTCTCTGTTTGCGTCTCGAGTGCGACGGCAGCGACGGCGACGGCGATCCCTGTGACGGGAAGTTGACGAATCGGAGGATGAAGATGAGGAAACCGATGGCGATGAGGCAGCCGTTGATAATTTAGGAGAGAGAAAGAGAGTGATTGCGGACGTTCAGAGCTTCTTTGCTTTTGAGCATTAAACTCAGCCGCCTCTAATGTTACGGAGAGAATGCGGCCAAGGGATACGCCACGGCCATCATCGAGTATTATATATATATATATATATATATATATATATATATATATATATATATATATATATATATATAGAAATAATACGTTGAATGAAGAAGAAGGTGATGACTAATTGAATACTAATTGAATTCTAATTACTTAAATTAAGGAATTCTAATAGTACTAATATTGTAAATAAATATGAAAGTGTATTAGTTGTATAAAATTTTTTTGAGTGCACTATTGTTGTAATTATTTTTAAAAATGTAATAGAATATGTAATTCATCCTATTTAATTAGGGTTCCTAATCCACTCATTTAATCTTTTAGGCTTTCTTAATAATTCTTTGGGCTATGTAAAAGTGACATAGTCCAATAATTTCCATCGTATCTCACCCTAAATATTTAATTAGGGTATCCATTCTAAATATATAAAATTTAAATCATCACTCTTGTATATTAAATTCTATAACCCAACTAAACTTGATTTAATTAAGTTATAAAATTAATAACTTGAGATAATAAAAATATATCTCTTAACTTAATATAATTTTTAATATTATTGTTCTCCCACAAGTGGGCCTAGTTTGGGCCCTTAATTAATTATATTGAGCTAACAAATTTACTTGTTTTACTTACTAACAACAACCAACTTGGGCTTTCAACCCTAATTAAATTGGGTCAATATAATACTTGTCTCATACATAGTATATTGGGCTAAATTAAATAATTTAATTGCCCTTAATTATTTTATCTACAAGTCTCATGCGTAATTAATTAATTGAGCTTGTTTAAACAATATTACCTCCTTAGCCCATTAAATCCAATTCTCTTGAACTGTAAATAATTTATTGGGCTATGACATTATTATAGTCCAATACTTTTAATTCTATTTTACCCTAATCATTTAATTATGATTTTTATTTCTCACACTAGAAAATAAATTCATTACTTATGCCATTTTAATTTTATAACTAAATTAAATTTGGTTATAAAATTAATTATTTTGAGATATATAAAATAAATCTCTTAATGTTAGTATAAATAATTATATACTAATATTCTCTCATACTATAACCTCTTAGGTTAATTAATTTTTACACCTAATATATATATATATATATATATATATATATATATATATATATATATATATATATATATATATATATATATATATATATTAGGTTATATAACTTAATTCTTAATTCACACTTATATACAAAATAAATGTATTCACATTATATAATGTATATTTATTTAATCATGCACATAATTCACATAATCATAACATATTTCACATCTCACACTAATTTTGACTTTTCTCCAGAAAAAGTCAACTGTTAACTTTGACCAAAAGTCAACCTTTACACATTTTATGTTTACTGTCCATTTTGATTAAACTTGACGTTCCGGACGCAACCGAGCAGTCCGTGCTTCAAAATTCTATCTCTAACTCAAATTTTGAGTTTTAAATTACTCCATTCTTATTGTTAATCGTATTAACTAACGACTTTATACTTATTCAAATTCTTATTTACCAGCCAAGGCCAACGTTCAAGCTATGTTAATTACTAACATAGTTTTATCTTGATCCTTATATCATTAACTTAATTCATCATTCCTAATGCTAATATATATATATATATATATATATATATATATATATATATATATATATATATATATATATATATCACCTTACTAAGTATATATATATTTCTATACATATACTCATCTTCGTTTAACCTCATAGCTTTTCTTCTTGTGAAATTTTATTTCGTTAATAAAATTCCACCTGTATTAGCATAACATTTCTTACACTATTCAATTCACATCAAATTTTACAGGTATCATAATACCTTATTATTGATATTCATTCAAATACATATCAATTTATTTCTAGGGTTTTGGAATTTTGTAACCCATATTTTTTTATTCTCATTCAATTGAGAAACCATATAGGTTCTTCTTAAAAATTTTGAAATCCTTAAAATTTCATCACAGAAACGTCAATTCCATACACTTATTTTCTGTCTAGGTTCATCTTATAACCTTTAATCCATCATTTTAGTATTTTAATAATTATCTAAATTCTCGGGTTGTCACATTCACCCCTTCTTCTAAGAATTTCGTCCCCGAAATTAAAGCATACTAATCTCTGCTTATTCTTTTGATCAAAACTAGGTTTTTAACTTAATCTTTACAATTTCCTCCTTTGAGGATTTCTCATCTATTATCACATTTCACCATAACTACTCACTAGGAGTTTACATCTTCTAAACATTAAGCAAAACTAGGTTGTCATAATAACATTTACTCAATCATCTCAGATTCTACTCGTACGCAACGAGTTCACAATATTTCATATCCATCATCACCTTCAACCACAACATTACTCTAACGAGTTTAAAAAATTCATATCTGTTTGAGGGATCATAAAAACCATGAACCTTGAGGTTTAGGGGTATTTCTACCTGCTACCTCTTTCAATTACGAAAGAAAGGTACTTTACCTCTAAAATATTTTATATTTGGTATGTTTACAATCACAAAGAAGGTAAACTACTGATGCGGGTACTTTAGATGATCGGTCTGTTGTACCTTAGTAATCGGAACGACTATATGCGTTCTTAGATTGGAATATTTTATCCAATTAGTATATCCCCAATTTCAGGGTTGTTCACCTCAGACTTATCATAAGATTCTGCACCAAAGCAATTTGGTTCGGCATAAGCTTTCAAAGAATACTTTGAATTTCATAAACATTTGTCTAGCTGAATCAAATAGCTTAGACACATATCAATAATTCGAATTTCAATCGAAACATTTCTGGCCAAATTCAGTTGGCAATAATTTACCTTTAAAATTCTCAAAATCATTTTATGACGTCATGATACCGCACTGTATTTACAGTCCGTTTGAGGATTTCGTCATTTTGTGACTTTGTCATACTACATCATACTATAGTGGGCTGACGATCTTTAGATCACATACCACACTAGGTAATTATGCATTGATAACTCCATCATTTTTATCATTCTGCATCAGGTTCCATGATACATTGATGATATATAAAATATATTTTGACATCTCAAATCATTTTTGTCTAGCCGAATCAATTAGCATAGACTATACTTTAAACCGTTCAAAAATTATTACAAATCTATTTTATCATCTCAATAGGTAACAAGGTGTAGATGGCCCGAAGTCCATGCATACACAAGGGTCACCAAGAGTTGAGAAAAAAAATCCATTTTTTTCAAAAAGGCACATAGTGCGTATTTAGCTTGATGTCAAAAACTTTGAAGTCTAGCATAGCTAGAAGATTTGGAATACCTATGCTTCCATCATCAACTTTAATTTCTTTAATGATTCATTTCTTAATAAGTCTATCTATTTCTATTTTCTTCAATTCTCTATTCACAACTTTCCCATTCCCAGTTCATCAAACTTACCACACATTATGAGTTCAGGAACTTTTCACAATCATATGAGTTTAAGAACTTATCCTAGTCAGACCTTAGGCGTCCATTCGCTGAGGGGTTCATAAACATTTCATATAATTATGAGTCACGAACGTACCATAAGTATGAGTTTTAAGAACTCGTACTTAACCTTATATTCTCTACCTATTCGTTATACACATGAGAAAAGAATCACCTTATCAACATGCATATAGCAAATAGCGCGACATTGGGTTCCAATGATTATCAATACCAGAAAATAAGTGGTTGTCAAACCAAACTCGGCCACTAATCAACATAGGAAGCTAAGCGGAAAATTCCCCGCCCATACAAAGAATTGTTCAACCTAACCATTATATCGACCAGGAAGCTAAGTGATTTTAAAACCAAGTACAAATTCCCCGCCCATACAAGGAATCATACAACTCAGCTGCTGACCTGAGTCCTCAATTAAAATCCCACACCATTCTAACTTTCTCTTTTCTTAATACGAATTTTCTTTAATCCGCATCTTAACATTTACCACTCTTTTCTGAGTTTACATTGTACCATTTCATAGTACATTCTCTTTATAGCGTCAAGCTATATCATTCCAATCACTTAACACATCTTATGTTATTCCACGATTTAATCTGATCACGTCGTGATCTTATTTCGTAATCATTTCTCCTTATTTTTACGATCGTTTTATATTACGATCTTCTTATTCTTTTTTTTAATCATATTATATTATAATTTTATTAACACTTTTCATCTTATAGACATAGTCTATTTATTTTCACTTTTCATCATTATTACTAGAGTCAGGTAACTCCAGATTCTTATCCTTATATCTCTTCAAGATTCTTCTTTGAATCTTAATTATCTTTCTCTTTACTTAAATGATGAATTTCTCAAATTCATCTCTTATCTCTTAAACTCGATCTGAGTTTATTGCTTATCATCCTCTCCGCGGTTATATCCTAAGGTATACCTACCTAAGGTTTATAACCTACAGCTCTGATACCAACTGTAGCATCCCCAAATCCCGGTCCTAATCACCAAGGATCTGGTATACTATTTCTATGACTATTGCGAAAGATATAAACTTAAATTGTTTATACATTAAACTTTTACAACATAAACTCCAAGGTCTACAACCTTAACTTAATACATACATTCAATATCTAAAAAGGTTTACAATACTATTTTCGTCAGAAAATTTATTAGATCTAACTGCATAATAGCTTAATCTTGGACTTTGCCTTTGCCTCTGTCTTTACTTGAGCTTTCCTCTAAATCTGAAAATTTTATCATGATATAGCAAGGGTGAGCATCAAATTTTCCCAGCAAGTTTAAATTTATTTGAGGATATATCATGATTGAAAGAATTGAACAATAAGCTAGCTAACTTTCAACAATATAAACATTGTGAAAGAGCATGAACAAATTTTCTTAGCTGAACGACCAAGTCAATAAAAATGAATGGTCATGCATAAACATGAACAGATTAACTTAACCAAATGGTAATGAAGGTGATCAGCCTTTCATACCTGATGAATGTTTACAATATGCACAACGTGCGAATCAATAATCAATATAGACGTGAATAATCAACAACAAATATTCATTAACATGCTTTGAACATACAACTCATGTTTGAGTTAAGGAAAAACTTGCCTGATTCGTTGACTACTGCTACGCAGTTTAAGTTAACTTCTTTTGGTAAGACCAATCATTAATAATAAGATTGGTCTTTCAATAAGCATATTCTACTTTGTATCATAATACAATTACTTTGTCAATAGATTATCTAACACTTAATCAAATATTAGATAACATCGTAACACATCGGTATTATTATCATTCTTGGATAATTCTTCAATCACTGTATTATATTCATTATGATTAAACACTTAATCTTATACATTATAAGTTCTTCTTTATACTCTAATAAGTCAAATACTAATCCAACAACCTGGATTCTAAATTTAACAACCAAATTGCCAATCCAGCAGACTGGATACAGAATCCAGCAACCTGGATTCAACAAATTTCCAATCCAGGAAGCAAAACTGCAATCCAGCAAACTGGATTACAAATCCAGCAACTAGATTGCAATCCAGCAAGCTGGATTCAACAAATTTTTAATTCAGTAAACTTCTTTTCAATCTAGTAAGCTGGATTCATCAGATTTTCCAATCCAGCAAGCTGGATTCCATATCCGTTCACGAAAATACCAAATCAACTTATTGTTTTTCTATCCTTTGTACAAACATGTATACATATATTTCATACACAAAAAGTATTTTTCCAAAATTTTCCAACTTCCTTTGGTATTTTTCAAAAATTATTTTTAGTTAATTCCTTAAGAAATTAGCTACCTCGTGCTTAACTCCAGAAATTCCCATCTCTTGGCACAATCTTATACGTCTTAACGTGAGCCTACAGTTTAAATTTTGTGGCCATCGGAGTTATAGAACTCCGGTTATAGTCGTTTTCGTCGGAAAATCACAAAAATTGAAATGGTCATAACTTGCTCATTTTAAGTCGGAATGAGCTCATTTTTGGACAGGAGGTACTTAATACCATATATTTTCATGTCCCAAAAGGTCAGAATTTTTCTCATAAATTAAGTGGCCGAAATTCCCTTTTAAAATTTTGGGCAGAAGCTAAATGTCATTTTGCAGTTTTTCGTGCTTTGTTAAACATTTTCCATACGGAAATCTACAACTCCTTTTTCAGTGATTCCACTTGGAGATGTTAGATAACTTATCATAGTACCCTCCCAAATTTTTCCAGAATTTTTAGATGTCTGAAAAATGACCAAACTGCCCTTACTCTTTGACTGTCCAAAACAGTCTGTTTTTCATTTTTAGCAACGAAACTATTTTTGGTAAAACAGTCACTACAACTTGTGTACTCAACATTTTTGAGTTCTACCACTTGGGTTTAGTAGTTAACTTACATATCTAGTACCCCTCCTTGACGGATCACAAAAAGAAGGTGTAGATTAAAAACGGTGGAAATCCAAAGTACATAGAAATTTTATGACTTATAAACTAGAAAAATCACTTTTCTTTTCCTTTTGATTTCTAACTAAAATAACACCCAATATGGGTATATCTAAACATGAAATACTTATTAACATGTAGATAGAGGGTTTTAATCCTCAAGATTCCAAACTTTAAATCACCAAAATCAACCAAAATAAAAAGAAATAAGCTAGTTTAATTATTTTCACCTTGATTTTTGGGAACACTTCTTTCCTTTCCAAAGTATGAGATGAACTTATGGAGCATCAATGGTGGATCTCCTTCTTCCTTCTCTCTTCTTCCCACCGAATTTTTATCTCTCTCTCTCTCTTTCTTATGTTGGTAAAAATGAAATGGAAGAGATATTAGCTAGAGATTATTATTAATTTTTTCTTTTGATTGAAGAAAAAAATTGTATAGATATATTGTATATATCTATCTATTATTACCCCACTCTAGCTTTCTCTCTCTCCTTAATCATTACATAGATATATGGGATATTATTAAGTAATGTGGCTCCATAAATAAATTGACACATGGCTAGGAGATATGAAACAAATCTTGCCAAATTCAATTAACCATGAGCTAACATACTCCATCCTTATCCATCCACTCATTCCGTTTTGTTTGGCCCAAATTTGATTTTATTTATTTATTTGATACATTTACTAATTAAATGATCTAAATGGTCCACAAAATTTTGGGCCAAAATTGGGTCAATCCCGTAATGATTTGGGCTTCTATTTAACTTATTTTGACCATTTAAAATATCATATGTCCAACACATTTAATCTCTCTTACCCTAGTTATTTAATTAGGGTTCTTAATCCACTCATTTAATCTTTTAGGCTTTCTTAATAATTCTTTGGGCTATATAAAAGTGACATAGTCCAATCATTTCCATCGTATCTCACCCTAAATATTTAATTAGGGTATCCATTCTAAGTATATAAAATTTAAATCATCACTCTTGTATATTAAATTCTATAACCCAACTAAACTTGATTTAATTAAGTTATAAAATTAATAACTTGAGATAATAAAAATATATCTCTTAACTTAATATAATTTTTAATATTATTGTTCTCCCACAAGTGGGCCTAGTTTGGGCCCTTAATTAATTCCATTGAGCTAACAAATTTACTTGTTTTACTTACTAACAACAACCAACTTGGGCTTTCAACCCTAATTAAATTGGGTCAATATAATACTTGTCTCATACATAGTATATTGGGCTAAATTAAATAATTTAATTGCACTTAATTACTTTATCTACAAGTCTCATGCGTAATTAATTAATTGGGCTTGTTTAAATAATATTACCTCCTTAGCCCATTAAATCCAATTCTCTTGAACTGTAAATAATTTATTGGGCTATGACATCATTATAGTTCAATACATTTAATTCTATTTTATCCTAATCATTTAATTAGGGTTTTTATTTCTCACACCAGAAAATAAATTCCTTACTTACGCCATTTTAATTTTATAACTCAATTAGACTTGGTTATAAAATTAATTATTTTGAGATATATAAAATAAATCTCTTAATGTTAGTATATATATTTATATACTATTCTCCCATATTATAACCTTTTAGGTTATTTAATTTTTACACCTAATATATATATTAGGTTATATAACTTAATTCTTAATTCACACTTATATACAAAATAAATGTATTCACATTATATAATGTATATTTATTTAATCATGCACATAATTCACATAATCATAACATATTTCACATCTCACATTAATTTTGACTTTTTTCCATAAAAAGTCAACTGTTAACTTTGACCAAAAGTTAACCTTTACACATTTTGTGTTTAGTGTCCATTTTGACTAAACTTGACGTTCCGGACGCAACCGAGCAGTCCGTGCTTCAAAATTCTATCTCTAACTCAAATTTTGAGTTTTAAATTACTCCCTTCTTATTGTTAATCGTATTAACTAACGACTTTATACTTATTCAAATTCTTATTTACCAGCCAAGGCCAACGTTCAAGCTATGTTAATTACTAACATAGTTTTATCTTGATCCTTATATCATTAACTTAATTCATCATTCCTCTTGCTAAAATATATATATCACCTTACTAAGTATATATATATATTTCTATACATATACTCATCTTCGTTTAACCTCATAGCTTTTCTTCTTGTGAAATTTTATTTCGTTAATAAAATTCCACCTGTATTAGCATAACATTTCTTACACTATTCAATTCACATCAAATTTTACAGGTATCATAATACCTTATTATTGATATTCATTCAAATACATATCAATTCATTTCTAGGGTTTTGGAATTTTGTAACCCATATTTCTTTATTCCCATTCAATTAAGAAACCATATAGGTTCTTCTTAAAAATTTTGAAATCCTTAAAATTCCATCACAGAAACGTCAATTCCATACACTTATTTTCTGTCTAGGTTCATCTTATAACCTTTAATCCATCATTTTAGGATTTTAATAATTATCTAAATTTTTGGGTTTTCACATCCCTCGCCTTTTTTCTCTTCCAAATGGCCACCCCAAGCCCTCTATTTATAGAGGGGGGAGCCGCAGGTGTACATGCGGCAGCCACAGGTGTACCTACGGCAGTCGCAGATGTACCTGCGGCTGCCCAGGTTGCCCCGGGCTTCGTGGGTCCCGCCGTCTCGAAATACGTGCACTCATACAACGTGTTGTCCGCTCAAACCTTTATAACTTTCAATCCAGGCATCCGATGGAGGCGTATAATACCTTTTCAAAATGATGTTGTAGAGAGCTACACAATGACATGGGATAAGAGGTTGTACGAAGTCAAGAAGATGGGTCAATGCCCATGTCTTCAAGTCTTCAAATTCTATTCTGTGTGATGTCTTGTGTAGTAGTCACTCGGGATTGGAGCTATGGTTTTTGTAGGACACTTCTGTGTGCATTTAGGTTGATAGGTTGTTGAGACGGTGTGAATGTGTGATCGAGGTGGAAAAATGATGATTTTGCCCCTTGTAGACACTAGAAATTTTTTGCACCCATGTTACTGACATTGTAGGAGGGCAGATTCGTCTTTCAGAGATAACCCTGGAAGACAGCTCACATCCAGTCTGGATACTACCGGAAGTTCAGTCTCAATCCCGGAACACACACCGGGAGTAACAGTTCCAACCTTAGAGATAACCCCGAGGCTTGCAGTTTCAATACCAGATATTCCACTGGAGAAGACCGATTTATCCTGGAGATAACCCCGAGATATTCTGTCTCAGTCCCAACACTGGGAGTAGCAGATTCCAACCTTGGAGATTACCCCAAGGAATGCAGTTTCGGAGATAACCCCGGAAATGCTTATTTCAAATACATGCAATCAGCTTCAGAACACTCAACGCTTACACCGAGGCACTCAGTACAAGACCTAGCAATAATACCGAGAAGACATGCACACCTCAGAGATGACACTGAGGACCTTCATCACTTACAGCAGTCCAATCTCAGAGATAACCATGAGCAATGTCTGCTTTATCAGCCCAAACTGGAGATAACCCCGGTGAGGGGCAAAGTCGTCATCTTGCCACCTTGAAGCCACATCACGCCGTCTCAACATTTTATACATATATTTCTACACAGCAATGTCCCACAAGAGCCAAGGAAAACCAATCTCGAGTGACTATTACGCATGGTAACAAATAGAATTTGAAGCTTGAAGACCGGAGGGCATCGTCCCATCTTCCTGACTTTGTACAACCTCTAATCCCATGTCATTGCGTAACTCTCGATAACGGCAGTCTGAAATAGGTTTTACATACCTCAGTCAGATGCCCAGATTGTAATTCTAAAAGTTTGAGCGGACATCACGTTGTATGCATGCACGTACTTCGAGACGACGGGATTCGCAAAGCCCGGGGCACCCCGGGCAGCCACAGGTACACCTGCGGCCTAGCCGTAGGTACACTTGCAGCTCCCCCCCTCAATAAATAGAGGGCTTGGGGTGGCCATTTTAAAAAAAAAAGAAAAAGGCGAGGAAACCCTTTTCAATTTGCTCTGTACACACCCCAAACTGAGTGCTTTCTCATTTTAAAAACTTGCAAGCTCATATATAGCTACTTTTTATCGGCGGGAGCCGAGTGTTCATCCATTTCAAGTTATTGAAGTCTTCTTTGACAGCCCACTGTAAGCCTTTTTACACATTTTAAAGCCTTTCTCTTCATCTTTGCACACACTATTCTTCACATTGAGAGTCGTGTTGCGTGTGTATACCCGGATTTCAGTCCGTGATTTCATTTCAGTTTGTATATATATATATATATATATATATATATATATATATATATATACTTTTATTTATATGTTTATATATATGGACTAACATTATCGAGTTATGCCTCGATTGAGCCTAGACTTATATCTGGAGCGTTTAATTGCTTTCGTATATATATACTTATATATATGAACTGTGTGTCAAACTTTGTTCGATGAGCCTGGATTTTACATCCGATGCGTTTACTGCTTTATTATATATATACTTATATATATTAACTATTGTTGGACTTTGTTCAATGAGCCTGAATTTTATATCCGGTGCGTTTACAAGCTTATATATATATATATATATATATATATATATATATATATTTACATTTCGTCCCGCCTGGAGTTTACTTCGTGGCGGTTGACCTTTTTATAGCTTTCTGTACATTTCGTCCCGCCTGGAGTTTCCTCCGTGGCGGTTGATTGCTTTTATAGCTTTCTTTACATTTCCGATCCCTCGTTGAGGTGCTTCGTGGTGGTTGATCATGTCTGTATATATATATATATATATATATATATATATATATATATATATATATATATATATATATATATATATATTTACAGCTTTTATATATATATATATATATATATATATATATATATACCTGCTTACTGCGTTTATATCAATTGCGGCATCATGTGAGCCTAGGAATCACGTGATCATAAATTCAGTCCACTGAATCTAGATTCGGTTCCCGTGATGGACCTTGTTCAGCTGTAAGCAGCTTGTAAATTCATTCCCGGTGTTCAGATTTCCTCCGATGGTTTCCATACCCATGAAGAATTCGGCGCTGCTTTGTATATTATTTTCTCGAAGATGCTTCGCATTTCAAAAATAAAAGTAACCAAGCCGAACATTTAATAATAAAATGGAAGTGTAAAAGGTCTCAATTACTATTGAGCATAAGGGTTTGAAAAAACCTCTTTTACAAAACATCACTGTTATATCTTGTTTAAAACTGATTTTTTCATAAATTCAAACCCTGTGTATATAGATGCGAACGTGGCCTCGCACTACTTCCAAATAACAGCACATTGACCCGCACACACACACACATTCATATATTAGTTTCTTGAAAAGTGGCAGTCACCGTGACAACACGGATGTCAGGGGGTGCCTAACACCTTCCCTCCACATAAGAAAGTTCCCTGACCCTAATGAATCTCGGTTTCATAAACCCGTTTAGCTGTGTCACATCACTGGGTCAATGTGCAAACCTTTTCTCTGTTGTGTTTGTACAACCAGTTAAAAAACCAACTGGCGACTCTTAACAGTCCATCGTCGACATTATACATGTCGGACCTTTTTCACTTGTTTTTTCAAACAAATCTCACATTACATGAGAACACAAAAGAACAGGTAACGAAAAAGGAACAAATAAAAATCCCGACATCGACAGGTGGCGACTCTGCTAGGGACTCCAGTAAGAGGACTTAAGCCGCTATTACAAGCTTTTAAAAACTGTTATATGCTTGTGTGTGGATGTTGCATTTACATTTATTTTGAATGTGTACGAATGCATTTCTTTTTACTGCACTGCAATATATCTATCTGGGATATTATGCTTCGCACATGTCATCATTTTCATAAACGGTGAGACACGTTGTATATGAATGTATGCTATGTGGTTCCTCTACCAGGAGGCTATCCTATCGGTGTTTGATTACTGGACTCGTAGGAGTACTAATTCCAACGAGGCTCAGGAAAGGCACCAACTAAATTCGCTCCAGTTGAAAGACCGGATTAACTTCCCGTTGAGTAAATTGCGATGATTTGGGAACCTTCATGCCAAAAAGTCGCGAGAGAAACCTAAGATGGGTCAGCCTCTGATAAACCTAACACAGAGGAAAGTCTCTTCATACTTTCTCATTTCAAAATTACTTGTAAAGTCAATTACTTGCAATTTACATTTCATATTCATCTCCATGTAATGAGAAATATGAAGAAACATGTTCATGTACATATTTAAATTAACATGATATCCTGTATTACAAATAGCTAACATCCGTTTTGCAAGATCATAATCCTAAAACGGACACATCACATAGCATGTGAACATTTACACAATCCCTAAAACTAAAGTATACAAGTTTTGTCGCAGGGAAGAATTCAGACCTATTACCCGGTTAAAATCCAAAAAGGTCACAGGCCTACAGCCAATCATGTCTTCATTTGACCAATTTAATCCAGTTTCTCACGAAGAATTTGACGGATTAAGTAAACAAATTACAGATTTGGCTTTTTTGCTTAAAGAACTACATCAATCTACTTAGGGTCCAAAGATACCCATACATGCTGAATCCTCTACACAAGGAGGAACTCAAGGTTCTGATAAAGCCATTATAGTACCTGAACTACAGTTGGATACGACCAACAAAATTCATGATGCCGCCCATCTCACAGTAGATCCAGACACCGGTGACATCAAAAAGAAAGTTCTTCAAATGGAAGAAACCCTTCGTTCTATCAAAGGAATTGGAGCACACGGGAGTGTCTCCTATGCTGATCTTTGTATATTCCCTAGGGTGCATTATCTATAAAAGTTCAAAACTCCTGACTTTGAAAAGTATGATGGGTTAGGAGATCCTTATACACACTTAAAGGTGTTTATTGGAGAACTTGGATCTTTGCAGAGGACGAGAAGCTCAGAATGCAGCTATTCCAAAAGAGTCTGACTGGAGAAGCCCGTTCATGGTATACCAGATTAGACAATTCAAAGATCTATAGCTGGGAAGAGCTAGCTCACGCCTTCCTTACATAATACAACTTCCAGTCTCAGATGGCTCCTGATAGGTACCAAATTATCAAGGTCCAGAAATAGTCCAATGAGTCTTTTAGAGAATATGCTCAAAGGTGGAGGCGCCTTGCTGCTCAGGTGATTCCTTCTATGACAGAGTCAGAAATGGTCATGACCTTCATCGACATATAAGAAGCTCCTTTCTATGAAAGAGTCTTAGCTAGCATGGGTAAACCATTTGCTAAAATGATCAAACATGGAGAAATGGCTGAGATAGGATTGAAGTTAAGAAAGATTCAAGACCTAGCCGCTCTCACAGCTGTTGTTGAGCACATCCAATCCGAAAATTATGGAAACAACCTCCGGAGGGTCCATAAAAAGAAAAAGGAGGATGTTTCCCTGATACTACAGGGTCAGAAAGGCAATCAGAATATGCCTATCCAATAAAGAAACTACACTCCTTTTCAAGCACAGTCTTCAAACCCTCCAATACCTAAAGGTGGAGAAGTCAAATGCCCTCGAGTGTTCACACCCCTAGGGGATTCACTCGAGAACATTCTCAATCTTCTGACAACTCAGAAGAAAATCACGTATCTTCTTCCACCAGTCAGCCCTAATGGGAGGGGTTTTAATGCTGCTCGAAAATATGCTTATCATGCCGGGGCACCTGGACATGATAGTCAAGATTGTTGGGCCTTGAAACATAAGATCCAAGATTTGATAGACAACGGTGAGATAGTGGTCAACAAACCAGATCAACCTCACGTGCAAGACAACCCTCTTCCTCCACACAAAGAGGAAGAGGTCAACATGATTAGCTGGAGCAATGGACAGAGTTCCAATCTTAACTGTGAAGCACCCTAGATCATCAAAGACGGTGTTGACAAATGGGATTATGCCAAGTTCTAATTTATGATGGAACGGAAGATTAAAGCTCTGTGTAAGCCAATTGAGCAATTGGCAGAACTTGTGACCTATCAGCATCAAGTCACGCGCCAATTAATTAGCCAGGAGCATGCTAGTCTCCTCCATTTGGTTATGAGTACTCCAGTGTCACCTTCAAAGTATGAAACATTGGAGGACAAAGTGATGAAGAGAGCGACTGCCAAAGCCCGTCGGGATTTTACCAATAAAAGGGAATTTACATACCTGGGCCAACCTATGGAGTAGATACTTCAGATACTAATTAATGAAGGAAGAATCACTTCCCTCCTACCTCCAATCAATCCCCGTTTAGGACGGTTTAATCATGATGGAGTATGTCAGTATCACTCCCATTCTCGCGATCACAGCACGGAAGAATGCTGGGCACTCTGCCACCTTATTCAGAATCTCATCGATAGCGGTGTCTTGCAACTGGCAAATAATGATACTGTGCTATTTGAGAGTAAAAATACCTATCCCACTAAATGGAAGGGACTGGTAGCAGTTATATCCACTAAGGCTGATGGGACTGTTAAACCACTCATAATTTAACTCAAAGGAATTAACAATCCTTTGAAAGTGGCTGCTCCAGAGCTAATCAACCTATCATTCTGACCACAATATCCTGTTGTCAGCTTATAAAAAGTCCCTTAGAATTATGGAGAAGCTGAAGGATCCACATCTCATACAACTACTGCAGTGTCGAAGAAAAATCCACTGTATCTTCCCCAACGGGTGATAAAGCCTGCTATTAAATCAAAGGGGAAAATTCCCATGGAGAAGATTGAAAAGTTCCTCCGTGCTATGGGTCATAATGAAGCCAAGGTGGTTTTAAACTTAAGAGAAGCTCCACATCAAATTTCAATATTAGACTTGGTTTTAACTTCTGAAGATCACCGGAAGATTCTACTAAAGGTTTTGGAAGAAGCCTATTTGCCAAAATCAGTGGATGTGACAAAATTTCAACATCTGGTTGATAACATTTTCAACAACAATGTGATCTCTTTCACTGATAATGACATACCGCCCGAAGGGACTGGTCATTGCAAGCCGTTACACATTACGATTTTATCCTCGGGATACATGTTAGCTAGAGTCTTGATAGATGGAGGTTCGTCCCTGAATATCTATCCTTATGCTACATTACTAAAGATGAATATCAATCTCAAGTGGATCCGAAGTAGTCATACAATCATCAAAGCTTTTGATGGATCCTGCCAGAATTCAGTAGGAGAGATTGAGCAGCCAATTGAGATTGGTCCCCATACATTTTGTGTGTCTTTTCACGTGCTCAAAATAGATATAGTATACAACCTTCTTCAAGGGAGACTGTGGATTCATATGGCCGGGGCAGTCCCCTCCACTCTTCATCAACAACTTAAATACAATATCAACAATAGCCTAGTCACAGTCAACACTGAACCGAAATATCCTCAACAGGGTGACATGCCACTCATCAGTGTTAATTCCAATGTTGAGCCGGTCAGTTTTCATGCTTTGGAAATAAGCAACACTCAATACCATTCTATTGGGACGCTATTTCCCATACCCAAGATTTCTGTCGAAGTTATGGCAGCTACTCAAGAAATGATGTCATTGCGACACCAGCCGGGACAAGGGCTGGGTAAAGAGCATCAGGGTATTAAGCACCCAATCCAAGTGTCCAGTCAAACTGGGACAGTCGGACTAGGCTATTCTGCCAGTTCCAGGTACAGGAATCCACATAACGTCAGTCACACGACAATTATCTCCACCTATAAATCTAGAGTCCGCACAATCTCCGGTAAAGGTGCCAGCCAACATAATGTCTATGTTATTTCCTAAACCGATACCGGTAAAGGAAAAGGAAGTATTTGTTCCAGATCTCAAGGTAGAACAAGAGGAACGGAGAATTAAATAAGTCATCGTCTGAATGATGTCAGGCATACGCATCATTGTCCATGATGAACATACAAACAGATACACCCCAGACGATGATTGCCCAGATATAACGGTCACCATTCGGGAGAAGGAGGACGATGACAATCCCTCCATCACTGCTGTCCATCAGGACTTTGCCCTTGCCAATTGGAGCAGCACTCCTTGCATTGGTCGATAAGGGTAAAATGGTCAGGACTTCTTTCTACCTTTTAGATATCATAACTACTTACTTTTCTGTACAGTATTAGTAGTTGTTTTATCTGTACATGCTAACACTTTGTATGATTAAATAGTTTCATATATATTAAGTGAAAGCATATTTTGTTTCAGGACTCTGAACTTGGATGTGCCTGTACTTGCTGATAAAATGCCTCTTCTCCATAAGGATTGTAACTTTGATGAAAAGTTGGACTCAGACTTGATGGAAATACAAGAGGACATTGAGGTGCCTCCGGAGATCAAAGAATGGGTTGAAGACAATGATAAGTGGGTTTTATACATAGTTATTGGATATCAATTCACGAGAACTATGCCCATCTCAAGTACACTTTAGTGTGTTTTTAGCTGCATTTTGTTTTGTTTTGCATTGCATGTACTGAGAACTCCTTTGGTGTGAAAATGTAGGAAATGGCATGAGCTCGGCATTGGTAGGTGGCATGTGATCAATGAAGGCACAACATGAGGATCGAGTGGACAAAAGAAGCTAAGCAGTGGTGAACAAAAGAGTGAAAGTTGCATATCAAAGCATCAATAGTTGAATACAAAAGCAGTAGCAGCAGCAGAACCTGAGGATTCAAAGTTCAGAAGCCACGCGGTCGCGCGGCTACACAGGCTAACACTCGCGCGCCCGCGCAATCACCCAGACTGAGAAAATTTTGAACGCGCGAGCCCGCGCGATGATTATGAAGGGACATCTGCAGCTGTTAATTAATTTTATTTTAATTTTGAAATTGTAAGAGTTTGAGTTGGTTAAAACTATTCTGGTTGGTACCAGACGTATCTATTATTAGTTTTTACATATTTTCATAGAGAGAACTAGGGTTTACACTTTAAGAGATTTCCATTGATGAACCAAGTATAGACGTATTATTTTTTACTTCTTCTTTGGATTTTAATCACTGTGAATGAACTATTTTTATGTTACTAGATATTAGTGAGGATTTGAACGTTACATTTAGATTATAATCAGCAATTGGGTTTGATCGATTCTATATTTTCTCTTTCAATTGTTTATTTATTGTCCATGTATTGCTTTGATCCCATAATGGTTTTCAGTTCAGCAATGAACTAAACTCCATTATGGGATTCTAACTGATTTTAATACGTAGTCTAACTTATGGTCTGATTGCTGGACTGTATGTGTATCGTCAGGAATTTCTATTATGGTTGATTTAAATACATTAATGATTGATCACCATTCATTTTATGTGCTTGTATGGAGTTGAAAAATAACATACAAGTATGGTTGTAATCATGATAGCATGCGTATATGGGGCTGTTTTACTTAGCTTTGTATTTCGTGAATCAGATAGACATATACTGTTTCACCGTATGAGTTATATATAAGAGCTTATGCTTAAATTTAATATGACGACAATTTCACATAGAAATATAGTGAAGTTGGTTTTATTGATGATTACATGATGTCTATTGTATGTGGATGTTATGTAAGTAGGTCATCATACATTAAAAAATGGTTATGTCTACATTCGTGCTCTTGGCTAATTTCCTGCGTTACATGAATAATCTTGCATTACGGTGGCAATTAGATGAACTATTAAATGAAGTTAGGAACCCATTATTTCTAGATTTGATTTATTACATTAATATTCTTCTTTTAGTTATTATTTGATTTTGGAGTAATTCACAATCATAAGCGTTAGTTTAAGCATATAAAAATAGTGATTTAGTTGATGCATAATAATTTAATTTAGAATCCTTTCTCCGTGGATCGATACTCGACTTACTCTGTATTGCTTGTTGACACATGTATGCTTGCATGAGTTAGAGCTCTTTTGTTAGAACTAAAAAAGAGGCAACAAGTTTTTGGCGCCGTTGCTGGGGAAAAACATATAAAGTTAAATAATTATCATCAGTTTTAAGCTATATTGCATGCCTTAGACAAATCTAATCTATTCTCATTTCTATTTTTGTTTTAGGTACTTGTATAATTTTTATGCATACACGGTCATCCAAGTTCGAATTAACACACGCTCTGGACAATATTAACGGAAGAGGTTGGAAAGCGAGAGTGCATAGGAATTTGCAAGCAGAGTTAGAGGGTACTACATCTGATATGGCAAACGAGGGACAAAGAAAAGAGCAAAGAGAGGAGCATAGGGCTCTGAGAGACTATTCTATGCCTAATATTAATGGATTAGAATCTAGCATAGTCAGACCAGCGATAGCAGCTAATACATTCGAGATAAAACCAAGCACTATTCAGATGGTGCAGAATTCGGTTCAGTTTGGGGGTGCTGCTACGGACGATCCGAATGAACACCTGTTGAGCTTTATTGAGATATGTGATACCTTCAGATACAACGGGGTGACGGAGGATGCTATCAGACTGAGGCTATTTCCGTTCTCATTGAGGGATAAAGCAAGAAGTTGGCTTCATTCTTTGCCTTCAGGATCAATTACTACATGGGAGAACCTAGCACATAAGTTCTTAGCCAAGTTTTTCCCAATGGCTAAGACTGCGAAAATGAGGACAACTATCTCTCAGTTCGAGCAACAACAGGGTGAATCCTTATATAAAGCATGGGAGAGGTATAAAGAGATGCTAAGAAAGTGTCTGCACCATGGTATGCCAGATTGGATGGTGATCAACACATTTTACAATGGATTGGGATGGCAGTCGAGACCTATTGTAGATGCAGCTGTAGGAGGGGCATTATGGGAAAAGAGTTACGATGAGGCCTATAATCTCATTGAAATAATGGCAGTAAATGATTTTTAGAACCCTATAGCCAGGATGCCACAACCCAAGGTTGCAGGTTTGTTAGAAGTGGATGTTATCACTCAATTGTCAGCACAGATGGCAGGTATGGCGAAGAAAATAGATTCATTAACAGAGAGCAAAGTGAAAATAGTTGCCTTCATATGTGAGATTTGTGCAGGGTCACACTCGACAGATCAATGTGCTATCAGCTCGGAGTCGGTACAGTATGTGAGCAATTATAGGAAAGACCAAGGAAAGTTTCAGAACACGTACAACTCCAACAACCGCAATCATCCTAACTTCAGTTGGTCAAATAATCAAGGAAATCAACAAAATCAGTTTCAACCAAATAATCAGTTTTAGTCACAGCCAGCGCAGCCACAGTTTACACCAAGACCACCTTTTCTACAAGGATTTTCTCAACAACAACATCATACTCCAGCTGCACCTCAACAAGAAAAGAAATCAGAAATGGAGGAGATGATGATGAAGTACATGGTAAACATGGAGGTAATGATCAAAAGCCAAGCAGTGGCTATTAAAAATCTAGAAACTCAAATGGGGCAAATGGCAAACATGCTTAACAACAGGTCCCAGGGTTCATTGCCAAGTAATACAGAGGCAAATCCACGAAGAGAAGGGAAGGAACAGTGCCAGGTTATAACACTCAGGTCTGGGAAGCAGTATATAAAAAATTCACCAGGCACGGCCGCGCCTGGTTTACAAAGGGATACCGCGTGACCGCGCGTGGCAGAGCAGTTGACTGAGCTGAAAGAAAATCATGATGATTCTGAGTTGCAGCAAGTGGAGAAGAAGAAAGCAGGTTCAGAAAAGAAGCCTAAGAGTACAATACCACTAGTTCAGCCTCCGGTTCCATATCTGCAGATATTGAATAAGTAGAGGGAAGACAAGCAGTTCAGTAAGTTTCTGGAGGTCTTTAGAAAGTTGCAGATCAATATACCTTTCGTTGAGGCATTGGAACATATGCCAAGTTATGCAAAGTTCATGAAGGGTATATTGTCAAGGAAGAAAAGACTAGACGAGTTTATGACAGTGGCCTTGACTGAGGAATACAGTGCAGTGCTTCAGCGTAAACTGCCTCTAAAGCTGAAAGATCCGAGCAGTTTCATAATTCCATGCACGATCAGAAAGATGAACTTCGATAAATGTCTGTGTGATCTTGGAGCAAGTATCAATCTGATGCCCTTGTCGGTATTAAATTAGTTGGGATTGCCGGCTCCAAGGCCAACAAATATTTCTTTGCAGCTAGCTGATAGATCCATCACGTATCCACAGGGAATAGTTGAGGATATACTGGTGAAAGTGGACAAATTTATCTTTTCGGCTGACTTCATCATTTTGGATTATGAGGAAGATAAGAGTATACCAATCATACTGGGGAGACCATTCCTAGCTACAGGAAGGACCTTGATTGACGTTCAGAAAGGGGAACTCACGATGCGTGTACATGATCAGGAGGTTACTTTTAATGTCTTCAAGGCAATGAAGTTTACAGCAGATGAAGAAGAATGTTTCAGAGTTGATTTGGTGGACTGTGTATTAAATGATGAAGTTGAGAGTCTGGTGGATTATGAACCATTGAGGAGTGTCATTGCTAAAAATTCAGAATTAGAGGATAAGGAATTCGATGAACTTGTGCAATATCTGGATTCCAATCCACAATTCATAAAATTCAGAACACCTGTCGAGCCATTGACGAAAGCTGGAGAGACATCAGTAAAATTAAAGCCATCTCTTGAGACACCTCCAGAACTTGAATTAAAACCATTTCCAGATCATCTCAGGTACACATTTTTAAATAATGATTCAAAGCTACCTGTGATTATTTCTTCTGCACTAACATCTTTTCAGGAAGAAAAATTGCTACGAGTGCTTAGAGAGTTCAAATCAGCTATTGGATGGACTATAACAGATATCAAAGGGATCATCCCTTCTTTTTACATGCATAAGATCCTGTTAGAAGATGATAGTAAGCCGTCGGTGGAGCAGCAAAGAAGGCTTAATCCGATAATGAAAGAAGTGGTCAAGAAAGAGGTATTGAAATGGTTGGATGCAGGCATAATCTATCCAATTTCAGATAGCTCCTGGGTGTGCCCAGTACAGTGTGTATCGAAGAAGGGTGGTATGACCGTCGTTACTAATGAGAATAATGAGTTAATTCCAACACGAATAGTAACGGGGTGGAGAGTCTGCATGGATTACCGTAGGCTCAACAAAGCTACAAAGAAAGATCATTTTCCACTACCATTTATCGACCAGATGTTGGATAGACTGGCGGGTCATGAGTATTATTGCCTTCTGGACGGTTATTCAGGCTACAACTAGATTATGATAGCTCTAAAAGACTAGGAAAAGACTACCTTCACATGTCCATACGACACTTTTGGTTTCAGAAAGATGTCTTTTGGGTTGTTCAATGCTCTAGCCACCTTTCAGAGATGCATGATGGCTATATTTTCAGATATGGTGGAACAGAATGTGGAGGTATTTATGGATGATTTCTTAGTCTTCGGGGACTCGTTTGATTTATGCCTTGAGAATTTGGTGATGGTTTTGAAGAGATGTGTTGAGACAAATTTAGTGCTAAATTGGGAAAAGTGCTGTTTCATGGTACAAGAAGGAATCATACTGGGACACAAAGTTTCGAAGAAGGGACTCGAGGTGGATAGGGCTAAGCTGGAAACTATAGAGAACTTGCCACCACCTACTTCAGTAAAAGGTGTTTGCAGTTTTCTAGGACATGCAGGTTTCTACCACAGATTTATCAAGGACTTCTCCAAGATAACTAAACCACTATGTAGTTTATTGGAGAAGGGTGCACAATTTAATTTTGATGAGGCTTGCGTGTCAACATTTGAGTACTTAAAAGGGAAATTAATGTCAGCACCAGTTATTACTGCACCAGATTGGGATTTGCCATTTGAGCTGATGTGTGATGCCAGTGATTATGCCGTAGGGGCTGTTTTGGGACATAGTAAGAAAAAGATGTTTCATGTGATATATTATACCAGTAAGACCCTTACAGATACACAGTTAAACTACACCACCACAGAGAAAGAGTTATTGGTAATGGTGTACGCCTTTGACAAATTTTGAGCATATCTGATTGGCACAAAGGTGATAGTGTACACGGATCACACGGTAATTCGACATTTAGTGGCAAAGAAGGATGCCAAACCTCGGTTGATCAGGTGGATATTATTATTGTAGGAATTTAATTTGGAGATCAAGGACAGAAAGGGCACTGAAAACCAAGTGGCGGACCACTTATCTCGACTAGAGAATCCGAAAAGGGAGGCAGACGACAAAGTTGTAATCAATGAATCCTTTCTAGATGAGCAGTTGTTCGTGGTGAAAGGGGAAGTGCCATGGTTTGCAGACTACACAAACTATTTAGTGAGTAAGATGATACCTTCTAACTTGGTGGGTCATCAAAAGAAATTTTTTTTTTCATGATGTCAAATGGTATATATGGGATGAGCCTTATTTGTTTAAACGGTGTGCTTATCAAATGATAAGAAGGTGTATCCCATATAGCGAGGCCGAGGGGATAATGCAAGATTGTCATTCTTCTGTGTATGGGGGTCACTATGGTGGAGAGCGAATAGCGGCTAGAGTACTACAAGAAGGATTCTACTGGTCGATAATTGTTAAGGATGCATATAGTTTCGTCTAGAGGTGTGATAGATGTCAGAGAGTGGGGTACATCTCAAAAAGAAATGAAATGCCGTTGAATACGATCCTCGAAGTATAAATTTTTGATGTATGGGGGATTGATTTCATGGGTCCGTTTGTTTCTTCTTGCGAAAATCTCTACATCTTGCTCGCAGTGGATTATGTGTCAAAATGGGTAGAAGTGGCAGCTCTTCCGACAAATGATGCCAAGGTAGTCCTCAGGTTTTTACATAGAAGTATCTTCACTAGGTTTGGGACTCTAAGGGCCATCATCATTGACGAAGGCAGTCATTTCTGCAACAGGTAGTTTACTGCTTTGTTGGCTAAGTATGGGGTGAACCATTGCATTGCTACAACTTATCACCCATAAACGAATGGCCAAGCTGAGGTGTCGAATCGAGAAGTCAAAAGAATCCTTAAAAAAGTTGTGAATCCCACGAGGAAGGACTGGTCGTTAAAGCTGGATGATGCAGTATGGGCATATAGAACTGCATACAAAACTCCGTTGGGCATGTCACCTTTTCAGCTCGTGTATGGAAAAGCATGTCACCTTCCTATGGAGCTAGAGCATAAGGCATACTGGGTAATACGAAAGCTCAATTTTGATTTGAAAGCTGCAGGGGAGAAATGCCTACTCCAACTCAATGAGTTGGATGAATTCAGATTACAGGCATATGAGAATTCAAAGCTATACAAGGAGAAGGTGAAGAAATGGCATGATCGAAAGATCATAGAGAGAACATTTGAACCGGGACAAAGAGTTTTGTTTTTTAACTCCAAACTTAAACTTTTTCTCGAGAAGCTGAAATTAAGATGGTCAGGGCCATTTACAGTGAAGACTGTCTTCCCACATGGTGCAATAGAAGTGTTCGATAAGTTCCCGGATCAGCCTTTTTAAGGTGAATGGATAGCGATTGAAGCATTACTTTAGTGGCGAGGTGGACAGACAAAAAGTCACCTCTATTCTTTTTTCAACATGAGATTCAGAGACAGTCAAGCTAATTGACTATAACTTAGCGCTTGATGGGAGGCAACCTATTATTTCTATCCCTATTTTTTATTTATTCAGTTTCTTTTGTTTTAGTTAGTTTATCTTCATTTTTAATTGGGATAGATTATTGTGTTTTGCATAAGTGAGTGAGTAGCTGAATTTGCATTGGATTATGTTTGAGTATAGGGTAGAGTGTATGTGGTCATTTATGCTTATTCCATAGTTCACACTGTGACATGAGTAGTTGGTGGTTATGTAGGTGAATTGAACAGAAGGCATCACTGTCTAGCAGTACTGGAAATGAAAACTGAAAGTGCAGGAAATAGGGTCGTGCGGCCGTGCCATGTTAACAGTACAAGACCGCACCCCCGCACTACATGCCTGCCAGACTCAAAATTCCACTCACGCGCCCGCGCTAAATGTACATTAAAAAGTCGCGTGGCCGCGCGCGACACCGGAAGTGGATTTTTTTTAAGTTTTTAAAGACGTGTTCTCCCACTTGTTTGATATCAGTTGAAGCCCTATTCACTTGCTCTCCCACAAATGCACGTCTTCTCATCTCTAAGCCATAACTCTCATCTCCCTTACGTGATTATCGTTTCGGTGCTCACACCCACGATTATACCCACATTCCATATCTGCAGTTTAAAGCTAGGGTTTCAGATTGGGTTAGCAAAATTCAGTTTGGGGGTACTCAATCATCGGCTAGCACTCATTATTCACTATCAGGCAAGTCATTTTCATTTTCTCTATCAATTACAAATGGGTTCTAAGAGAGCACGTTCTAGCCCTTCTTCCTCATCGTCTTCCTTCAATAACCAAAGTGAAGATGTTGTGGATCATACAAAATTCCTCAGTCTAGACGCACAAATGGAGTATTATAGAATCGTGGCAAAGACGTTTGTGAAGGAAACGAGATTCAAGCCAGAAAAATAGGATGGTCAATTATGGAATATGATTCAAGAAAGGGGATGGTTTGGATTGACTGCCATTCCTATGCCTGCTCCTATAGGCATTGTTCGAGAATTCTATGGGAATGCAAAAGATACTATGAGTGGGTTCTCCATGGTTCGAGGAGTTCAAGTGGATTTCAGACCTCCCGTAATCAGGGCAGTGTTCAGGCTACTTGACACACCACCAACTGGGTCTGATAATTGGGTAGTAGGTGCACATTTGGAAACGGATCTAGAGGTAGTCATTACCGAGTTATGCATTCTAGGAACGAAGTGGGCTTATAAGGCCGACACGAATCTGCCTCGAATATTCCCAGCCTCAGCCTTGAATCGGTATGCTAAAGCGTGGAATTTATTTATAAGTGCCAAGTTTGTTCCGTCGACTCATCAGCACAAAATCACATCCGAGAGAGCTATCATTCTGTGGTGTATAGTCACGGGCAAGTACATTGATCTGAGTCACCTGATTCATCAAAATATGTTACGTTATATGCGAGGGGGCACTACTGGGAGTATCCCACATGCATCTATTGTAGCTAGCCTGTGTGCCCAGCAAGGAGTTCAGTGGGGAAATGAACAAATACAGAATTCGAGCCACGATATCTCACATGCAACTATTGCCAAATTCGACGATTGGGCGGGAGGTATACCGCACCCGAGACGATGAGGCTTTATCATGCAACCCATATTTCCAGTGCCTCCACCACAGCCCACATAGGAAACTGAAGCGGAAACATCGGCTCAAGCAACTGCTGCTACTAGGGATCGACAGCTCCGAAGGTTAGAGCAAAAGGTCGACACGATTTACGATAACTTTGTAGCGTTTGCTACAGGTCTGAAGAGGTCATTGGCGGAGGCGTTTGTACAGCAAGAAACCATGCTTGAGTGGCCACAGTTCGGGACAGTCGTGCCATATCCACCACCGAATTCACCACCCGACGAGGGTGGTGCAGCTGACCATTAGGGGAGTTTTCTCTAACCCTATACCTTCATTCATTGAGGTAATGAATATTATAAGTTTGGGGGTATTGGGGTAGTAGGGTAGTTGCATATAGTATTTGCATTTTTAGTTTAAAGTTCATGTTTAGTGTAAAAATTGTGCATGTTTTATGTGTTAGAGAATAATTGCATATTATTTTTTCTGTGTTCAGTCATTATTATTATGTGTGTTAGTATATGTTTAGTTGCATTTGTTGTTGAGTGCATGTCTCACAAATTCTTACTTTATGGATATTATGTCTAGCCGATGATGAACTTGAATCTTGATGGATTGTTGAATTTAATGGATGTCTTAAGCTTATTTATAATGTTTTACATGATATGATCCATGATGCTGTTTAAATGCTTTCGATTTGCACAGCCATGTTCACAATTACTTGTAGGCATAAGAATTATGTGTTGCATTGCTTGATAGGAAATGTGGTTTTAAAAAGAGAACTACGTGGAAAATGGACTTAGACTATGACAAACATTGATAATCAAACTTTGGGGACATATGGGTATGCTATATAAAAAAAAGTTGATAACGTGGCTAGTCTTATTTCGGGGCCCTGGTTACTTGAGTAAGTACGCCCGTAGGGGTGTCTTAACACCTAGCGCCCTAAGATTTTTTATGGTCTGGGAGTCGTTGGTTGAAAGCTCGCTAAGGGGTAACAGTGTAGCCTAATGGAATGAGGCATTGCACATTCATGTAAAAAAATAGCAATAAACACCGTGGAAAAGAGCGAAAATTACCCTCGCGAGTAGAAATAAAGCAGTTAAGCCCATTGTTGAACCTTAGTTTGTTTTGATATGTTGGAACAGTCTTTGTTGCATAAGTATACATGAGTTTTGATTTAGACTGTAATTTCTTGTTTTGAGCAGTTTAGCATGTGTATTCTTTGCTTAAATCAAGTTTTGGTGAACACAACACACACATATCATTTCAATAGCATGTATGGATTACTTGAGTGTATGATATTATGTCTATGTCTTAGTTTGAAGTTTTATTCTTGAATCCGGATAATTCACTGAGGCATGTTGGACTGAAATTCTGTTATAGCTGGAACAATGTGAGACTCGTTTGCATCATGATTTAGTTGTGTAGCATTGTAGTTGCATTTTCAGTGTTTATACAGTATGCATTTCTTGAGGGCAAGCAATAGTTCAAGTTTGGGGGTATTTGATAAGTGGGTTTTATACCTACTTATTGGATATCAATTCACGAGAACTATGCCCATCTCAAGTACACTTTAGTGTGTTTTTAGCTGCATTTTGTTTTGATTTGCATTGCATGTACTGAGAACTCTTTTGGTATGAAAGTGCAGGAAATGGCATGAGCTCGGCATTGGTAGATGGCATGTGATCAATGAAGGCACAACATGAGGATCGAGTGGACAAAAGAAGCTAAGCAGTGGTGAACAAAAGAGTGAAAGTTGCATGTCAAAGCATTAATAGTTGAATACAGAAGCAGTAGCAGCAGCAGAACCTGAGGATTCAAAGTTCAGAAGTCGTGTGGCCGCGCGGCTACACATGCTAACACTCGCGGCCCACGCGATCACCCGGACTGAGAAAATTTTGAACGCGCGAGCCTGCGCGATGATTATGAAGGGACCTCGCATGCCCGTACGCGACATCTGCAGCTATTAATTAATTTTATTTTAATTTTTAAATTGTAAGAGTTTGAGTTGGTTAAAACTATTCTGGTTGGTACCAGACATATCTATTATTAGTTTTTACATATTTTCATAGAGAGAACTAGGGTTTACGCTTTGAGAGATTTCCATTGATGAACCAAGTATAGACGTATTATTTTCTACTTCTTCTTTGGATTTCTTATCATTGTGGATGAACTATTTTTATGTTGCTGGATATTAGTGAGGATTTGAACGTTATGTTTGGATTATAATCAGGAATTGGGTTTGATCGATTCTATCTTTTCTCTTTCAATTGTTTATTTATTGTCCATGTATTGCTTTGATCCCATAATGGTTTTCAGTTCAGCGATGAACTAAACTACATTATGGGATTCTAACGGATTTTAATACGTAGTCTAACTTATGGCCTGATTGCTGGACTGTATATGTATCATCAGAAATTTCTATCATGGTTGATTTAAATGCATGAATGATTGATCACCATTCATTTTATGTGCTTGTATGGAGTTGAAAAATAACATGCAAGTATGGTTGTAATCATGATAGCATGCGTATATGGGGCTATTTTACTTAGCTTTGTATTTTGTGAATTAGATAGACGTATACTATTTCACCGTATGAGTTATATATAAGGACTTGTGGTTAAATTCAATATGATGACAATTTCACATAGAAATATAGTGAAGTTAGTTTTATTGATGATTACATGATGTCTATTGTATGTGGATGTTATGTAAGTAGGTCATGATACATTGAAAAATGGTTATGTCTACATTCGTGCTCTTAGCTAAATTCCTCCGGTACATGAATAATCTTGCATGACGGTGGCAATTAGATGAACTATTAAATGAAGTTAGGACCCCATTATTTCCAGATTTGATTTACTACATTAATATTCTTCTTTTAGTTATTATTTGATTTTGGATTAATTCACAATCATAAGCGTTAGTTTAAGCATATAAAAATAGTGATTTAGTTGATGCATAATAATTTAATTTAGAATCCTTTCACCGTGGATCGATACTCGACTTACTCTGTATTGATTGTTGACACATGTATGCTTGCATGAGTTAGAGCTCTTTTGTTAGAACTAAAAAAGAGGCAACAAACAAACCTAAACGCAACCTTGATCAAACCACCTCCTTCAATCTCGGAAACTTAGAAAGCCCTAAGTTAATCCAGATTAGTTCATACCTTACCCCAAACCAGAGGAATGACATGGTTACATTACTAACCCAATTCCAGGATGTGTTTGCATGGTCTTAGGAAGACATGGTGGGTTTGTCCACTGACATTGTCCTTCATCGCCTTTCCATCAAAGAGGGATTCATGCCAGTCAAGTAGAAACTCAGGCGATTGAAACCTGAGTGGAGTTTAAAGGTGAAAGAAGAAATTGTGAAACAATTTCAAGCTGGTATTATCATGGTGTCCACATATCCTGAATGGATATCCAACATCGTTCCCGTGCCTAAGCCTGGAGGAAAGGTACGAGTTTACGTGGATAATCGGGATCTGAATAAAGCATGCCTTAAAGATAGCTTTCCCGTGCCATTTATCCACATTCTTATTGACAATACTGCTCAATACGGTATGTATTCCTTCGCCGATTGCTTCACAGGGTTCCATCAGATCATGGTTGCTGAGGAGGATCGTGAGAAAATTTCTTTCATCACACCTTGGGGAACCTTTTGCTACATACGGTTGTCATTCGGCCTCATCAATGCTGAAGCTACCTATCAGAGAGCTATGATGGCTCTTTTCCACGGCTTAATGCATAAGGAGATAGAGATCTACGTGGATGACATCATTGTCAAATCCCGAAGGGAGCAAGACCACTTAAACCATCTCAAAAAGCTTTTCAACAGGTTGCGTAAGTACAACTTGAAGTTGAATCCAGCCAAGTTTGCCTTTGGCGTTAAATCAGGCAAGTTGCTAGGATTCCTAGTCAGCCATAAAGGGATTGAGATGGATCCCACCAAATTCTAGGCCATTACGAAAATGCCCATTCCTCAGACAGAGAAGGAAATATGAGGATTTTTGGGAAGAGTCAACTTCATTAGTAGGTTCATTTCTCAACTCACAGCAACCTGTGAGCCTATCTTCAAACTGTTAAGGAATAAATCCTCCATGAAATGGAACGATGAGTGCCAGAAGGCCTTCCTTACAATCAAAGATCAGCTAGTCAAAGCTCCTATTTTGGTACCACCCAGGGATGATGTTCCCCTGTTCATGTACCTATCTATAAGTGACAATGCCATGGGCTGCATGTTGGGTCAGAAAGATGATAGAGGCCGAGAACAAGCTATCTATTACCTCAGCAAAAGATTCAGCAGCAGTGAACACAAGTACACTCTGATTGAGAAGACATGTTATGCTTTAACATGGGCTGCCATGAGGTTACAACATTACCTCCATGGGCACACAACCCATCTCATATCCCGCGTGGATCCTCTCAAGTACGTGTTCAGTAAGCCCATATCAAATTGTCGACTGTCCAGATGGCAGTTGATTCTGCAACAATTTGACATTATGTACGTGACGCAAAAGGCCATTAAAGGTCAAGGAATCGAGGATCAACTGGCCGTCGCACCTTCAGGGGATTTCAAACCCTTGGAAACATACTTCCCCGATGAAGGGGTAATGACAATTCAGCAACACCATTAGTATGATACACGTTAAACGTGGAACATGTATTTTGATGGAGCTATTAATATGGAAGGTTCTGGAGCTAGAGCAGTTCTAGTATCCGGTACGGGGGAACAGTATCCCGACGCCGCCAAATTATAGTTTGTCAGCACTAACAACACAGCTGAGTATGAAGGCTGTATCATGGGGCTAAAACTTGCCCGTTCAATGGGCATCTGGCCGTTAACTGTCTTTGGTGATTCAGAGTTGGTAATCAAACAATCCACGGGAATCTATCAAACCAAAGAGCTACATTTGCTGCCTTACCATCGACAAGTTTTACAGATGGCTTTGGAGTTCGAAGAGATCTCCTTTTTACACATTCCTCATAATAGGAATGACTTCACAGATGCATTAGCAACTTTGGCCTCCTTGATTCACATACATGACAAGGAACACATGCCAAGCGTCATATTTAGCCCTATAAAAGGCACCAGCCTATTGGAACTATGTTGGAGAAGTATCAGATGAGCTACCTCCAATCCAACAACCTTGGTATCAACATATCAAGGAGTACTTACGAGATGGATCTACACCTGCTAAGGCGAGCCTGACTGAGAAAAGGCGGATTCATCGATTAGCCATAAAATTTTACCTGAGCGGAGATGCAGTCTATAAGAGAGATGCAGGACTAGGTCTCCTCAGATGCTTGGATAAAGATCAAGCTCAGACACTCATGGATGAGATCCATGGTGGAGTATGTGGCCCACACATGAGCGGCCCTTTACTTGTAAAGAAGATCATCAGAACAGGACATTATTGGCTTTCTCTCAAGGCTGACTACAATGATCATGTTAAGAGATGTTATCAGTGCCATATTTATGGGAATGCAATCCACGCCCCTCCACGGGAGCTCCACAATATGAGTTCGCCTTAGTCCTTCTTAATGTGGGGAATGGACGTGATCGGGCCCATTGAGCCTAAAGCCAGTAATGGACACTGCTTTATCTTCACTATGATCGACTACTTTACTAAGTGGGTAGAAGCAGCCTCCTTCCCCAGGGTTACCAAAGCAGTCATCATTGCTTTCATCCGAAACAATGTTATTTGTCGATATGGACAACCAGAGGTGATTATATTAGACAATGCTAAGAACCTCAACAACAAAATGATGGAGGAGTTATGCAGTAAATTCCACATTAAACACCTTAACTCCGTCATCTACCGTCCAAAGATGAATGGTGCTGTTGAAGCGGCTAACAAAAACATCAAGAAGATCATGCAAAAGATATCTGCCAGCCACAAAGGATGGTCTGACCTATTGTCTCTTACTCTATTAGCCTACAGAACGTCAATGTGCACTTCAACTGGGGCAACCCCCTACGCATTAACCTATGGGATGAAAGTAGTACTCCCCATAGAAGTAGAAACGGAATCCCTCATAGTGTTGATAGACGCTCAACTGGATGAAAACCAATGAGTACAAGACAGATATCGCCAATTGTCTCTAATAGATGAAAGGTGAACCGCGACTATCTTCCATGGTCAGTTATATCAACAAAGGATCGCCAGATACTACAACAGAAAAGTCTGGCTATGGCAGTTTAAACAACATGACCTGGTTTTGAAGAAGATCATTGACAACCAAGATCAGTTTAAGGGAAAATTCGCTCCTAACTGGGAAGGCCCATTTATTGTCAATGAGGTATTGACAAGTGGTGCTCTCAGATTGCAGGAAATGGACGGCGATGAATTTCCACAGTTCATCAACTCGAACACCGTGAAACTGTAGTATGTTTGAAGTTACCATCAAGCAAACATCCTGGCGTTGGATCATCAGATCACTAGTCATTTCGGTTCTTTAACCCTTTACCACATACAACTCTTTTCCACACTTTGCCCCTCAGGGAAACATATTCTTTAAGCCAGCAGCCTGGCTTCACTGCGCTTTTACAACTTTGGTCATCCCACTAGGGATTCAACCTCTCGCGTTTACAGTTTGTCCCCCCGAAACATGGGATCAAACTTTTCACACCTGCAGTTTATCCTCAACCTAGGATCAAACTTTTTCTTTCCCGCAGTCTGTCCTGTACATGGGATTAAACTTTCTTTCCCACAGTTTGACATGTATATGGGATTAATCTTTCTTTCCCGCAGTCTGACCTACTCATGGGATCACGCTTTTCAACTCGCCCTGAGGGGCAAACTACGTCGACCTGATCTCCTTGATACACGGGAGTACGTAGGCAACCATATTTTATATGGCCTAGTCGCAATAAAATAAAAATAACAAAAACATCTATACATTCTTCTCCTTTTTCAAAAATAAAATCAACAAAAATATTCCTACACCCTTTTAGCTATAACGATCGAGAAATTTGTAATTTAATTTAAATATTTATGAAATTAAATAAATATTTTAAGTAATTTATTTATTGAAAAAAATAAATAATTGATGAATTGTGGTGAATTAATTTAGTAACTAAATGGATTAATGATAATTAAATTGAGTGTTTATAATTTTATCTGAAGGATTTAACTTAAGGAAAATAATTAAATTAAATCAATTGCTTAATATTTAAGAAAATAATTAAATTAAATGAATTGTTTAATTTAAAGGAAATAAATAAAATAAATAAAGTGATGTTTCTAATTTTTTAATTAAATTAGATATATAATTATTTAATTATCTATTATAAGCATAATTATAATAAGAATATAATTATAAATTATAAGCTATTAAAATGGGTTACATGTGTGACAAGTGTAACTATATGATATAAATATTATTTAAATAATATAGTATGGGGAATTAGTGTGTAACCAAACGTAGCCTTATGGCTTTTGCGTTATTTTAACTGACGCAAACCTTTGGCTTATTTTACCTGACGTTAGTGGGGGAAGTGGGAGTCAGTTTATAATTTCTACGCGTCTATTGTTCTAAGGCTAAGTTCAGAAAGAAGGAAACACAGAGTGTTGAGAGAGAGCTTGGAAGAGGGAATCACAGAGAATTTGGAGAAGAAAGGAGTTGTTCTGAGATTGTCAAGAGAAAGAGAAGGGTTGCTAATTGTTCTTTCTAATCAAGGTATAACCTACTTTAATTTTAACTATTAAGTTTTGATATTGTTGTTGAAAATGGATTTATATGTATTGTTTTTGTAGAGTCTGTTATTGGCATGTATATAAAAGGTGTAGCAATCAAACACGTGAAATTGAATTGTAAGAAAGGAATATAACTAACAGTGTTCATATATGAAAAAAATAGCCTTAGTAAGTACCCAATTTCATGCCTTATATGAGTTGTAATCTGCGAATTGAAGTTGGATTGTGATAATATGTTAAGAAACAAAAGCGGCGTAGTTCAAATCGTGTCAAATGATTAAGAAACGAATTTGTGGTGATCGAATTCGTTAAAAGTATAAAAATGAGGAAATTTGGGAAAAATATAGTTTTGATTCTTCAAAATGATGTTTGTATAATGTTTTTATATATAGAATGGTGTTTAGCATGTGTAACTATAATATGACAAAGTGTTAGATGTTGAAGTTGGGAGATTTTCTGTAGAATTGGGATTTTTGGCCAAATTAGAGTCTGATTTCGAGCTTCTGCAAAAAACTGGAACTGAGGCATCGCGCGGGCGCGCTGTCTGGCGCGCGGTTGTCGCGTTGGCGCGCTGCATATGGGTGAGGACGCGATGCGTCGCTCGGGCGCGCAGTTACCTAGTGTATTACTGGCGTGGCCGCGCCAGTAGCCAGTCACAGACAGTGAAGTCTGCTACTTTTGCAGACTTTGGTCATTCGTTATAACATGGCTTAATGATTATGTTAACGTGTTAAATGTGTAAAAACAAGGTTAAAGCATAAGTATATCTTGTGGTTAGTAATTCTAAAATGTAAAGTTAGTAAGAGGTGAAAATTATAGGTATGTTTTAAGGAACTTAGTGAGCAATGAATAAGTGTTGAGAAATGTACACCTGTGGTTCTGAAATATGTATGGTAATAAAAGACTTGTGCTAAAATGATAAGATTTGCTAGAATTGTACATGTTATGGTATGTAAGCATATCTAATAGATATTGTGATTCTACTAAAATGTGTAGGGTAATTGGCAAACATTATACTTGTGCAGCTTACGCTTGAGGCAAGTTTCTTACCCTAAACTTTTATTGAGCAAGTTTATTTACCCTATCTCAATTACAATTACGCTTGTTTCATAGCTATGCTATCTTTAAGTTGAGCAATCTATTTATTCCTAAATTTTACATTGAAGTTAAGCAAGCCTTTTGATTCTATCTAGTGTATGATTGTACAAGCTCTTGTAACCTAATTCGTTACATCGAGCGAGCTATACTACCCTTGTTATCATTCGAAGCATATGATTGTTCTAATACATTGATTCAAAGGGGATTGTTCTAACTCTTTTGAATATAGCACTTTGAATGTATATCATGTTTATTCAATTATATATTGTTGTTATTCGATCTTTGATCTTGATAATCTTGTTCAATTCTATATTGATTATATTAAACCCTTATTGATTGAATTAGTCTACTATGGAATAGTGTTCTAAAATTCTGGAACCACTGATAAGTTAGTTCCGAGCTAAACTTTCGTTGGTGCAGAAATTCTAAATTCAAGCTGAGACGAACAACCCTAATATAGGGGATTTTTGTACGTGTAACGTTTAGATGTTTGTGCACAATACATGGTACGAAGGACTGATCCCCCTAAGTACTCTAAGCAGGGTCTGTACAGTCTAATGACTATTAAGGTTAAGGTAATAATACCTATATACCAAATTCATAGTTCGTGATCTTAAGACCCTCAGACATTGATTTCGAACTTGTTATCTATATTTTTATTTGTAGAACAAGTTCCTTATTATTCAGTTTTCGTTGTTCACTCTCATGTTACTATCATTGCTACTTTCTATGTTAGTGAGCATTTGTTTGCTCACTCTTGCAATTAACACTGCAACTAAAGTGGAGAAAGTTGATGAGCCGTCTACTAGCAAAGGAAAGGGCAAATTGTCCAAGTGCTGAAGACTTATGAGAAATTATTTAAATATTTTATGTTTCAAGACTTGTTTTATTTTAAGATGTATTCCACAAATTGATGTAATTATTTTAAGGTTAGATTACCTGGAATTATTTTGAGATGATGATGTAACCCTTTAATGGGGAAGATTATTGTTCAAGTTATTTAAATTATGTCTTTATCCTTTATGATGGGTAGTTAGATGTAATGGTTTTGAATAGTGAATACCAAATACTGTGGGAATGGAGTACCTAGATTTGAGGGTGTCACGGGTTGGTATCAGAGCTTTAGGTTATGGACCTTAAGTGGAGAAAACCTTTGGAAGTAACCTTTAAGGAAATAGAAAACATAGAGGTGTTCAACTCTTATCAGGTTTTAAGGAATTGATTAAGGTATCCATTGAAGTTAAACAATAAAATACATTATGTGCTATGTGTTAATAACTTGTGCTAGCGAGTATCGATAATGTTAAGTAAAACTTAAAATATTTTGTTGTCAGGATGTCTAATGAAGAATGATCCAATCCAGCTAGGGAGGTGATACCTCAGGTACCTAGAGATGACGAACCCCGGATATTCACGTTGATCCGGGAGGATGAGCCTGTAACCGATCCTGAGGAGGATAATTCTGAGGAGATAGAGGAGGATGATGAGGAAAAGGATCATGAGGAGTTTCCACCAAACTCCATATTGGCTGAGATGTATGATGCTTTGTATGACCGTAACATAGAGTTACAGGATGAAGTTGAGGAGCTAAAAGAGATGGTTGAGATGCATCATGCTTCGATGGAGCAGAAGGATGCGGAGATACAGGAACTTGACTCAAAACTTGGAAACACGGAGTGGGACCTAGTTCATACCAAGGGTCAGCATGAAGACCTGTTGGTGGTAAACAAAAAGATGAAGACCGACATGGAGAAATTAAAAGATGGTTTCAAGGAGGAATCAACTAAGCGTGCAAGAGCAGAGGATGTTTGGATGAAGGCAACTCAACGTGCCAACCGTGCTGAGGCTAAGGTCCAAGTGAAGAAACCAAGATGAAGGAGATGGATTACGCTTTTAATTCTGCGATTGATAGGGCCTAGGATCGAGTCTATTATTATCCACATCAGTTTGAGGACTCGTCGTGGTTCGTAATGGATCGTAGAACAGCGTATCGTATTATGGAGGAGGAACATCGAGAAGCCTTATGACGTCTTAATATGCGTAGATAGAAATAAGAGTGATAATAATATGTGGTTATTTATGTGGATAAATAAAATTTTAAATCCCTTGTTTTTGAGATGAATAAAGGTATAATATGAGTATGTAATCCTGAAACTTGTTTAATTCAGTAAAGTGAATGTTAATAGCGGTTATGCTATCCTTAACATGTTTTAAATGTTATGAATAAATAAAATATTAGAGTTTATTTGAAATGTTATGTGTTAAAGCTTTAATCTTGGAATGTTTAAGTTAAACTTCAAATACCCAAGAAGTTAAGTAATGAACTGATAAGCACATATTTTAACAGAAAATGCCTCCTAGAAGAAGACAATCACGTCAGCAACCACCTCCTGAGGGGTCTACTAATAATAATAACGAGGCCAATGCTAACCCAGTTCATCAGTTGGTAACCTTGTTGACGGGTGCACTTGCGAATCAACCGCAAGCTGAAGTCATGACCTTTAAAGAATTCAAAGCGGTTGGACCGCCAGAGTTTCAAGGGTCTATGAATCTAGTGGAAGCCCAAACCTAGATCATGGAAATGGAGAAAGTGTTCAACGTTGCTAGAGTTAACGAGGATCAAAAGACCACGTTCGCAACGTTCATGCTGAAGTCTGAAGCTAGCTATTGGTGGCAGGCAAATATGGTTCGTGGGGGACAAGGAGTGATAACATGGGATAGATTTAAGGAGATGTTCTTTGAAATGTACTTTCCAGCAAGTTCTCGAAATCAGTTGGAAGTGCAATTTTTGGAGTTAAAGCAAGGAACGATGACGGTGCCAGAATATGCTGCGAAGTTTAACGCGTTGGCAATGTTTGCCATATATCAAGTCAATACCGATAAGCGTAGAGTGAGAAGGTTCGAACAAGGATTGAAACCCTGGCTTTATAGTAAGGTTTCAATGTTCCAGCTAAATACATTTGCGGCTGTTTTGGAGAAGGCAATTATCACGAAAGGTGGAAGCGATGCCTTGACCAAGTACAATTAAGAACAGAAGAAGAGGAAGAATGAAAATGAAAATAAGGCGGGTAGAAGTAACGTTGGAAGTAATAACCAGAAGAGGAAATGGAGCGAGAATTCGACTGCGGGAGGACAACAAGGAAATCAGCAGAAGAAAAGGTTTGAGGCTTGCGTAACTTGCGGGAAGAACCATACTGGGGTATGTTTGAAAGGAAAGCGAGTGTGTTTCAACTGTGGTCAGGAGGGACACATTGCACCAAACTATTTTAGTCCGAAGAAAGGAGCATGTTTTACTTGCGGTTCAAAGGATCACATGGCTCGTGATTTCCCTAAGAAGCCAGCGGGAAGTGCAAGTGGCGGAAAGGGAAACAACAACGGTGGTGGTGCATTAACTATCACTGGACCAGCACAGTCAAGCCGACCTACTGTGAGGACTTTCAATATGACCGTACAGGATGCTGTGCAGTCTAAGGATGTGGTGTCAGGTATCATTCCGATTAATGGTATTAATGCTTATGTACTATTTGATTCGGGTGCTACTTGTTCATTTATATCTGATGAATTTGCTCAGAACTTAGAATTTTCCAAGGAAGAATTAGAATTTCCCTTAAGTATAGAGATTGCGAATAAGGAAGTGATTCCTATCAGATACATATATAGGAATTGTAGGGTGATTATAAAAGGTCACGAGATGATGGTAGATTTGATACCAATTAGACTTGGTGAATTCGATGTTATACTGGGAATGGATTGGTTATTCAATTACGGAGCAGTAATTGATTACCAAAGGAAGTGTGTTAACCTTATGACTCCGTCAAAGGTTGTGTCCTTTGGCAGCAAGTCACCTCGATAAGCAAGTTATCTAACGGTGATGCAAGCCACGAAGTTGTTGAGACAAGGATGTATATGATACTTAGCCTACATAGTCGATACACAGAAGGAGAGTGCGAAGTTAGAAGAGATACCAATCATAAGAGATTTTGCAGATGTATTTCCAGAAGATTTGTCGGGTCTTCCACCGGGTCGACAAATTGAGTTCGTAATTGATTTAGTACCAGGAACGGCTCCGATATCTAAAGCACCATGTAGAATGGCCCCGATAAAAATGAAAGAGTTGATGGTGTAATTGCAAGAACTGCTCGACAAGAAGTATATTAAGCCGAGTGTTTCGCCATAGGGAGCACCAGTCTTGTTTGTTAAGAAGAAAGACGGATCGATGCGGCTTTGCATTGATTACTGAGAATTAAATAAGGTCACAATTAAAAATAAGTATCCATTGTCTAGGATCGACGGCATGTTCGATCAGTTGAAGGGAGCGAGGTATTTCTCAAAGATAGACTTGAGAAGTGGTTATCATCAGTTGAAGGTGAGGCCAGAGGATGTACCGAAGACGACATTCAGAACTCGGTATGGTCATTACGAGTTTCTGGTTATGTCATTTGGTTTAACCAATGCACCTGCAGCATTCATGGATTTGATGAACAGGGTGTTTAAACCAATCGTAGATAAATTTATGGTGTTGTTTATTGATGATATATTGGTATATTCCAAAACCAAGGAGGAACATGTTGAACACTTAAGAGTGACGTTGGAGACATTGAGAAAAGAGAAGTTGTACGCTAAGTTCTCAAAATGTGAGTTTTGGTTGGAACGTGTACAGTTTCTCAGACACGTTATTGATAAGGACGAAATTTCAGTAGATCTATTAGAGGTTAAAGCTGTAATAAACTGGGATCAGTCGAAGACACCGTCAGAAGTGAGGAGTCTCTTAGGATTGACAGGTTATTACAGACGTTTTATTCAAGACTTTTTCAAGATCGCGACACCGTTGACGAATTTAACTAGGAAGGTGGTAAAGTTTGTTTGGACAGAGAAGTGTGAGGAAAGTTTTCAGGAATTGAAGAAGAGGCTGAGTTCTACATCTGTGTTGTCATTGCTTGATGCCACATGAAATTTTGTGGTGTATAGTGACGCATCGCATAAAGGACTAGGTTGTGTGCTTATGCAGAACGGTAGAGTTATTGCGTATGCATCACGTCAGCTGAAAGATTACGAGAAGGGGTATCTGACTCATGACTTAGAGTTGGCGGTGGTGGTATTTGCCCTAAAAATTTGGAGATATTATCTTTATGAAGAGAGGTGTGAGATATATACCGACCATAAAAGTCGAAAGTATATCTTTACACAAAAAGACTTGAATATGAGGTAGAGAAGATGGTTGGAGCTGATCAAAGACTATGACCACAAGATTTTCTATCATCCTAGAAAGGTGAATATTGTTGCTGATGCTTTAAGTATGAAAGGACGAGAAAAGTTAATGATGTTAACCGCAAAGGAGAAGCTAGTGTCGAAAATGGCTAAAATGGAGTTAGAAATTAAATATCCGACAGAAGCTGACGAAAAGTTGTTCCAGTTGGGGAACAGTTCAACGTTGGTGAATAAGGTGAAAAATGCACAACTTCAGGATGAAGAATGTGAAAAAATAAAACAAAAAATATCTGAAGGTGAGGAAAACAAATTCAAAGTCGATTCGGAAGGGTACTTCGATTCGAAGGGAGGATTTGGGTTCTATAAGTACCAGAAGTTAAAGAAGAAATTTTGAATGAAGCTCATAATTTAAGATATTCGATTCACCCTGGGAGTACAAAGATGTACCAAGATCTTAGACATCATTTTTGGTGGCCGAATATGAAGAGGGATGTGGCTAAATACGTGGCAAAATGCTTAACGTGTCAGAAAGTTAAAGTTGAACATCAAAGGCTAAGCGGATTGTTACAACCATTGGAGATACCAGAATGGAAATGGGAGCATATCACAATGGATTTTGTGGCAAGTCTTCCAATGACCCAACAAGGTTATGATGCCATTCGGGTGATTGTCGACTGACTGACGAAGTCAGCACACTTTTTGCCGATCAAGCTTTGATTTACCCTAAATTGGTTAGCAAAACTGTACGTGAAGGGAATCATTTCAAGACATGGTGTACCTGTGTCCATTGTATCAGACAGAGATTCACGTTTCACATCCAATTTATGGAGACGATTACAAGAATGTTTGGGTACACAGCTGAGAATGAGCACAACGTACCATCCTCAAACCGACAGACAGAATGACAGAACCATCCAAACACTAAAAGATATGCTCAGAGCATGTATCATGGATTTCAAGGAAAATTGGGATGACCATCTACAATTGGTAGAATTTACCTATAATAATAGTTATCACGCGAGTATTGGCATGCCGCCTTATGAAGCGTTGTACGGCAGGAAATGCATAACTCCTTTATGCTGGGACGAGGTAGGTGAACGTCAGCTATTGGGTCCAGAATTGGTATAACAGACTGTCATGATCATCAAAGTGATTCGAGCAAGATTGATCGCAGCACAAGATAGACAGAAGAAATATGCTGATCATCATCGACAAAATAGAGAATTCGATGTCGGTAGTTATGTTATCTTGAAAGTGTCTCCTTGGAAGGGGAAAATTAGATTTGGCAAAAAGGGAAAATTAAGCCCTAGGTTTATAGGACCTTTTGAAGTGCTTCGAAGAGTTGGTGAAGTAGCGTACGAGGTAGCTATACCTCCAGAGTTGGAGCATATTCATAACATTTTCCATGTATCAGTATTGAGGCCATATAAGCCTGATTATAAGCATGTTATTGAAAATGATCCCTTACAGTTTTAGAAGGATTTGTCATACGAAGAAGTCCCTGTTCAAATTGTTGACAGAAAAGAGCAAGTACTGAGGAATAAAGTGATACTTTCTGTTAAGGTAATCTGGAGGAACCACAATGCTGAGGAAGCTACATGGGAACTTGAAACTGTTATGATGAAGAATTATCCTCAATTGTTTGCTTGATTTTGTATAGCAATTCTGGGGACAGAATCTTGTTAAGGAGGGAAGAATGTAACGAATAATTTTTTTGAGTTATGATTCTGGGGACAGAATCCTTTGAAGGAGGGAAGGATGTAACGATCAAGAAATTTATAATTTAATTTAAATATTTATGGAATTAAATAAATATTTTAAGTAATTTATTTATTGAGGAAAATAAATAATTGATGAATTGTGGTGAATTAATTTAGTAACTAAATGGATTAATGATAATTAAATTGAGTGTTGATAATTTTATCTGAAGGATTTGATTTAAGGATAATGATTAAATTAAATCAATTGCTTAATATTTAAGAAAATAATTAAATTAAATGAATTGTTTAATTTAAAGGAAATAAATAAAATAAATAAAGTGATGTTTCTAATTTATTAATTAAATTAGATATATAAATATTTAATTATCTATTATAAGCATAATTATAATAAGAATATAATTATTATAATTATAAATTATAAGCTATTAAAATGGGTTACATGTGTGACAAGTGTAACTATATGATATAAATATTATTTAAATAATCTAGTATGGGGAATTAGTGTGTAACCAAACGTAACCTTATGACTTTTGGGTTATTTTAACTGACGCAAACCTTTGGCTTATTTTACCTGACGTTAGTGGGGGAAGTGGGAGTCAGTTTATAATTCCTACTCGTCTATTGTTCTAAGGTTAAGTTCAGAGAGAAGGAAACACAAAGTATTGAGAGAGAGCTTGGAAGAGAGAATCACGGAGAATTTAGAGAAGAAAGGAGTTGTTCTGAGATTGTCAAGAGAAAGAGAAGGGTTACTAATTGTTCTTTCTAATCAAGGTATAACCTACTTTAATTTTAACTATTAAGTTTTGATATTGTTGTTGAAAATGGATTTATATGTATTATTTTTGTAGAGTCTGTTATTGGCATGTATATAAAAGGGGTAGCAATCAAACACGTGAAATTGAATTGTAAGAAGGGAATATAACTAACAGTGTTCATATTTGAAAAAAATAGCCTTAGTAAGTACCCAATTTCATGCGTTATATAAGTTATAATCTGCGAATTGAAGTTGGATTGTGATAATTATGTTAAGAAACGAAAGCGGCGTAGTTCGAATCGTGTCAAATAATTAAGAAACGAATTCGTGGTGATCGAATTCTTTAAAAGTATAAAAATGAGGAAATTTGGAAAACAATATAGTTTTGATTCTTCAAAATGATGTTTATATAGTGTTTTTGTATATAGAATGGTGTTTAGCATGTGTAACTATAATATGACAAAGTGTTAGATGTTGAAGTTGGGAGATTTTTTGTAGAATTGGGATTTTTGGCCAAAGTAGAGTCTGATTTTGAGCTTCTGCAAAAAACTGGAACTGAGGCATCGCGCAGGCGCGCTGTCTGGCGCGCGGTTGTCGCGCTGGCGCACTGCAAATGGGTGCGGACGCGATGCGTCGCGCGGCCGCGCTGCGTCTCTCGGTTACCCAGTGTATTATTGGCGCGGCCGCGCCAGTAGCCAGTCACAGACAGTGAAGTCTGCTACTTCTGCAGACTTTGGTCATTCGTTATAACATGGCTTAATGATTATGTTAATGTGTTAGATGTGTAAAAACAAGGTTAAAGCAGAAGTATATCTTGTGGTTAGTAATTCTAAAATGCAAAGTTAATAAGAGGTGAAAATTATAGGTATGATTTAAGGAACTTAGTGAGCAATGAATAAGTGTTGAGAAATGTACACCTGTGGTTTCGAAATATGTATGGTAATAAAAGACTTGTGCTAAAATGATAAGATTAGCTAGAATTGTACATGTTATGGTATGTAAGCATATCTAATAGATATTTTGATTCCACTAAAATGTGTAGGGTAATTGGCGAACATTATACTTGTGTAGATTACGCTTGATGCAAGTTTCTTACCCTAAACTTTTATTGAGAAAGTTTATTTACCCTATCTCAATTACAATTACGCCTATTTCATAGCTATGCTATCTTTAAGTTGAGCTATCTATTTATTCCTAAATTTTTCATTGCGTCTTGATTATATCTAGTGTATGATTGTACAAGCTCTTGTAACCTAATTCGTTACATCGAGCAAGCTGTACTATCCTTGTTATCATTCGAAGCATATGATTGTTCTAATACATTGATTCAAAGGGAATTGTTCTAACTCTTTTGAATATAGCACTTTGCATGTATATCATGTTTATTCAATTATATATTGTTGTTATTCGATCTTTGATCTTGATAATCTTGTTCAATTCTATATTGATTATATGAAACCCTTATTAATTGAATTAGTCTACTATGGGATAGTGTTCTAAAATTCTGGAACCACTGATAAGTTTGTTCCGAGCTAAGCTTTCGTTAGTGCGGAAATTCTAAATTCAAGCTGAGACGAACAACCCTAATATAGGGGATTTTTGTACGTGTAACGTTTAGATGTTTGTGCACAATACATGGTACAAATGGCTGATCCCCCTAAGTACGCTAAGCAGGGTCTATACAGTCTAATGACTGTTAAGGTTTAGGTAATAATACCTATATACCGGAGACATAGTTCGTGGTCTTAAGACCCTCATACATTGATTTCGAACTTGTTATCTATATTTTTATTTATAGAACAAGTTCCTTATTGTTCAGCTTTCGTTGTTCACTCTCATGTTACTATCATTGCTACTTTCTATGTCAGTGAGAATTTGTTTGCTCACTCTTGCAATTAACACTGCAGCTAAAGTGGAGAAAGTTGATGTGCCGTCTACTAGCAAAGGAAAGGGGAAATTGTCCAAGTGCTGAAGACTTATGAGAAATTGTTTAAATATTTTATGTTTCAAGACTTGTTTTATTTTAAGATGTATTCTGCAAACTGATGTAATAATTTTAAGGTTAGATTGCCTGGGATTATTTTGAGATGATGTTGTAACCCTTTAATGGGGAAGATTATTGTTCAAGTTAGTTAAATTATGTCTTTATCCTTTATGATGGGTAGTTAAATGTAATGGTTTTGGATAGTGAACACCAAATCCTGTGGGAATGGAGTACTTGGATTTGGGGGTGTCACATCTGCCACATACCGCGTTGAACCTTTTACACCAGGTTCGAACTATGCAGACCTGATCTTCTCTTCAATAGGAGTACGTAGGCAGCCATTCATGGTTCAGTCTAACTCCCTACCAAAACACAAATACTTGTCAACGGTATTGGGATCAAACTTCAATCCATCACATTTCATTTGGCTTCAAACCAAAGGGATGGAATTACCTGAACTCTTCCTAAATAGGAGATTCGGCGACCATCTAAGCTATGGTTGTACCTCAAAGAGCAACACCAATCCATAAGAGACGGAATTAACTAGGCTCCTCCTAAATAGGAGTACTGGCGACCATCTGTGGTGCGGTCAATCTTAGAGAGGAAAGTCATACTCCTCTCCACATTTCCATACAGAAACCAGTCCTAAGACACCAAAGATGGTAGGGATATACACAGATCCATGATCCATTCTAAACTATCCAGAGATAACTCAATGTCCATCCAGCAAGGAAGAGGTCAGAATACATCAAGATCACAAGCCCCGAAGAAGCAAGCAAATATCAAGCAAGTATCCAAGCATATCTAAAAGGGAAGTGATCAAAAATATATTTCCCTGCTATATATAATATTGTTTGATATACACAATGTAAACTGTACATGACAAAATGGCTAAGCTAGTCTGTGTAGTAAAATACAAGGCTATCTACAGATCGGTATGCATACGAGCTAGCAGATCTAACCTAGCATCTCTCTCAAGAGAAGGAGGTAATGCTGTGGTCTCCTGTACAAGGATATCCACACGAGCCAGCAAGTCTGAGGCCATCTGCATGGTGAGGCGATGCTCATCAATGTATGCACTCATCTCGACAAGCATGCCAGTGGAAAGGGACCTCACTATAGTACTATCTGTGATGGCTACGTCCTGGGTAGATATGGCACTATCCCGCCCAACTATCACTGCATCTCTAGATGATCTGGCCTCATCCCGCTCAACAATAGTGGCATCTCCACGAGCTAATGCCTCGTCCCTCTCTAACAAAGCTGCGTCTCTCCCATCAAGAGCTGTCAACATCAGGGTTCTAGCCTGATCTCTCTCAAAGGTCATCAAATGAAGACTCTGCTCAAAGTACTGTGCTGAATGCTGAATCACGACAGTGCTAGTACTGGGAGAATCTAAGAGAACTGCTGGTAACCCAGTAAATGGCTCCTTTTCAGTGTGAGAATCAATGTCCTCCATGGGCTCTCCACCATTTGAAGCAATGGTCGACACTGTGGATACTACCGTAGCCGATGAAATCTCTGTCTCCATCCACGTAGAATACTCTAGCGAATGACCTGGATGGCTAACAAAAAAATCAGCTATCTTGCGCTGATTCCAACAAGCATACACACAGGATCGGTCCTCTACTGATAGATGGCGAGAAGCTAAGCGCTGACCTAACGCCCCATCAAAAGGATGAAAGTCCTAGAACTTGTCAAACTGCGACATCACAGCCAGTGGGTGGTAGGTAGTCATGCCCCTCAAACCAGCCAGAGGGAGATAATCCATGCCCAGAGCATGAGTAATGAAACTATAGGGTGAACTGAGCCCTGAACACGACAAGATAGCAAACGGATCTACAATCTCGACTAAGAAAACGGACTAAGATGCAGGATCTGTACACTCTATAGGCTGAAGGAATACTACATAGCTATCTCATGGGTAAAACAATACCCATGTCGCCTGAATGTGCCAATCAGTCTCAAGTGTGACGTAAACCACACGTATAGCGTGACCGAACTGCCTGTGAATACCCCTGCAGGGTAAGTGCTGCAGAATGTGGCCGACCTCAGTGTCTCTGCCATAATCATCGGAATAATGGTACGACCCTCCCTGAGAGCTCTCACTGCCATAATAACGCCGATGTCCAACTCGTCCATGTATCGTGGCATGTACATATATGATAATACACACAGCATCAATGCATCCACTCTGGCCAAAAGCCATTGTTCCTCTGGTATGGTGAAATCCCCAGAATATCGAGCATAGCTGTCCTCAAAGCCAAATCTATCAATCAGAAAATGCTGGGATATCACGTGGCCACATGTGATCTCATCCAGCACAACTCTCTGCCTCAACCCGGTGAGAGTCATAAACTGCCGATTTATGTCACCAATGGCCATATGCACGTAAGGTCTGTCAAGTAGCAGCATCATCAAACGTGTATACTCCTCCAAAGTCGAAGTCAACTCCTGGGTCCCAAATCGGAAAACCTACCTCTCTGGTACCCAGCGCTCTAGCATGCTATCCATAAATCCTGCTGGATCCTGAAACATCAAAAGGGTCATGGTATGCTGCAACAGCTGATCTACGGTCACCCTATCTGGGGTTGACATACTATCATACCAATATCTCAGACGGGATGCCACCAATAATGGCGGGGTGTGATCTATGCGACTGACTGTCGAAGAAGACATCTGTGTGGGCCGTATCATAATACCATCTAGGGGTCAATGCTGAATATCTCTGGACATACATACATATGCATAACATGATACATGCATAACAGATAATAGATGGCAATATGATATAGGGAATAGAAGAAAGTACATACATTCCTAAATACATCATCATTTATATACATCATCTCTGTACATCTAAAAATACAGGGAAATGGGGCATAGACGCCCTACTACTAACAAAGGCCTATCAAAAGATATAGCAAGAATGGGGCACAGCCACCCAATAGCTAACAGAGGCCTATCAAAAGAGATAACGAGAATACACATCAGATGAAGACAATGGTGTCAACATCTACATCATCAATCCTGTCCACCTGATGTAACTCCTCCTGAGTCAATGGATCTCTATCAACAGGGATGTCAGGCATATATAAAGGAGGATCTGTGTCGGGAAAGCCAAATGGGTCATCTGAGGGGCCAGCTCCTGCGCTGGAAGGATCAAATGAATCTTCCTCTGTCGAATCTCTTCCCAAATGCCAGATAAATAAATGTGCCCGGTCCAGTCGCTGGGTCAAGCTGTCAATTTGTGTCACATAAGTCAGATATCGAACACAGGCTAGCCAATCTGTCATCATTACGGATCCTGGAACCATATCCCCCATGAACTGAGTGGCGTGGGTCTGGGCTCCAATGGTGCGATGGATCCACCAATTCTGGAATACATCTTGAGTGCAAGGACCCTCTGACAATGCAAAACCGTCAACACCCAACAATGGGATATCAATGATGGGTTACTACGACACAGGCCAATAACGCCTGGCAGGAGGCAAGATTAGTATACGGATCTTTCCTGTGGTGCTCCTAATAGCACGCTCTCCTAAATAGAGCTCCCATCCTGCATCTGTGAATAGAGGAACCCTACGGGTGGAAATCACATACTCGACACCAGTCGGGTACCCATCCTAAAATCCAATGGCCAAATGCTCCCCAGAATATGGAATCCATGTCATGACATCCGCTGTCAACAACTCCAACTGTAGGCGACAATGAGTGAAACCCTCAGCTACGGGAACCTCCGCCAGTATGGAAGGATGCCATCTCCGTCCTCGTGGGTAGGTATCCAACCCTAATACACTCACTAGACGTAAACATGGGAGCCTCTCATAGGCCCAAAACTGCCAACGCAAAGGCAAACATCTGCTGTCAATTAACACTCTTAACCTGTACATGGTAAATGATAAGAGAAATACTTACCGGCAGAAATGGGTAAAATCCTAACCAAGACTCGGTCAATCCATGCGAGTGTAACAACCCGATATTTTCTACATAAATAAATAAGAAATTTTGCGTATAATTTTTTTTTTTATATTAAGGATGAGGATTTGTACAAGATAATGAGTATATGTATTTATGTGGTAAATAAAAATATATTTATTGCATAAATGTTTACAAGCAAATTTATTTTAGAATTATTGATTATTAAAAAGTATATTCTTATAATAATTAAATTATGGTAGAAATATTTTATTAATTATTTCCCATGAAAATATAAGCATATATTGTTTAAATAATATATGAAATGATTTTTTTGAATAATTATAGTAATTATTTTATTATAAGAATTTTTGTACAGATTATTAAGTTAATTATTTTACCTTGATTATTAAGGTTAAATATGAAGAATAAATCAGATATGGAATCCAAACCCTAATTTTGGATTATTGCCAAGGTATGAAAATAATAATATAATATTAATTATATTTTGATTTTTCAGTGCTATGAATATGTACCGTATTTCCGTATTGACAATGGTAGGTCTATTACGGTGTATTATGACCAAACCCTAGTAATAATGTTAAAACCTAATTTGAGATCCAAATTAGAGTGCAAGATTATTTTATAAGTGTGTTATATAATTTATGTCGTGTATTAAATGTATTAACTAGGTGAACCCTAATTAAAATTCTAGAAACCCTAATTTTTAGAAAACCCTAATTAATATTTCTAAAACCCTAATTTTTGGAAATGATAAGCCCTAATTTTAAATTCAAATTAGAGTTCGAGATTATTGGTAATTGTGATAAGATGATTAATTATCAAGTATTAAGATTATAATTGTTAAACCCTAATTATAATTTAGTAACCCTAATTATCAAAAATCGTAAATCCTAATTGCTATTTTAGCAAGGTTAATTATAATTATATGATCTAAACCCTAACGTTCATGTATAAGGTAATTAGAAAATTAATCATAATTAGAAAACCCTAATTTCAAAATTTTAGAAATTAAAAATATTTAATTTTTATTTAATTTTTGGAGCAAACCCTAAATTGGAAATCCTAGACTTTTGCTAAAATGGCTCAAACCCTAAACCTTAAGGGTTTGGCAAATTACTTGGTTGCCATTAAAATGATTTACAATTTGACCATTTTACCCCTAGTGCATTATTTTTGGCTAACAAATAGGTTTTGACATTTAGGTGAGTGGGTGAACCACCCCATGTGCTAAAAACTCCAGCAACAAGCAATATGCATAAGCCATTCCATGCATCTAGCTTGCTTATATATAGATTGGAGAGAGAAATAATTTATTTGTTACTTACATTTTGTGCAACACTCAACCATTCTCTCTCAAGCTCCAAACCTCCGAAAATATAAGCTATATCAGTCCTAAAACACAGCCCCATGTTCATCATAAACAAATCAGAAGCTAGAAATCAGAAATTCAGCATAGAAGGTATAAAACACTAGCCTTGAATTTGCCCAAATTTTTGTTGTTTGATGTTCGAAATTTTTGTTAAAACATGTTGGTTATAATGTCTAAGGATGATCTGGGTTGCTAGATGTTAGATCCATAACATCTAGAAGCTCAGATTTGAAGATCTTAGAAATCTGGAAAAACTTGGTTATGTGGTCTGACAACGAATGTCAGAGGCCACATATCTTTACTCGATTATGTTTTGTGTTGTTTTTAAGTTGTTAGTGGTAGCCTGTAATGTTGTCTTTAATCTTCAAAAAGAATCAGAGGTATTTGATGTCTAGGTTGGTAGTTATTAACGGTCAAATACCGTTGACCGGCATTGACCGGGCCGTTTCTGGGTTACCCAGAAAGTTTCTAGGACGGTCTGACAGTAGATTCATGGCCTTGGATCTTGCAGGTGTTAGTTTATTTGTTGTTGATGTTGTAATATGTTTGTACTATGGTATATGGACTTCAGGATTAATCTTGTATATCGCCTAAATATCTAATGGATCTAAGTCAGTGGAAGGTCAAACCAGGTCAGAAGATCACTTTTCTGGGTAACCTAGAAAACTTAAGTGCATGATCTATGACAAGGTTTGACCAGCTTATATCTTTTGATTTTGTTGTTGTTAATTCGGTTTTATGTAAGGGGTCTTTAGACTTATATGTTATTTACATACTTCATGCATTAGTTCACACAAAACGCACAAGAATCACATGTTATAGAAGGCCAAAATTGGACAGACAACCTGTTCTTCATTTCTGGGTAACCCAAAAATGAAGAACATGTCTGACAGCTTCTTTGAGGGATCAGATCTCTTTTATTAATGCATGTGTTGGTCATGGTTGTTGTTGGATCTTGTAGTATAACATTAGTACTACAAGATCTGACAAATAAAATACCCAGAAACACATTACACAGATCACATCACTTGGTCAAACCTAGCAACTCGTTAACTGGCATGGTGTTCTGGGTTTGCATGAAGAACACCTATAGCGACAGTTTTGTCACTATAGGTGGTCTTTAGCGGCAGATATTAGTTATTTTTCCAGAAATTAATTATTAAATAGAAAAAAAAATAGTTTTTAATTATTAAAAATATAAATTAAATTATTAAAAATTATTTTAAATTCCGAAAATTAGTTTTTAATTATTTTAAATATATTTCATAAATATTTAATATTTTTGAAATATTAAAAGTATTTAATTTATTTAATTATAATATTAAATAAATTATTTAAAAATAATTTTAATATTAGAAAAATCATTAAAAATTATATTATGATATAAGAAAATATTTTAAGTTATTTTTAATGACTTTTAATATTTTGTGATAAATTTCATTAATAAATTAATATTAATGATAATTAAAATATTTACTAAATGAATTAAATAAATTAATTAAAAATGATCTTTTTATATTAAAAATCATTTTAAATAATAAAAAGGTATTTAAAAATATTTTAAGTTATAAAATATAAATTTTAATATTTAAAGGTAAATTTCATTAATTAATTATTATTAATGATATTAAAGTTATTTAATAATTATATTAAATAATTTAGTTTAAAAATGATTTTAATATTACAATAATTATTTTAAATGAAAATAAAGTGTTTAAAGATATTTTAAGTTATAAAACATAACTTTTAATATTTAAAGAATAATTTTATTAATAATTAAATATTAATGATTATTAAGTTATTATTAATGATATTAAATTTATTTAATAATTATATTAAATAAATAGTTTATAAATAGTTTTATTAATTTAAAAATCATTTAAAAGGGATATAAATGAATTAAAAATATTTTAAGTTATGAATAATGACTTTTAATATTTTGATAAATAGAACATTAATACCTTAATATTAATGGTAATTATTTAGAAATGATTTTAAATATTTTAAAAATTATTTAAGGGTAATATTAATACTTTAAAAGTATTTCAAGTTATTATAAATAACTTTAATATTTTGAAAATAATTTCATTAATAGTTTAACATTGATTAAATATTAATAATAATAGAATCGATTAGTATTTAAATCATTTTAATATGATTCCGATGTTTGAAAATTCATGATAAATCATAATAAATGTTTTAAAATTATATTGAATCATTTTAAAATAGTATGACTGATACTAAGTTACAGTACAGAGTCTTAGACTCGATAATTACCCGATAAAGTTATCGGTACACCGACATATTTTAGAAATTGATCTGGACTTAGATAAGTTGATTTGATAAGTGTTTGTTTGTGATTCAATAGTTGTGGAACATATGTGACAATGTGATTAGGTTATGTGCTTACTGCAATAAGCAGTGTTATGTGTTATAGTATGTTATTCTAATCGAACGAACAATCTTATTAATGATAGGTCGTGAGATAAGCGATAAATCTAAATTACAATTTGTAAGCAGTGCATCAGGCAAGTATCTTACCTTTGCATTTCCTTTATGCAATGGACATGAATAAGAAGTTTCAGAATTATATTATTATTATTATGCAATATTATTAAATCTATTGTGATATATTCTATATCCCCGATCATTGTTTATCAACATGTTAATATATGGTAATTCAGATATATATTATGTTCGTTAATTTCTAAATATGGTTATACGAGTGACCCCACTTGGATAATAATTATATTTAATCACATGATATATATATATATATATATATATATATATATATATATATATATATATATATATATATATATATATATATATATATATAAGCCGTCTAAGCTACTTGATCAGCTAAACACAAATTCAGAAATATCGTTGAATAAGTTAAAACCTTTTTGTATCCAATCAAATTGTTTTGGTTTGGATTCCAGTCTAAGTATGAAATCCCGATTATGGGAAAACTTTTATTTGCCCAAGGCGGACAGAGTGAATGATCTTATCGTTCTTGTAATGTAGTATTGATCAATACAGGGCACATTGGGCAGATCACCCTCGTGTCTGTAAGTTATGACGGTTTGCGGATGAAGTTCTGCTAAACCTTAGCGAAAACTAAAAATAATGTTCATAGTATATCGACTACCTTATATATATAGTCTATACGTAGTTTCAAAAATTTGAGATAGAATTGTTATGTTATTATTATCAATTCAGTTTACTTCACAGCTATAAATTCGTTGTAGAAGTGATGTACAAAGAAAACATTTATTTCTTTCAGCTACTTACATTTATAATTGTTATTACTTGCTGGGCACTCAAATGCTCACCCTTGCTTTAAATTAAATGTTTTCAGCTAGGCATGAACAACTCAAAGGTTCAGACAAGAACAAGTGAAAAGGAAAGCAAACAGAACATGTTTAAATGGTGTCTTTTGTAATAGTTAGAATGTATTTAAGATAATAATATGTATTATATCATGTAAAGAATATAGTAAAGGTTACGTACTTGAGATTAGACTCTGATAAATGTAAGTTAAGTTGATATTTATATTATTGTTATTATTATTAATATTATTCCGCTCATAGAAATGGTATCGTAAAGAACCGAGTTCGGGTTTCAAGTACCCGAGTTTGGGGTCTTTACAGCGAGCGCATATGCATGCCCTTGAGGAAATAGGCAAAGGTATAGGAGCCCCAATTATACTCTCCTATACAGTCCACATGTCGTGTGGCGCTGATCAAAGAGAACGACACCGTAGAAGAGTTATCTGCTATGAAAAAGCCCCTAATGATCATCAGGAACAATCACCGAAGAATACGATCCCTGACTCTGACATCAGCTGGTATGGGCTCACTTAATAGCCCATTCATAGCATTTACGCTCAAAGGACCCGTACGGACAGTCCTGCCCTTGAGCGCCTCCGTCGAAACTCTTAGCAAGGATCTGACGGTAGTCAGGGTAATATCAGCCATGCAAGGCACTGGCGCCCCTCCAAACTCCATACATGTGATAAACCGGTAATCCATCGGCGTCATCATTACCTCACAGTCCAGTAAATGGAGAGACTGAGTCTGGTGAAACCAGCGCTCAGACAATGCCCTGAGGTAACCCCGGGGACAGCGGCGGGGAAGGATGGAAAAGAATGCTCTGAATCCCCAGTCATGTACAATAGCTTTATAGTCAGGATGCAGAGCCTGGTACATGGAGTGAATGTTGAACCAGTTCCTTCGAGGCTGTGTAAAGCCGGGAACCTGCAAAATGCAGATCGACATCAAAAACCTTTACTCATCATCAATAGGAAAGAAGGAATATTAAGATCTAAGCTTTATACCTCGTTGGCGTGCAAATACATCAAGGGATGTCTACTCAAATCATCCAGAAGTTGTGGGTTTGACATCTGAATACTCGGGAGGTCCTTACGGGGAACATGAGCAGCATGAGCGGGGTCCACAACCGAAACATCCTCCTCCTCGTCCTCGGCGTCCGGTACATCAACCCGCACTGGACGTGTGACAAACAAGATATTTGTAATTTAATTTTAATATTTATTGAATTAAATAAATATTTTTGATGATTTATTTATTAGATTAAATAATTAATGGATGCAATTGTGATAGATTAATTTAATTATATGTGTTATATTTATTAAATTAATGTGAAGAATTTTTATTATTCAAAGTATATGTAATTATATGGGTTTATTGAATTAAAAAAAATATTTAATAAGCCTAATATTATTTTATAATTAATGAGAAAATTAATTATAAGACTATGTGAATTAAATGAGAAATTATTATATTTAAATTAAATTAAACTAGATGTTTGATTTATTATCTAATTGGATTTGACATTATTAAACTACAGTATAGGAGATTGATTAAAATAATTAGAAGTGTTATTTATTGTTAGCTAAACATGGCCTTAGTGGGAGTTGAGGGCAGTTAACACATGATGGGTAACTGACCTCCACAACGCGTTAGTTCTTTTTTTTATATACGTCTTCCTTTTGCTTTGATATTTGCTAAGTCTGGAAAAAAGCAAAACAGAGAAGGAAAGAGAGTTTTGAGAATCAGGGAGATTAAAGGAGAAGAAGTGTGGATTTGGGAGTTGTTAACTTGTTATCACCTTGTGTAATCCAAGCAGAGTAATCAAGGGTAATCTCTTTTTTCCCAAATTTTAAATTACGTTGTTTAAGTTTTATAAGAATATGGCTTTTATGTTCTGTAAAAGCTCTGTAGTGGAAGAAGGAGTAACAATTATGTGTTAATTACGTGATAAATGCTATCGTGTCGTATTTTATTATATATATTGTATAAACCATATCATCAATTTCATAAAATATGTCATATATTGTTGCTACAAAATTACAGAGTATAAAATATGGCCATATACGTAAATTTAATATGTCAAACATATATTATTTCGTAAAATTTACACTCATATATAAATATATATATTAAAAAGAAGAGACCAAACTTTAAATGAAAGGATTCGGTGTTATAACGAATCCGTAGTGTTGATTTTTTATGTTTTGTGTTCAAAACCTTTAAGAACATCAAGAATAGTGAAATTGCATGTTTTAATTTTATAATTATGTGTTTTAATTGGGTAAAATCACTCTATAAAGGTTGGGTAATGATTATGTACGAATTCTAGTATGTGGGTATGTTTAATTTGATGAATTTAATGATCATGTAATGATAATTTCGCCTGATTCTGTGTTCTTCGCGAACTGGAAATTCAGAAACTAGAGTTTCGCGCCGCGGCGCCAACTCCATGCCTAATTCCCGCGCTGCAGCACCACCGCGCCGCGGTGCCATGTCTCAAGCTGTAGCGCCACGGCGCCACAGCGCCACGGCGCCGCAGTGCCAATAACCAGTAAAACAGTGGCGCCGCAGCGCCACTTAGCAGAATGGTCCAGAAATGAATTTTTTTAATTGCTCAAGCCTAGCAATGTGTTAGTAACTTAATCTAATGAACATAAAAACATGTTAGTCATATAATGAGGTGTTAGAATAAATTCTTAACATGTCAATAACATATTTATGTGTGAATTGACTTATTAAATGTATAGTTAACTTATTGTTTGTGAAATGTATATAATGTGACAATAAGTGTGGTAATTTGGCTAAGTATAGTCATAATTCGAGTTAGACAAAAAGAATGAGCGTATGATGATTAGTTACATTATAATTGACTAGTATTGTGAACGTAAATGATATGTAGGATTAAATCAAGGAACGAGTATAATTAACGTGTAATCTACGCACGAGGCAAGTTTCCTAACCTTACTTGTTAACATTATTCAAGTTTATAAATTTCGTCGAGTAAATTCTCTTTATTATTAATCAAGTTCAATTTGTTATGTTAAATATTATTTATCTTTTCAAAGTATGATTCTGTTATACAATAATTGTTCTATTGTATACCTCTTGAGATTGTTATTCAATTTAAATATTATTTATTGTTGAATCTGGTTAGACTAGCAAATCCGTATTGATTCAACTAGTCCTTAGTTGATGAACGTTCTAAATTTTAGAACCTTATTGATTTATCCAAACCAAACTTTCTTTGGTGCGGACTCTAATGTTAAACTGAGATGAACAACCCTGTATAGGGATTACTTATGCGTTAGCGTTAAGATATTGTGCACAGTATGGTACTAAGTGCTGATCCCCCTAAGTACGAGAAGAAGAGTCCATAGTCTTACGACTGTTATAGGTTTCATGTATAACCCTTGATACCTAGGACATAGTTCAAGGTCTTATGACCCTCAGAATTCTTTTGATTCTTGTTATTCATTTTTGATTCAAAAGTTGAGTTTTATTTCAGAAGTCTTTGATTCACTCGCATGTTATTATTTTTTTATTTCATTGTTATACTTATGGGCAATCGTGCTCACTCTTGCGTAATAATAACATTACAATTAAGAACGAAAGATCCGACGAGCCTTCTACTAGCAAGGGCAAGGGGAAGATTAACAAGTGATGTAAATGAAGACTTGGTGTTCTATGTGATGTTGAAATTATGTGTTAAGACTTATGTTGATGTTGTGTAAGACTATAAATTGTTTATGTTTCCGTAGTTAAGATTTAAGGTTAGTATGACCTGGGATTGATGTATTTAATTCAGATGATGCAACTCCTTAAGGAGGGGATTGATTTCTATCTATTATGTTTTCAGTTATTATGGGTAGATAGATATATGACGTTGTATAGTGAACACCAAATCATGTGGGAATGGAAGTACCCGAATTTGGGGGTGTTATAGGACGTATCACCGCCTTCACCAACCGACGAAGCTGTTTAACGGAACGGGGTCGAGGCACTTCAGAAGCCCTCCTCCGTACACCAGAAGTAGTCCTGCGGGAGCTACTCGGCTGATCCGGATCCATAATATCTGGACAACAAGTCTCTAAATCACCTCAGAAGGGGTGTGGTATTCTCTAAATCTAGAGCTTTTCAAAATGCATTTTATGACTAAATGCATGCATGCATTATTTTAACATACGTCTACAGTAGAGTTAAAAATGCATGACTACTCAATGCTTATATTTTGAAAAAATTTGCCATAGTTTCCTCTATAAATAGGACTATTCACATGCACATAGGCATGACTAGGTGGCCATTCAGTAGCTCACCTGCCCACAGTCATATACATACTATTTACATTAAAAAATCAAAGTCATCAATCCATAAGGGTAGCCTAATTACCAAGATTACTTTGCTTTTTCACCTTTGCTCATTTATCCTCAAATAGGATAAGAAATAGCAGAAAAAGGGTGCCAGTTTAACTATTTTAAAAGTTAAATTTTTTCATATCATTATGTTCAGCATGGTTTAATACTAACATTTACTATGTTCAATATTTTTTATCAAGTCATTTGAGCATACATAATCACTACTATGTGTTTAGATGCATTTCATGTGATAAGTCATTTTCCAACGGATAAAAACTAGAAAAGAGTACATGCATACGTTACCAGGACAGTGTAGAACACTTGTACGGTGACAAAATTTGTAGAAAGATGTCCGAACTCAGCAAATCTGAAGAAGAGCTCTCAGATTTCCTTCGCGGCGCAACATGAAATGACTTGAGAAAGCAAACTGCAGCATTAATAGCCATTCACGGCTGGCTACAAGTCCACCTGCGGCTATAGCAGGTGTACCTGTGGCACCCCTACTTGGGTCCCACCCCTCCGGCTCGGTCCATTTCGAGTTGCAAAGGAGTTCTCACAAGCTGAAAAGGCCAAATCAGAGATAAAAACGCTACGCGATTGAGCGGAATAGCCTGAAATCCTGGTTTTTTCTGGGCTCGACTGTGACTTTCATATCATTCATTGGTATTTGCCCGAACACAGGGTATACTATACCGATGATCCAAGTCATTGTAGATCACATTCGGCAATACCGCACAGAGGTCTAATGCCATCAATTCAAGATCGTTGCCCTAATCTCCACAACAGATCCCCGGCGGGGGTTACAACGCATGGTCATCTGTCCATAAACACATCCCCGGCGGGGGTTACAACCCATGTTCTGCTGACACACACATCATCGACGATCAAATATATCCCCGACGGGGGTTACAACGCATGGTCATCTATCCACAAACAGATCCCCGGCGGGGGTTACAACGTATATTATTCGTTGACAAACACATTAATGATGATACAACGCGTATCCCTGGCGGAGGTTACAACGCATATTCTGCTGACACACACATCAGTGATGATCCAAGAGATCTCCGGCGGGGGCTACAACACATATTTTTCGTTAATGCGCATGTCAACGAAGGTCAAGCAACCTTGACGTCAGTTCAGCCATTGGCAGATCAACCCAACGTCGCATTGGAAACCATCCGATAAGTTCATCAGTTTATACACACATCAACAAAGGTCAAGCAGCCTTGACATTCACCCCTAGTAGGGAGTTCATCCGTTGATATACATGTTAACAGAGGATCAAAGAGATCCCTGACCGGGGTTACAACGCGTGGTCAACCGTTGATTTACACGTTAACGAAGGTCGGGCAGCCCTGACAACGCATACTGTTGGCAGTAAATCCAACAGAACATTGATATGTCCTGGCGATACAAACTAGGGAGGATCAACATCATCGAGGAGTATCGATGATGGAATATATTATACACATCCTTAAATAGATGAAGTTTTATCCCCATAGATCTCTTACACATGAGAGGCACCTCTTTGGAGTAAAGTCTGTATCCAGGATTAAGGGCTTTGGTGATAACCCCAACGTCAACATCCTAATAGGTTTGGCTCACACATCCAAGCTCACCGTCATTACCATCACCGGTAGAAGCAACAGGGAGCTGGCAATCATCCCCAACATGTTGGAAAGTAATTCATATGCATCATACATTTGCATCATATTGCTCCACATGACATCATGTTTATCTATTGCATTTCAAGTGTCTAGGATTCTTTATCCTATACATGCCATTGCATTGCATGAATATGATAAAGAGGGGCATCTATAGACACTCAAAATTTTCTAGACCCCTATTACTGATATTGTAGGAGGGCAGATTCGTCTTTCAGAGATAACCCTGGAAGAAAGCTCATATCCAGTCCGGATACTACCGGAAGTTAAGTCTCAACCCCGAAACACATACCGGGAGTAACAGTTCCAACCTCGGCGATAACCCCGAGGCCTGTAGTTTTAATACCAGAAATTCCACTGGAGAAGACCGATTTATCCCGAAGATAACCCCGAGATATTTTGTCTCAGTCCCAACACTGGGAGTAGTAGATTCTAACCTTGGAGAAAACCCCAGGGAATGCAGTTTCGGAGATAACCCCAGAAATGCTTGTTTTAAATACATGTAATCAGCTTCAGAACACTCAGTGCTTACACCGAGGCACTTAGTACAAGACCTGGCAATAATATTGGGAAGACAGGCACACCTCAGAGATGACACTGAGGACCTTCATCACTTACAGCAGTCCAATCTCAGAGATAACCCTGAGCAACGTCTGCTTTATCAGCCCAAATTGGAGATAACCCCGATGAGGGGCAAAGTCATCATCTTGCCACCTTGATGCCACATCACGCCATCTCAACATTTCAGACATACATTTCTACACAGCAATATCCCACAAGAGCCAAGGAAAACCAATCCCGAGTGACTATTATGCATGGTAACAGATAGAATTTGAAGCTTGAAAACCGGAGGGGATCGTGCCATCTTCCTGACTTCGTACAACCTCTAATCCCATGTCATTGCATAACTCTCGACAACAGCGATTCGAAATAGCTCTTACATACCTCAGATTGTAATTCTAAAAGTTCGAGCAGACATCACGTTGTATGCGTGTACGTACTTCGAGACGATAGGACCTGCGAAGCTCGGGGCACCCCGGGCAGCCGCAGGTACACCTGTGGCTCCCCCCTCTATAAATAGAGGTCTTGGGGTGGCCATTTAAAAAAAAGGCGAGGAAGCCCTGTCCAATTTACTCTGTATACAACCCAAACTGAGTGCTTTCTCATTTTAAACACTTGTAAGCTCATATATAGCTACTTTTTACCGGCGGGAGCCAAGTGTTCATCCATTTCAAGTTATTAAAGTCTTCTTTGGCAGCCCACTATAAGCCTTCTTACACAATTTAAAGCTGTTCTCTTCATCTTTGCACACACTATTCTTCACATTAAGAGTCGTGTTGCGTGTGTATGCCCGGACTTCGGTCCGTTGTTTCATTTTAGTTTGTATAAATATATATACTTATATTTATATGTTTATATATATGGACTAACATTATCGAGTTATGCCTCGATTTAGCCTAGACTTATGTCTAGAGCGTTTAATTGTTTTCGTATATATATACTTATATATATGACCTGTGTGTCGAACTTTGTTCGATGAGCCTGGATTTTACATCTGGTGCGTTTATTGCTTTAATATATATATACTTATATATATTAACTATTGTTGGACTTTGTTCGATGAGTCTGAATTTTATATCTGGTGCATTTACGCGCTTTTATATATATATATATTTTACATTTCGTCCCGCCTGAAGTTTACTTCGTGGCGGTTGACTATTTTTACAACTTTCTGTACATTTTGTCCCACCTGGAGTTTCCTCCGTGGCGGTTGATTGCTTTTACTGCTTTTCTTATATTTCTGATCCCCTATGGAGGTGCTTCGTGGTGGTTGATCATGTCTGTATATATATATATATTTACAGCTTTTATATATATATATATACCTGCTTACTGCGTTTATATCAATTGCGGCATTATGTGAGCCTAGGAATCATGTGATCACAGATTCAGTCCATTGAATCTAGATTCGGTTCCCGTGATGGACCTTTTTCAGCTGTAAGCAGCTTGTAAATTCATTCCCGCAGTTCGAATTTCCTCCGATGGTTTCCATACCCATGAGGAATTCGGCACTACTTTGTATATTATTTTCTCGAAGATGCTTCGTATCTCAAAAATAAAAGCAATAAAGCCAAAAATTTAATAATAAAATAGAAGTGTAAAAGGTCTCAATTACTATTGAGCATAAGGGTTTGAAAAAACTCTTTTACAAAACATCACTGTTATATCTTGTTTAAAACTGATTTTTTCATAAATTTAAACCCTATGTATATAGGTACGAACGAGGCCTTGCACTACTTCCAAATAATAGCACATTGACCCGCGCACACACACACACAGTCATATAACAGTTTCTTAAAAAGTGGCGGTCACCGTAGCAACACGGATGTCGGGGGGTGCCTAACACCTTCCCTCCGCATAAGCAAGTCCCTTGACCCTAATGAATCTTGGTTTCACAGACCCGTTTAGCAGTGTCACATCATTGGGTCAATGTGTAAACCTTTTCTCGGTTGTGTTGGTACAACCAGTTAAAAAACCAACTGGCAACTCTTCAAAGTCCATTGTCGACATTATACATGTCGGACCTTTTTCACTTATTTTTTCAAACAAATCTCATATAACATGAGAACACAAAAGAACAGGTAACGAAAAAGGGATAAATAAAAATCCTGACGTCGACACCCCTCACCGAGGTTATCTCCGGTTCTGGGCTGATCTAGCAGTCGTTGCTCAGGGTTATCTTTGAGATTGGGCTGTTGCAAGTGTTGAATGTCTTCAGGGTTGTCTCTGAGGTGTGACTGACCTCATGGGGTTATCTTCGGGTTTGGGACTGAGTGCCTTGGGGCTATCACCTAGGTTAAAGCTGATAACTGGGGAATGAAACGAGCTTTTCCGAGGTTATCTCTGGAACTGCAACTGTATCCCTCAAGGTTGTCACCGAGGTTGAAAACTAAAATTCCCAGGGTTATCTCCGGGGTTGGAACTGAATATCTCGGGGTTATCTTCGGGATGGAACTAACTTCTCCGGTGTTATATCCGGAACTAAAATTTCATTCCTCGGGGTTGTCTCCGAAGTTGAAACTGAAATTCCTGGGGTTATCTCCGGGACTGGAACTGAATATCTTGGTGTTGTCTCTGAGATGGAACTAACTTCTCCGGTGTTATCTTTGGAACTGGAATTGCATTCCTCAGGGATGTCTACGAGGTTGAAACTGAAATTCCTGGGGTTATCTCCGGGACTGGAACTTGAATATCTCGGGGTTATCTCCGAGATGGAACTGACTTCTCCGGTGTTATCTCCGGAACTGTAATTGCATTCCTAAGGGTTGTCTCCGAGGTTGAAACTAAAATTCCCGGGGTTGCATTCCTAAGGGTTGTCTCCGAGGTTGAAACTAAAATTCCCGGGGTTATCTCCGAGACTAGAACTTGAATTGACCTCCATGGTTATCTTTGGAAGAAGATTATGCCCTCCTGCAAAGTTAGTAACAGAAATGCAAAATTTTGAGTGTCTACAGATGCCTTTCTTTATCATATTCATGCACTTTGATGGCATGGATAGGATAAAGAACCCAAGACACTTGAAATATGATAAGATATTCATGATGCAATGTACTACAGCATGATGCAAATGATTGATGAATGTGGTTTGTTAGACTGTTTTCCAATGGGATGTGATAATTGTTTGCTCCCATAACTTCTGATGGGGACTGGAGTTATCACAGATGACTCTGATGTACTACTTGGATGTGTGCTCCAAAGCTCTCAGATACTTTCAGGATGTTGACGTTGGGGTTATCACTAAAGTCCTTAATCCTTGGTATAAACTTTCTCACTATAGATATTTCTCTCATGTACAAGAGACTTTGGGGATTGTGTCTTGTCTGAGGACGATGAGTATAATAGATTCCATCATCGGTCCTCCCCGATGAGGATGTTTTTCCTGGTTTATATCGCCAGGTCTTTCCAGTGATCTGTCAGAGTTACTGCCAACAGTCTGTGTTGTCAGGGTTACCTGACCCTCGCTGAAATGTGCATCAATGGATACCGCCATCGGACCATCTTTGATGCTTCGTTGGGTTTAATTACCAATGGTTGTAATCATCAGATGCCTTCTGACACTTCGTTGGGTTTACTTGCCAACGGCTGGTGTTGTCAAGGTTGCTTGGCTTTCATTAAAGTGAGATCATCGGATGGCTTCCGACGCTTCATTGGATTTACTTGCCAATGGATGAAGACTGTCAAGGGTGCTTGACCTTAGTTGAAATGTACTTCAATAGCTAAAATCATCGAATGACTTTCGACGCTTTGTTGGGTTTATTTGCCAATGGCTGAAAAAACGTCAAGGTTACTTGACCTTCGTTGAAATGTGCATTAACGGTTGATGTCATCGGATGGCTTTCGACGCTTCATTGGATTTACTTGCCAACGACTGAAATAACGTCAAGGTTGCTTGACCTCCATTGAAATGTGCATCAATGGCTGAAATCATCGAACTACTTCCAATGATTCACTGGATTTATTTGCCAACGGCTGAAATAACGTCAAGGTTGCTTGACCTTCGTTGAAATGTGCTTCAACGGCTGAAATCATTGAACTTCTTTCAATGATTCACTGGATTTATTTTCCAATAGCTAAAATAACGTCAAGGTTGCTTGACCTTCATTGAAATGTGCTTCAATGGCTGATGACGTATGAAGTTCCTGCTGGGGAGAGGTTCTTTTGAGTTGCAACCTAAACCGACGGCATCGGACCTTTGTGAGGTATTTTTGAGTGTAGTTTGCAATAGCTGTGATCATTGGTGTTGTGAACCCTATGTTTGGGTGAATACTAATGAGTGACATGTAGACCCGCAGTTTGGTCTTTAAAAACCAGGATTTTAGGCTTTTCCACTCAATCGCGTAGCATCTTTTTTCCTGATTTGACTTTTTTAACTTGTGAGACCTCCTTTGTAACTCAAATTGGACCAAGCCAGATGGGTGGGACCCATATAGGGTAGCCGCAGGTACACCTGCGGCCAACCGTTGGTGTACTTGTAGGATGTTTGCCTTTTATAAGTCACTTTCACATAGCGACATATAAAGAATCTGAGGGTTCTTCTTCAGAACTACTGAGTTCGGGCTACTTATTGTGAAATCCGCCACCGTACAAGTGTTTCAAATTATCCTGGTAATGTATGCAGTATGCATGTCTTCTTTTCCAGTTTTTGTCCATTGGAAAATGAGTTATCATATGAAATGCGTCTAAACACATAGTAGTGAATATAAATGCTTATATGACTTGATAAAAAATATTCAATATAGTAAATGTTAGTATTTAACAATGCTAAACATAATGATGCGAAAAAAATTGACTTTTGAAACAGTCAAATTGGCACCTTTTTCTGCTATTTCTTATCTTATTTAAGGACAAATAAGCAAAGGTAGTAAAGCAAAGTAATCTTGGTAATTAGTCTACCGTCATGGATTGTGACTTTGACATTTGTATACATATAGGATGTTTACGACTATGGGTAGGTGTGCCACTGAATGGCCACCTAGTCATGCCTATGCGCATGTGGATAGTTCTTGTTACAAAGGACACTCTGGCAAAAAATTTCATGAGCCTAAGCATTGGGTAGTCATGCATTTTTAACTCTACTGTAGGCGTATGTTAAAGTAATGCATGCATGCATGTAGTCATAAAATGCATTTGAAAAGCTCCAGGTTAGAATTTACCACACCCTTTCTGAGGTGATTTGGAGACTTGTGTCTAGATATAATGGATCTAGATCAGCCAAGTAGTTCCCGCAGGACCACTTAAGGTGTGCAGAGGAGGGCTTCTGAAGTGCCTCGACCCCGTTCAGTCAGACTGCCTCGTTAGTTGATAGAGGCGGTTATTCGTCCTATCTAGGTTGATGTACCGGACGTTGAAGACGAGGAGGAGGATGTACCAGTTGTGGCTCCAGCTCCTGCTGCTCATAATCCCCACAGGGATCTTCCAGGCATTAATGTGACGATTCCAGATCTTCTAGGTGATTTGAGTCGCCACCCCTCAGTTTACTTGCAGGCAAACGAGGTAAAAGGTGGGTTTGATTTTCCTTTTTCCTATTAATGAGGAGCAAGGATTCTGATGTTGATTTACATTTGTAGTGTAGGTTCCTGGCTTTACGCAGCCTCGAGGGAACTGGTTTAGCATACACTCTCTATATCAGGCTCTGCATCCAGATTACCGAGAGATTGTGCATGGTTGGGGCTTTGGGCGTTCTTTTCCATTCTTCCCCGTCGTTGTCCCTGGGGTTACCTCAGGGCATTGTCTGACCGCTAGTTTCACCAGACTCAATCTCTCCATTTGTTGGACTGTGAGGTAATGATGACGCCGATGGATTGGTAGTTTGTCACTGGTATGGAGTTTAGAGGGACGCCAATGCCTTGTACGGCTAACATTACCCCGACTGCCGTCAGATCCTTGCTAGGAGTCCCGGCTAAGACGCTCAAGGGCAGGACCGTTCGTACAGGTCCTTTGACCATAGATGCTATGAGTGGGCTAATAAGTGAGCCCATGCCTGCTGATGTAAGAGTCAGAGATCGCATTCTTCGGCGATTGTTCCTGGTTATTATCAGGTGTTGTTTCATAGCAGACAACTCTTCCATAGTGTCATTCGCTTTGATCAGCGCCACTCGGGAAGTGGACCGTATTGGAGAGTATCACTGGGACTCCTATACCTTTGCCTATATCCTCAGGGGAATGTGCATGCGTTCACAAGGCTTGACAGAGGCTTGGTTCGGATTTTACCCGTTTCTGCTGGTGAGTATTTCTCTTTTGATTTCCCATGTACAGATTAAGAGTGTTGACTGACAGCAGATGTTTGCCTTTATGTTGGCAATTTTGGGCCTATGAGAGGCTTCCATGTTTGCGTCCTATTAGTGTGTTAGGTTTAGATACCTACCCACGAGGATGATGATGGCATCACTCCACGTTGGCGGAGGTTCCTGTAGCTGAGGGTTTCAACCATTGTCGCTTACAGTTGGAGTTGTTGACAGTTGATGCCATCCCTTGGGTTCCCTACTCTGGGGAACATTAGACCATCGATTTTGAGGATGGATACCCGACTGGTGTCGAGTATCTGATATCCACTCGTCGGATTCTTCTCTTCAAAGATGGAGGATGAGATCTCTATTTAGGAGAGCGTGCTATTAGGAGCACCACAAGAGAGATTCGTTGTGAAGCCCCTAAAATAGGTATACATCACCCATTCTGAGTCGCCAAATACATGGTACAGAAAACAACTACAACTTCATTATTACAATTATCGTGCAAAATACGACAACACATATGCTGTGAGTTTAAATACAAATATTGTCTTCTAGATAGTATTCAAACTCAAATAAGTCCTCATTACAATTATTAAAATACTATTTTACAAAATAGTGAGGACTGCTAAAACAATTGACTCGGAACATCACTCCACACCCCGACTAGTTCCCGCTATATACTCGCCTCCTGATAAAAAATGGAACAAAAAAAGGGTGAGCTCAACTAGCTCAGTAAAGAACATTATGACTAAGATAATAAACAACAAATTAACGTTAGCCTTCAATAAATCAGATAAAATATAATGGACAACCAGTTTTAGATCAATATTCGCAGCAAAAATAACAATTCATTAGAAGAGTTTAAGTAGAGAATGAAATCTACTATCATCTATGAATTTAAAAGTCCATCATCAATATTTAATTCTTGTAACATCAATTAATATACATCTTGAATCAAATATTCATCTTTCCACTACGGGCCAAAGATATTCATTTGTATCACCAGTTGGTCATGTTCATCTCAACACCTGATCATCTTTGCACTACGGGCCAAAGATATTCATCAGGTAATCATTCATCTTTGCACTACAGGCCAAAGATATTCAGTTATATCATCATTTTAGGACTGAGGATGATAAAAAATATTTTAAAGAAACGAATCCAATGAAATAAAATGACAAAGATTAGGAATTTGTACTATAGATAATCCAAGTTCAAAAAAATACTCCATAATAAACCATAGTGGAGTAAAATTCAAGAATGAAGATCAAAACATGGATACAATCAAAGATAGTAACCATAATAGGCATCTTGGACAAAGAAGAGAAAATTTTATTTTTCTGTGAATAGTGTTATAATTGTGAATAGTGTCGTATACGTGAATAGTGTCGTATATGTGAATAGTAATCCCGACATGAAAAGGTAGAAATTTCACAAGAAAAATCATATTTCGTGAATAGCACCGTATTCGTGAATAGTATTGTATACGTGAATAGTAACCTCGACATGAAAAGGTAAAAATTTTATAATAAAATTCATACCAATATTTCGGCATAATGATATTGAACGAAATAACATTATTTACGAATAAAATAAAATCCCTTACCTCAAAAGAATAGTACTTCTGCCTGAAATATCGGATATAGCGCTGAAGGAAACTTGCACTGAATAGCAACTCTCAAAGTATCTAAATACTCACAAAATAAGCTCGATAATATAGAGAGAGAAAGCTTATGATTCTAGTGTGATTTTCAATTCTAACTAAGCACCCTATTTATAGGAAAATACTAGAATGCCAAAGTAGACTAACCTGCTACCTGATGGTTTTACCTGCTACTATTCATGCACACTACTTTTGAAATAAAATCTTAGCACATTTCTCACCAACCAAAAGTGGGGCCCACCCATTCTAGAAAATTTCCAAAATATTTTAAATTTAAGCAATAATCAGCAACCTCAATAATTCATAATAAATAGTTTTTTTATTAGAAAAATACGAATTTTAGGTCAATTCCATAGGAAATTTAATTCTCTACAACTTTGTAGAAGAAAGTTTTTCCAAACTCCAAATAAAAAATGTCCAAAATTCATATACGGACGATTTTTAATACCTTCATTCCGACAAAATACTGATAAAACACCTCAGCATTAATTCTTTTATTTATATAAAAAAATATATTTTCTTATCATATAAATCAATAATTAATTATTCATAAATTAAATAATATTACAGAATTAGAATACTGACAACCAGGTCGTTCCCAAGAAAGAGATGGCTTTTCGATAAGAATTTCTCCTTACTGGCGCACAATTAGGTGACCAAACCCCTTTCCTAAACAGAACTTCCTTAGACATTGCCAATAATGCTATCTAATAGTATTATTCAAATAATATGAATTATTGATCTGATAATAGGAAATACTATGCAGTGACAATTATTGAATCAACAATAATATAAAATATCAACGTAGCAATTATTGAATCAATAAAATAAAATATTGAACAGTAATTACTGTAACAATTATTGAGTAGTTCCTTCTTACGTAAGAATCAATAATTCAAAAATATTGTGCAATACCGTGTGCTACTGTGCAACCACGCGTATTACTGTATTTTAACCACCGGGTATTCCAACAGTGTTAACGATAACAACTGCGTCGTTATTTGTAAAAACTCAAACTTTTCATTTTCTTCATCCGACCGTTTTTCGTTATGGGGCCCACAAATAGTTACGTCGTCGTACGAATATTCTCCGACAACAAGAATATTTCACGACCAAACGAAAATTCCCCGACAACAATGAATATTTTATAACCACTTGTTTATTTTGTAAAATTTGCACATTTCACCCATAACCAAAGCATTATATCAAATTAACACCTTATTATTCAAAATAATAATTAGAAAAAATTTGATTTTATTTATAAAAAGTTGGGGTCTTACAACCTCCCCTCCTTATGAAATTTCGTCCTCGAAATTAACGTACCTGGTGTTTCAAAAAGGTGAGGGTACCTCGCTTTCGTTTCCGATTCCAACTCCCAGGTCATTTTCTCAATAGCATGGTTCATCCAGAAAATCTTGACTTGTGGTATAACCTTTATGCGTAGGACATGCTCCTTCCTATTCAAGATCTTGACAGGTACCTCCTCGTACGTTAAATCTTCGGTTATCTCGTATGATTCTAACTCAATAATGTGTTTTGGGTCTTTCACATATTTATGAAGCACAGATAAGTGAAACACATTATGAACACGAGACATGCTTGGAGGTAATGCGAGTCTATAGTCCATATTTTCTATTCAGTCAAGAATCTCAAATGGACCAACAAATCATAGATTGAGCTTTCCTCTCATCCCAAATCTTGTTACTCCCTTCCATGCAGCAACACGTAACAATACATGATCCCCAATATTAAATTCTACGTCCTTTCGATGAAGATCCGCATAACTCTTTTGTCGATCATGTGCCATTTATATACATTATCAGATCATTTGGATCTTCTCTGTAGTCATACGTACTAACTCTGGTCCCAACAATGTTACTTCACCCACCTCGTCCCAGCATACTGGAGAGTGACACTTTCGTCCATACAATACTTCAAATGGAGCCACGCCTATACTTGCCTGATAACTGTTGTTGTAGGAGAATTCCACCAATGTTAGCTACTTATCCCAACCCCCTTTGAAATCTAGGACACAGAGTCTTAATAGATCTTTAAGAGTTTGAATAGTCCTTTCTAATTGCCCATCCGTTTAAGGATGTTATGCCAAACTGAATCGTAAATCTGTGCCTATAGCTTTCTGCAGCTAACCCAAAATCGTGAAGTGAATCTTGGGTCACGATCTGAAACTATGGATACTGGCATGCCATGCAATCTTATAATCTCATTTACGTACATACGAGCAAGACATTTAAGGGAATAAGTCTCCCGTATCGAGAAGAATTGAGCAGATTTGGTTAATCTATTAAAAATAACCCAAATCGCATATATGCCTTGAGAAACCTTGGGAAGACCCATAACAAAATCCATAGTAATGTGTTCCCACTTCCATTTCGGAATCTCAAGTGGTTACAATGGACCCTTTGGTACTTGATGCTACGCCTTTACACGTTGACAGGTTAAACACATCGAGATAAACTCCGCGATCTCTCTCTTCATATTGCTCCACCAAAATGTATGTCGAAGATCATGGTACATTTTGGTACTCCCAAGATGGATTGCAAACGATGTGTTGTGTGCCTCCATTATGATTCTATGCTTCAAGTCAGAATTGTTAGGAACACAAAGTCTGGAGTTGACTCGAAGTATTCCTTTTTCATCGATTCTTACTTCTGGAACAACACCTTCTTGCACTTTCTTCTTCATATGCATTAGCTCCAGGTCCGTAGCTTGAGCAGCTTTAACTTTATCGATTAAAGTCGGTTCTACTCGTATATTTGACATCATCACGTGGGTCCCTGGAGTCTTTAACTCTATCTCCATCCATTGCAAGTCATACAAAATGGGCCTTTGCGTAAACAATATCGCACTCGTACCTGCATATGATCTTTTACTCAATGCGTCAGCTATTACGTTTGCTTTTCTAGGATGGTATTGGAAGGTATGATCGTAATCTTTCAACAGTGCGAGCCAACGTCGTTGCCGCATGTTGAGTTCCTTTTGGGTGAAGAAATATTTGAGGCTTTTATGATCTGTATAGATCTCCACTTTCTCCACATAAAGGTAGTGACTCCAGATCTTCAATGCGAAAACGACTGCCGCCAACTTCAGATCATGAGTAGGATAATTCCTCATATATTCTTTGAGTTGTCGCGAGGCATAGGCTATGACTTTCCCATGTTGCATGAGAACACATCCTAACCCTTTGCCTAAAGCATCGCTGTAGTTAACAAATCCATTCGAACCAGATAGTATTGTCAGAACAGGTGCCAAAATGAGTCTCCCCTTGAGTTTTTGGAAACTCTTCTCGCATTCCTCGCTCCATACGAATTTTGTATCTTTCTGAGTCAGCTGAGTTAACGGAGTAGCGATTCGAGAAAATCCTTCCACGAATCTCCGATAATAACCAGTTAAGCCCAGAAAGCTATGTACTTCGGTCACCAACTTCGGTTGCTCCCAACTTTACTGTGACACCCCCAAATTCGGGTACTTCGATTCCACGGGATTTGGTGTTCACTGTACAAGCATCATCTATCTATCTACCCATAAATAATATCAAACTATACAATAGATAGAAATTATAATAAAATCTCTTCCCTTAAGGGTTACATCAACTGAATCATAAATAAATCCCAGGTTACTCTAACCTTAAAACATCTGTGCGGAATTCTAAACAAATAAGTCTTAACATCAACATAACTCAAGTCTTAAACAAATACATCAGTTAATAAATAACAGGTCTTCATCATTTGCTAACTTTGCCCTTGCCCTTGCCCTTACTAGTGGAGGGTTCATCGTTTCTTTCATTCTTAACTGCAATGTTATTATTAAGCAAGAGTGAGCACAAATGCCCACAAGTATAACAATGAAATAACAGTATAATAACATGCGAATAAATCAAAGACGTCTGAATAAGAGCTCAACTTTTGAATCAAGAATGAATAACAAGAATCAAAAGAATTCTGAGGGTCATAAGACCTTGAACTATGTCCTAGGTTATCAAGGATTATACTTGAAACCTTTAACAGTCATAAGACTATGGACCTTCTTCTCGTACTTAGGGGGATCAGCCCTTAGTACCATACTGTGCACAATATCTTAACGCTAACGCATAAGTGAATCCCTTTTAAGGGTTGTTCATCTCAGTTTGACATTCGAGTCCGCACCAAAGGAAGTTTGGTTTGGATAATTCAATAAGGGTTCTGAAATTTAGAACGTTCATCAACTAAGGACTAGCTAAATCATTAAGATTCACTAGTCTAAAAAGGTTCAACAATAATGATATTCGATTTGAATAATAATCTCAAATGTATACAATAGAACAATTATTGTATAATTGAATCATGCTTTGAAAGATAATCAATCTTTAATATAATACTTGAACTTGAATAATAATTTAAGTTTAAGTAAATTGCTCAATGTAAAAGTAGAGTTAAGAAACTTGCTCAATTTAAGAGTTTAAGTTTAGGAGACTTGCCTCGCGTATAGATTACACTTTAACTAATCACGTTCTTTGAAATAAATCCTACATACCATTCACATTCAATACCAGTTAATTATTAACTAATCATCATAACTTATTCTCGTTGTCTACTTTAATAATTGACTAACTTAGTCAAATCATCACGTTGACACCTAATTTGTTCGTTATGAATGAATAACTAATTATGTATTTAATAATACAACTCACATGTAATTATGTTATTTACATGCTAAACAAATATTTTATCATCATATAATATTTCTAACATATTTACATGTTCATTATTTTAATACACTAACCCATTGTTAGACTTAGAAAATTTAAAAGCTCATTTTTTTTTTATTTTTTTTTTATTTTTTTTTTTATTTTTTTTTTTAATTTTTTTTTTTTTTTTCCAGTTCGCGAAGAACACAGAATTCAGCGAAAATAATTACTACAAAATCATTAATTCTCCAAATTAAACATACCCACATGTTGGAATTCATATATAATTAATACCCAATATTTATATACTGACAAAACTAATTTTAAACACTTAATAACAGATTTAAAGCCTAACAATTCACTGACTTTGATGTTCATGAAGTTTTAGAAAACTTTATGTGAAAATTCTCCCTACGAATTCGTTATAACACTGAATTCGTTCGTTTAAGGCTTAAACTCTTCGTATTAACATGCATAACAACATACAAGTCCAAAATTTAGGGATAATATATAATCAATACATTAATTATCACATATATGGCCATATGGCCATATCACGTACTCTGTTTATTTTGAAATAACAAGTCATCAGATTACTACACTTAGGGTATGGGATCATGCAATATATATAAAAAAAACATGTTAAGCTACTCTTATGATTACATTTATACTCATAATTGTTACCCTATTCAACCATAGAAACTCTACAGAGGACTTAAGCCATAATTATGAAAACTTTAAAAAGACGTAGAAATAGAATTTGAGAAAGAAGAGATTACCCAAAGCGTAGATGAGTAAGGATGACAATTCTCTCTATTTCAATCACAATACACACAATCTCTCTCAAAGATTTCTCCAACTCTCTCTGCAAACTCTCTGGTTCTAAAAATACGTAAGATAAACTCATCTGAGCCTTTAAGCGCAGAGTTGAGGTCAGTTATTCTATTCGTGGTTTAACTGTCCCCAACTCCTCCTAAGGCCTCATTTGGCTAGGAAACTAGGTTCAAAACTCATTATTTTAATAACCTTTTATCATATAGTTTGAAAATGTCACCCTCTTTATAAAATAAATCCCATATTTTATTTAATTTACTTTAAATAAAATATAATAATTACTCGTAAATTCACATAATCATATATTCAATTATCTCATTAATAAATAATGTCAATTTATTAATTCTCTAATTAATAATTAAATTAATTAAATAACATCATGCTTAATTAAATAATTTATTTAATTAAATAAGCTCACATAATTTCATACCTTGATAAAATTATTCTCTTTATTAATTTAATAAATGTAACACATATAATTAAATTAATCTATCACAATTGCATCAATTGATTATTTAATCTAATAATTAAATCATAAAAAAAATATTTATTTAATTCAATAAATATTTAAAATAAATTACAAAATTCTCGTTCGTCACATCTTTCCTCCCTTAAAAGGATTCTGTCCCCAGAATCACGACTCAGTAATTTTGACTCGTTACAATCTCCCCCCCCCTTACAAAGATTCTGTCCCCAGAATCGCATACACATAATTAAGTAAATAAATGAGGGTAATTCTTCATCATATTCTCTTCGAGTTCCCACGTAGCTTCTTCAGCGTTGTGGTTCCTCCAAATTACCTTAACAGAAGGTATTACTTTATTTCTCAGAACTTGTTCTTTTCGGTCGACAATTTGGACAGGAATTTCTTCATAAGATAAGTCTTTCTCAAAATGCAGGGGTTCGTATTCAATTACATGCTTGTAATCAGGTTTGTAAGGTCGTAACACAGAAACATGGAAGACGTTGTGAATATTCTCGAGTGCTGGAGGTAAGGCTACCTCGTACGCAACTTCTCCAATTCTTCGCAGTACCTCAAAGGGTCCAATAAATCTTGGGCTCAATTTTCCTTTCTTTCCGAACCTGATCTTTCCCTTCCAGGGAGAGACCTTCAAGAAAACATAACTACCGGATTCAAACTCGATAGTTTTACGATGTGGATCAGCGTATTTCTTCTGTCGATCTTGAGCTGCTACCAGTCGTGCTCGGATCACTTTGACTATTTCTGCCGTCTGCTGTACCAATTCTGGCCCTAGCAATTGTCTTTCACCAACTTCATCCCAATAAAGCGGAGTTCTGCACTTTCTGCCGTATAACGCTTCGTAAGGCGGCATACCAATACTAGCGTGGTAACTGTTGTTGTAGCCGAACTCTACCAACGGTAGGTGATCATCCCAATTTCCTTTGAAGTCCATTACACAGGCTCGTAACATATCTTCCAGTGTTTGAATCGTTCGTTCGCTCTGTCCGTCTGTTTGAGGGTGGTAAGCTGTACTCATTCGCAGTTGTGTACCCATGCATTCCTGAAGACGTTTCCAGAAATTTGATGTGAAGCGCGGATCCCTATCGGAAACAATAGATACCGGCACTCCGTGCCTCGAAACAATCTCCTTCACATATAATCTTGCCAACTGATCTAAGTTAAATCTGATTTTTATAGGAAGGAAGTGCGCGGATTTCGTCAGTCGGTCAACGATAACCCATACTGCGTCGTAGCCTTTCTGAGTCGTCGGAAGGCCAACCACGAAGTCCATCGTAATATGTTCCCATTTCCATTCTGGGATCTCCAACGGTTGTAGCAATCCACTCGGTCTCTGATGTTCTGCTTTAACTTTCTGACATGTCAGGCATTTGGCAACACATTCTGCAACATCACGTTTCAAATTCGGCCACCAGAAATGTTGTCGAAGATTTTGGTACATTTTTGTACTACCAGGGTGAATCGAATATCTTGAACTATGAGCCTCACTCAAAATTTCTTCCTTAATTTCTTGTACTGGCGGAACCCAAATTCTGCTTTCAAATCTTAATATTCCTTCCTTATCCATCTTAAATCTTGGTTCGGTTCCTTCAGATATCTTCGTTGTTACCTTTTTGCATTCATCATCTTGAAGCTGAGCCTCCTTCACTCTATCTAGTAGAGTTGTACCAGATTGCATCTGAAATAGCTTCTCATCAATCTCCGTAGGATACTTCACTTCTAACTCCAGTTTCTCCATATCTGCAATTAGCTCCTGCTGAGCAGTCAACATCATCAATTTCTCACGACCCTTTCTACTTAAGGCGTCGGCAACCACATTAGCCTTACCCGGATGGTATAAAATCTCACAGTCATAATCCTTGATTAATTCCAACCATCTTCTTTGACGCATATTCAAATCTTTCTGTGTAAAAATATATTTCAGACTCTTGTGGTCCGTATATATTTCACATTTTTCCCCGTATAGATAGTGCCTCCAAATTTTCAAAGCAAAAACAACTGCAGCTAACTCCAAATCATGGGTTGGGTAACCCTTCTCGTAATCCTTCAACTGCCGTGATGCATACGCAATGACTTTGCCGTTTTGCATCAGCACACAGCCAAGTCCTTTATGTGACGCATCGCTAAAAACAACAAAATTTCCTGTATCATCCGGAAGAGATAACACAGGCGCTGTACTCAACCTCTTCTTTAATTCTTGAAAACTCTCCTCACACTTCTCCGTCCAAACAAATTTCACAGCTTTTCGAGTTAAATTCGTTAACGGAGTTGCGATCTTAGAAAAATCTTGTATGAATCTTCTATAATATCCTGCTAATCCAAGAAAACTTCTTACTTCTGACGGCGTTCTCGGCTGATCCCAGTTAATCACAGCTTCTACTTTGGATGGATCTACCGAAATTCCATCTTTATCGATTACGTGACCAAGAAATTGTACTCTCTCGATCCAGAATTCGCATTTCGAAAACTTAGCATACAACTTATCCCTTCTCAATACTTCCAACGTTAGCCTCAAGTGTTCTTCATGTTCCTCTTTGGTTTTGGAATATACCAAAATGTCATCTATAAATACCACCACGAATTTGTCCAAAAACGGCTTGAATACACCATTCATTAGTCCCATAAATGCTGCAGGAGCATTCGTAAGACCAAACGACATTACTAAAAACTCATAATGACCATATCGCGTTCGGAACGCTGTCTTTGGTACATCCTCTGGCCTCACCTTCAGTTGGTGATAACCACTCCTCAAGTCAATCTTGGAAAAGTATTTTGCTCCCTTCAATTGATCAAACAGATCATCGATCCTCGGTAATGGATATTTATTCTTAATCGTGACCTTATTTAATTCTCTGTAGTCAATGCAGAGCCTCATCGATCCGTCCTTCTTTTTCACGAACAACACCGGCGCTCCCCACGGCGATACGCTCGGTTGAATGTACTTTTTGTCCAACAATTCTTGTAGTTGTACCATTAATTCCTTCATCTCTACTGGCGCCATTCGGTATGGTGCCTTCGATATTGGAGCAGTTCCGGGCGCCAAATCAATCACAAAGTCTACTTCTCTATCTGGAGGAAGTCCTGGCAAATCGTCTGGAAATACATCGACGAAGTCCCTCACAATCGGTATCTCCTCTACCTTCGGGTTCTCTTTTCGACTGTCGACTATATAAGCTAAATATCCTACACAGCCTTGTCTTAATAACTTCCTGGCCTGCAACATCGTCAGACAACTCGCTTGTCTAGGCGACTTGCTACCATAAAACACAACCTTTGACGGAGTCATAAGGTTAATACGTTTCTTTTGGCAGTCAATTACAGCCCCATAATTGGATAACCAATCCATACCCAATATAACGTCGAATTCCCCCAATCGAATAGGGATAAGATCTACGTTCATGATATTACCCTTAATATCCACTCTACAATTCTTATACACATGCTTAACAGGAATTATCTCTCTATTCGCAATTTCTATAATCATGGGATATTCCAATTCATCCTTAAGCAAATCTAAACTATTAGCAAAGTCATCGGATATAAAGGAACAAGTAGCACCCGAATCAAATAAAACGTAAGCATTAATTTCATTGATCGGAATGATACCTGACACCACATCACGAGACTGGATTGCATCCTGCACCGTCATATTGAAAGTCCTGGCGGTTGGTCTGTTTGTTGCAGGTGGTCCGGTGATGGTTAAGGTATTTCCACTGCTATTTCCCCGGTTTCCTCCTTGTCCTGATCCTCCCGATCCCTTTTTGGGACAGTCTCTTGCTAAATGATCTTTCGAACCACAGTTGAAACAAGCACCCTTCTTTGGGTTTGGACAATTTGGTGCTATGTGGCCTTCCTGACCACAATTGTAGCACACTCTCTTTCCCTTCAAACAAACTCCTAGATGTGCCTTGCCGCAAGTCAGACATGCTTCTATCTTCTTTTTTTGCCCTCCGTGTTGACTTCCAGCTGTCGAGTTATCCGTCCACTTCCTCTTCTGATTATTATTATTCCCAGTATTACTTCCACCAGTCTTGTTATTACCTTCATTCTCACTCTTTTTCTTTTTCTGTTCTTGGTTGTACTTAGTCACTGCATCACTTCCTCCTTCCGCGAGAATGGCCTTTTCCAAAACTCCCGCAAACGTGTTAAGTTGAAACATTGATACCTTGCTGTATACCCAAGGCTTCAGTCCTTGTTCGAATCGTCTGGCTTTCCTCTCGTCAGTGTGTACTTGATACGGGGCAAACCTTGCCAACTCATCGAATTTAGCCGCGTATTCAGGCACGCTCATGTTTCCCTGTTTCAATTCCAGAAATTGCACCTCCATCTGATTCTGCGAACTAGCTGGGAAATACATTTCGAAAAACATCTCTTTGAATCCCTCCCACGTAATTACACCTTCACCTCCTCGCATCTTGTTTGCTTGCCACCAGTAGCTAGCCTCAGACTTCAGCATAAATATCGCAAAAACGGTCTTCTGATCTTCTCGAACCCTAGCAACGTCAAAAACCTTCTCCATTTCCATCACCCACGTTTGAGCCTCGATCGGGTTTCTGGAACCTTTGAACTCTGGCGGTCCCACCGCCTTAAAATCTTTAAACGTTGTGCTAGGTGGAGCTTGCGGTTGGTTATTCATGACTCCAGTTAGTAAATTAACTAGCTGTTGAACTGGATTAACATTGGCATTATTGTTATTATTGGTTGACCCTTCCTGAGCCGGTTGACGTTGTTGTCTTCTCTTTGGTGGCATTTTTCTGTTAAATAAACGTTTATTAGAACTTTATTTATTTCTCTACATAGTTAAGACATTACTCAACAATTTAACATATCACTTAACACATCATCTCAAACAACTTGATATCTTTTCATTCAAATAAAAAGTTTTAACATTAAACTATATCATACTGCTATTTACATCATTTATCCTGGAATAAAGAATCCACAGGATTTAAAACATTCAAATATTAACATATTCCTTAGTTCATAAACACATCAGAATTTACATAAAACTATATAAGTCTTTCACATAAATAAACAGATTCTATTCCTGTCTTCCAAGGTGCTCAATAGCCTTGCCACGCTCCTCATTCATGATACGAGACATCGTCCTGCGATCCAACATATACGATGGAAGTCCTTCAAACTGGATGGGGTACCTTAACACTCGCTCTTGAACCTCATCCATCGCATGATTAAGTGTGGCGTACGTGTCTTCAAGCTTTGCCTTCTTTGCACGACTATCATTTTCTGCACGATCAGCTCGATGTGATTCACTTACCCATCCTTCCTCTGCTATTTTTAGTCTTCCAGAAGTTTCCTTCAGTTCCTTCTTCAGCTTCTCTATCTCCTCAGTTTTATATTCGGTTTGACCCTTCTCATGAATTAGATCCCACTCCACGTTTCCTAAACGTGTATGAAGGGTCACAATCTCTCTATCCTTCTCCTCTAAAGTAGACTGCTGAACAGTCGCTCGCTCAGTCAATTCCTGAACCTCATCTTGTAACTCCACGTTACGATCATATAGTGTGTCATACATCTCAGCATCAACAGTGTACCGTGGTAGCTCCTCTTCTTCTTCCTCCTCATCAAACTCCTCCTCAGGACCCTCCTCAGGATCAATCTCAGGTTCATGCTCCTGACCAACAACGGTGATCAATGGAGATGAAACCCTCTGCACCAGCTGCTCCCTAACGACATGAATGTCTAGGGGCTCCTCCTCAGTCGGTCCTACAAGTACACGAGATCCCTCCTCAGTAGGTACTATAGGTAAATGGGGTCCCTCCTCAGTTTGACTAGCTTCTCCATCATTCGTCATCCTGACAACAAAATTTTAAGTTTTAGTTACTAAGTCATACTATCTAACGCATACTTAACACATAAACACATAATGTATTTTATTATCTTCAATGAATTACAAAAATTCATTTCTTAGAACTCGATAAGAGTTTTCAATTACTATCTTCTTCTATAAGGCTACTACCTAAGGTTGTTTCCCCCACCTAAGGTTCATAACCTACGGCTCTGATACCAACCTGTGACACCCCCAAATTCGGGTACTTCGATTCCACGGGATTTGGTGTTCACTGTACAAGCATCATCTATCTATCTACCCATAAATAATATCAAACTATACAATAGATAGAAATTATAATAAAATCTCTTCCCTTAAGGGTTACATCAACTGAATCATAAATAAATCCCAGGTTACTCTAACCTTAAAACATCTGTGCGGAATTCTAAACAAATAAGTCTTAACATCAACATAACTCAAGTCTTAAACAAATACATCAGTTAATAAATAACAGGTCTTCATCATTTGCTAACTTTGCCCTTGCCCTTGCCCTTACTAGTGGAGGGTTCATCGTTTCTTTCATTCTTAACTGCAATGTTATTATTAAGCAAGAGTGAGCACAAATGCCCACAAGTATAACAATGAAATAACAGTATAATAACATGCGAATAAATCAAAGACGTCTGAATAAGAGCTCAACTTTTGAATCAAGAATGAATAACAAGAATCAAAAGAATTCTGAGGGTCATAAGACCTTGAACTATGTCCTAGGTTATCAAGGATTATACTTGAAACCTTTAACAGTCATAAGACTATGGACCTTCTTCTCGTACTTAGGGGGATCAGCCCTTAGTACCATACTGTGCACAATATCTTAACGCTAACGCATAAGTGAATCCCTTTTAAGGGTTGTTCATCTCAGTTTGACATTCGAGTCCGCACCAAAGGAAGTTTGGTTTGGATAATTCAATAAGGGTTCTGAAATTTAGAACGTTCATCAACTAAGGACTAGCTAAATCATTAAGATTCACTAGTCTAAAAAGGTTCAACAATAATGATATTCGATTTGAATAATAATCTCAAATGTATACAATAGAACAATTATTGTATAATTGAATCATGCTTTGAAAGATAATCAATCTTTAATATAATACTTGAACTTGAATAATAATTTAAGTTTAAGTAAATTGCTCAATGTAAAAGTAGAGTTAAGAAACTTGCTCAATTTAAGAGTTTAAGTTTAGGAGACTTGCCTCGCGTATAGATTACACTTTAACTAATCACGTTCTTTGAAATAAATCCTACATACCATTCACATTCAATACCAGTTAATTATTAACTAATCATCATAACTTATTCTCGTTGTCTACTTTAATAATTGACTAACTTAGTCAAATCATCACGTTGACACCTAATTTGTTCGTTATGAATGAATAACTAATTATGTATTTAATAATACAACTCACATGTAATTATGTTATTTACATGCTAAACAAATATTTTATCATCATATAATATTTCTAACATATTTACATGTTCATTATTTTAATACACTAACCCATTGTTAGACTTAGAAAATTTAAAAGCTCATTTTTTTTATTTTTTTTATTTTATTTTTTTTTTTATTTTTTTTTTTTAATTTTTTTTTTTTTCCAGTTCGCGAAGAACACAGAATTCAGCGAAAATAATTACTACAAAATCATTAATTCTCCAAATTAAACATACCCACATGTTGGAATTCATATATAATTAATACCCAATATTTATATACTGACAAAACTAATTTTAAACACTTAATAACAGATTTAAAGCCTAACAATTCACTGACTTTGATGTTCATGAAGTTTTAGAAAACTTTATGTGAAAATTCTCCCTACGAATTCGTTATAACACTGAATTCGTTCGTTTAAGGCTTAAACTCTTCGTATTAACATGCATAACAACATACAAGTCCAAAATTTAGGGATAATATATAATCAATACATTAATTATCACATATATGGCCATATGGCCATATCACGTACTCTGTTTATTTTGAAATAACAAGTCATCAGATTACTACACTTAGGGTATGGGATCATGCAATATATATAAAAAAAACATGTTAAGCTACTCTTATGATTACATTTATACTCATAATTGTTACCCTATTCAACCATAGAAACTCTACAGAGGACTTAAGCCATAATTATGAAAACTTTAAAAAGACGTAGAAATAGAATTTGAGAAAGAAGAGATTACCCAAAGCGTAGATGAGTAAGGATGACAATTCTCTCTATTTCAATCACAATACACACAATCTCTCTCAAAGATTTCTCCAACTCTCTCTGCAAACTCTCTGGTTCTAAAAATACGTAAGATAAACTCATCTGAGCCTTTAAGCGCAGAGTTGAGGTCAGTTATTCTATTCGTGGTTTAACTGTCCCCAACTCCTCCTAAGGCCTCATTTGGCTAGGAAACTAGGTTCAAAACTCATTATTTTAATAACCTTTTATCATATAGTTTGAAAATGTCACCCTCTTTATAAAATAAATCCCATATTTTATTTAATTTACTTTAAATAAAATATAATAATTACTCGTAAATTCACATAATCATATATTCAATTATCTCATTAATAAATAATGTCAATTTATTAATTCTCTAATTAATAATTAAATTAATTAAATAACATCATGCTTAATTAAATAATTTATTTAATTAAATAAGCTCACATAATTTCATACCTTGATAAAATTATTCTCTTTATTAATTTAATAAATGTAACACATATAATTAAATTAATCTATCACAATTGCATCAATTGATTATTTAATCTAATAATTAAATCATAAAAAAAATATTTATTTAATTCAATAAATATTTAAAATAAATTACAAAATTCTCGTTCGTCACATTTACAGTGCTTCAATCTTTGTCAGGTCAACAGATACTCCATGTTTTGACACCACGTGCCCACGGAATGCTACTTCCTCAAGCCAGAACTCACATTTCTTTAGCTTGGCATATAGCTTATTTTCACAAAGCCTTTGAAGGACCAGCTTCAAATGGAGCTTATGATCTTCATAGCTTTTGGAATAGATGAGGATGTCATCAATAAAGACAACAACGAACTGATCTAAATATTCTTTGAACATACGGTTTATCATATCCATGAAAGTAGCAGGAGCATTAGTCAATCCAAAAGACATGACTAAGAATTCATAATGCCCGTACCGAGTTTTGAAGGCAGTCTTTGGAATATCCTCAGTTTTAATCTTCAGCTGATGATATCCAGAACGAAGATCAATCTTTGAAAAGAATTGTGCTCATTGCAATTGGTCGAATAGGTCATCAATGCGAGGTAGTGGATACTTATTCTTGATGGTGACGTGGTTCAATTCTCGATAGTCATTACAAAGTCGCATATTCCTGTCTTTCTTCTTTACAAATAAATCAAGAGAACCCCAAGGAGATGTACTAGGATGAATGAAACTGATGTCAAACAACTCATGTAGTTGGACCTTTAACTCCTGAAGTTCAATAGGAGCCATTCGATATGGGGTTTTAGAAATGGATTTTGTACCAGGTTCAATGTCAATAAAGAATTCAACTTCACGTTTTGGGGGTAGACCGGGAAGTTCTTCAGGAAATACGTCAGGAAATTCACTAACAACAGAAATATTATTCAAATCTGCCGTATTTTTGTTTAAATCCATAACATGGCCTAAGAAAGCTTGACATCCATTTTTCAATAAACGAATAGCTTTATAGCTTGATATGACAGTGATTGAATTTAGTGGTTTGGTTGCTTGAATTCGCATAACAGGTTGGTTAGGAATATGGAAACTAACAACCTTACGAAAATAATCAATTTTAGCATGATGAATGGTTAACCAATCAATCCCTAAAATCACATCAAATTTAAGTATTTTCAAAGAAATAAGATCGACAGATAACGTAAAGGTGCCGATTTGAATCAAGCAAGATTTATAAACAGTGGATGTAACGAAAGTTTCTCCTAACGGAGTTTCAATAGATAAGTCAAAGTCTAATTTCTCCAGAGTCAAGTTCAAACGTTGAGCACAAGCAGGAGAAATAAAAGAATGGGTAGAACCAGTATCTAATAAGGTATAAATTTCGCAAGAGTTTATGATTAGCTTACCCGTGATCACCTCGTTTCGGTTCTGTAATACCCGCGAATTTTAATAAGTTATAATATTGAGAATAAAAATTTGTTTGCATATTTATTGGAATATAAATAAATATAGTATCGACATGTGTTATGATAAGTAGTTTAATTGATTAAGCCGGTGATAATTAATTAATGAAGCAAATGTGATGAGAAGCTTCGTTTAAACTTGTGGAGTTACGCCTAGCGGGGCAAGATGATGAAATGAGAAAATACTAATTTAACTAATGATGAAATTAATTAGTATTACTAATAAATAAATAATTACATATTGGGATTAATTTATTTGTTATTCATTAATTATCATGAGTAATAGCATGTAAAGAAAAATCATATATAATAAGATTTTTCATTCAATATAAGGTGAGGTGTGACATTGTAATGTTAATAATTATTATATAAAACTATATGATAAAAGTAAGCTTGACTTAAGTAATTAACCAAGTTGTATGAAAAAGTCTTATGTGACATCTTGATGTGTGTGGGAGTAATTAAATGAGTATTTTAAACCTATGAGAGAAAGTAACCTTGATTAAATAAATAATCAATAATAAGTAACATTGGTACACAATTAAATTATATCCTAGTCTAGAATAAATATTATTTGAAATAAATCAATGTACATGGATTATATGATTGTATGTGTGATTTATGAGTGGGTGTATATGTATGCTTAATTGTGAACAAAGTGTAAAATGAACCTAAGTGTGCTAATAAAATGCTGAGTATTAGAGTATCCCAAAATCATAGTCCCATTCCAAGAAAAGGGTTCAGCCGTGTTTTACAAAAAGCCTATGGCTCTATGCTTGTTGAAAACCAAGAGAGGAATGATGGCTATGGAAAGGGGAGAAGATGGAGTTGGTGAAGCTTTCCACCCACTTCTTGTTGCACAAAGGTTCCTTCAATCTTCCATGGAAACAAACCTTTGGGCAAATTCTCCAAATGGATAATACTCCCTCTATAAATAGAAGTTCCCCTCTCAAAGGTAAGTGTTGAATTCTCTGAGAATTTCTAATAGGAGTGTGAGCATTGTAAGCTTATACAATCTGCAAATTGAAGCTAGAGTAGCAATTCAACTTCAGAAAAGGTAACCTTCCTCTAGATGTTCATACATTCAAGTTTTGCAAAGTTCATAGAAAAGTATGAAAACACTTGTTTTGAGTTGGAAGGTTTATGGTTGAAGCATGCTAGAATGTGTAAATTGATGCTAGACATTGTTAATATGGTGAAATACGAAACAAACAAAAGTTAAACGGAGTAAATTCGCCAAGTAACGAATCCATCGTGAAGAGAATCGCTAAATGTGTTAAACTTTGGAAAAATAACAAAATTCTTGAATTGATCCTTGGAATTTATTGTTTGTATGTTTGGGATTGTTAGAAGCATGCTAGGAATGTTATGTAGCAAGATTTTATCAATTACATATCATTACATTGTCGTTTGGATGATTGTTGGGTTAAAAATTTCATAACAGCTCGAACAGGGGAAGCCTGTGTTCTTCCGGCTTCAGGCATGCCCGCCCTGGCGGGGATCATGCTGTGATTAAGGCCCGCCCCGGTGGGGGGTCCTGAAGCATAAACGCCCGCCCCGGCAGGGGGGTGCTGTAGCAATAGAAAATTTGTTTTGTTTGTTTGATGCAATAAGTCTTAAACTTCACTTAATTTCAAGAACATACGTACTCCTTAAACATGTATCAATGTATGTTATAAGATGTTTAGTAGGTTGGGAGTTGGATCATAACCTTTTTAAATGAAACGTTAAAAAATAAAAATCGTGTTTATAAAACCTTACACCTTTTTGAATCTAACCCATTGAGTATGTGTTTATAGCTTAGTTAGTCTTGTAAACACACATGAAGTATGGACTCAACATACCTTGTATGTATAGATTCTTAGACATGACATCTTAATATTTGAAAACCAATTGAGTTGAAAACCCTATGATTTATATTGTGAACTTTGGAACAATTAGGATTGGATGTGTATGCCTCTAGAGATAATCGACATGTTCACGCATCTAGTTAGACATTTTTATAAACTACGCAAGCATGTGTAGAAAGAAGTTGTTGGCAATATTATGTGGTATAATGAATACTATGGCTAGTTGATTGATATAATGAATTCTTTTAACTTTGAAAAATGGAAATGTACGAGTAACTTTAACCAAGAGCCAAAACTACTTTAAAGATTCTTTAAATATGTGAAACGACTTAAATACGTAAAGTAAGGGATATTTTGTACAAATAAAGGATGAGTATACAGTACTCAAGATTTTCAAAAGTAAGATCAATGTGAGTTACGCATCTATGAGTTTGAATATGTGTAGCCAGCATGAATTTAGATATGTGTGATGAAAGTATGTGAATATGCATATCAAGTGTATATGACTAATGAATACATATACATACATAAATAGGATAACATAGTTCATTGAGGTGATTTTACGCTATAAGTGGTAATCAACGCTAAAGGCAAGTCTTCTAACTCACACAACTTTGGATTTGTGCAAGTTCTCTAACTTCATTTGATTCACATATTGAATGCAAGTTTTCTAAATTCTTTACATTGTATATTGTATAATTCGAATTATTACCATATTAAGCAAATGTCTATTATTATTCGAAAATCAATTGTATACCTTGACATTATTGCGAGCATTGGACTTAGTGTTCTTAAATAAATTATAAAAGTCGTCTAAGCCTTTGATTCGGCTAGATTATTGTCATATGCTAGAAAGCTATCCAAACCAATTGACTTGCTGTGGACTCTTGCAAATCTACTGAGATGAACAACCCTCTTAAAAAGGGGAAATTTTATATTGTCGGGGAACCGACGTGTGCACATAAGTATGATTAAATGTTATGCATAACGTAGGGTACTTTAGGCTGATCACCTGTTGTACTCGTTTATATTGGGTTTACAGTATAATATTATTAATTCTAGTAAGAGTTCTTTGTCCTTAGTGACTGCTCAGTGTTCGTTCTTACTAAACCTTGAGATGAACAAACCTTGAAATGTTGTTGATATCCTTCAGTCTATAGTGATACTTATCAAACACTTTTGATATTTCTTGATATCCTTGAACTATCACTTATTGTTTTACCTTAAAGATTCAAATGCTATAACTGCTCATTCTTCTTGCTATATTACTTGTTAAGCAAACTTGTTGCTCATTCTTGCTTCCCTAAAAACATTACAGTTAAGGCAGAGCAATGAGGTACCTCGGGAAAGGACAAGGGAAAGGGCAAGGCAACAGAATAGATTAGTCTTTTAAGAGTAGTAGTATTATTATTATGCTTATTATGTTGTATTAAGGATAATTAATTATGTTAAAGTTAATCACTGGATTGTTGTAGTAATGGTTACGGTACCTTGGAACGCGAATATTTATATTATATCAATGTAAATTATTCTATTATTCTGTTGTTGATAATTTTAGTGAGATATTAGAGTTAGCACGTGGCGAACCAAATTCGAGATATGAGTGTCTGAATTTGAGGGCGTCACAGGTTGGTATCAAAGCAATAGTTATAAACCTTAGGAGCGAGAGTCCTTAGATTACAACTTAGGAGAACTTAGAAGATAGAGAGGGATGAAACTCATATAGAGTTTTCATAGAGAGTGGCTTAGTGTGTTATAGAATATAACTTCATTCTATACAATGAACTTATGTTATTTAACATTCTAATGGAGTTGTTGTTTATTTTGTCTTATGTTGGTGATTGTTGGATGACTGACATGGGGGGACCTAGCCGAGTGGTAGAGGTGGAGCCGCATGATATATATGTGGTATATGAGGCACCATTGATAGCGGAGCCTATATCGGCAGTAGCCCCTATTGACGATGATGATGATGAGGAGGAGGAGATAGAGCCATTACCTGAGGAGTCTAATCCAGAGGAGAAGTCTATGCAGGAGGAGCCTGAGCCCGTAGAGGACTCCAATGAGGCTACTTTCGAGGATCGGATGTTGGGTGAATATGAGGAGCAGATTCTGGAATTAGGAAGTAGAGTGGAGGAGCTAGAGGCTGAGGCTAGGGAGAGGGAGTCTGAGTTCTAGAAATTGAGGGACGAGGACCATTAGAGGATGTTAGCTATACAAGAGATTGAGGTGGAAATTGCTCAACGCAAAGAGGTAGGGATCCAGTTGGGAACCTTGTTTCATAGGTCGGTGGCTAGGAATGTGGAACTGGCAGGGAAACTAAAAGAGTCTGAGCAGAGGGAGCTTAGTGGGAAGGCGGAGAAGGAAGCTCTTCGTACTCAGTTAGAGATGGAAGTAATGGATAGGATCCACTTCGAAGAGTAGTGGGAAGAAGCCAATGATAGGGCTAATGATTTGGAGGACGAGGTGAGATGTAAGAAGAGGAAGATGAACAAGATGGGCTATGCGGTGCGCACGACCATGGGAAGATTGATTGATAGGGTAAATCATTACCCGGTAGAGCAGTGACAAACTCGAAACACCATAAGTCGAGATTTGGTGGCGCACATCACCCGGAGGGAATACTAGAGTGCTGTGGAGCGCGGAATTGTGATAACCCGAGATTTCGAATAATCAAAATTTGCGAATAAATTTTTTTTTAATTAATATTAATATTAATTATCATTTATGTGACAAGTATCAGTGATACGTGTATCGAGAAAGCCAATTTGCGTATTGACTAATAAATTAGAGTAGAGTTGTGCTTAACAGCTTTAGAAACCCTAATCCTAATTTTTGGAAAGGGATTCGATAGAAAATATAACTAAAATAATTATTTTAATGAGTTGGTGTTTGTAATGTATAGAATTTTTGATCAATGATTGATCGGATAATTTTTGAAATTAATAAAATCTAATAAGAGATTAAAAACCCTAATCCCAGGACTAGAAACCCTAACGTACCGTTAGAAACCCTAATCAAAAGCCGGGAAACCCTAATTTTATATTCAGGAATTCTAAACCCTAAATTAGGAAAGTCTAATCCTAATTAGCAAGCTTAATGTATTTATTAAATTTAAATATGATTAGAAAACCCTAATTATATTTTAGTACATTAATTTCTATTTTACAAACCCTAATTGTAATTTAGAAAATTTATTTTTCTTATTAAAACCCTAATTCGTGGGTTGTAAACCCTAATGACCATTTTGACCCTAATTGCTAATTTAAGCAATTTTAATTAGGAATATAAATCCTAATTAGCAAGATTGAATTTTATGATTAGGAAATATTAATATATTTATCGAATCCTAATTATAATTTGGAATTATTAATTTTTTATTTTGGAAATCGAAAGTTGAAAATTTTGGAAATTAAATTAGAAATCTAAAGGGTTCAAGCCCTAAACCCTAAAGGGTTCAAACCCTAAACTCTAACCCAAACCCTAAACCCTAAGAGTTTGTGCATTGGACAAGAATGCCATTAAATTCATTTTGCAAGTTACTAAAATACCCTTTTTACATTTTAAATTAGCTAACTTGTATAAATGGCTAAAGCTTTAGTGGTTGAACCACTACATTGACTATGACATACAAAATATCAACCACTCAGCTGATATTAATCAGATCCAAGCAACATCTCACTATATATATATATAGATTAAAAAGAGAAATGCATGTATTTGGCTCATTTTCTTTCTAGCTCACCACCAACTCTTCCTCTCACCAAACCTCCGAAAATCCATAGTATTTCAGTCACATTATAGTCCTCTAAAACATCTAGATCAGATTTAGAAGGACAAGATCAAAGATCTAGCAAGAAGGTATAAACCCTAAATTTATTTTTGATCCATGTTGCTTAGAAAAATTCTTTGTTTATGTGTTTAAATCAGTGTTAGAAGTTGTTTTTAGTTGATCTATGATGATCCATGATGGATCCATAGCATCAAATGACTTTAAAATAGTGTTTTTCAAAATCTGCCAAGAACAGAAAATGTGGTCTGACAAGCTAATGTCAGGGACCATATATTCTTGTTCGTTTGTTGTTTTTATTGTTTTAAAGTTGTTACATGTAGCCTGGTATGTGGTCTTTATTCTGCAAAAGAAATCACAATCATTACATGCTTAGATTTGTAGTTATTCATGGTCAAAACCCGTTGACCGGGCATGACCATGAACTTTCTGGGTAACCCAGAAAGTGTAAGATCAGCGTCTGACAGCATTTTGAACGGCTCATATCTGACATCTTTGATTTTTTTTATGGTGGTTTTTTAAACGAACGTGTACCCTGACATATGTACTTTACATGTATATCTTTAGATAGTTTATATAAGCATCAGATTGATCAGGGTATGAGGTCAAACTCGATGACCCGGACTGATTTTACGTTTCGGGGAAACCCAGAATCGGTATGAACTCAGTTTTTGTCAGAGTTTGACCGGGATTAATCTAACAGTTGTGTTGTTGGTTAAATGATCTGTTGATTTCAATGTGTTCCTTGTCATGCGTACTACATGTGGGGGCCAAAAAACGAGCCATTTGATAACCGGAACATAGAATAAATCGTGCCTGAAAGTGGCTGGTTGAACAACCTGGGTTTCTAGAAAACCCAGAACCCACCTGACAGTAACTTTGCAGACTTGAATCTCTTTGTTGTGATGTTATTTGACCAACGTAATGGGTGGATGTTGTAGTGTTACCTTAATACTACAATATCAAAGTCTTATATTGCACAGAAACAAATTGGGTTGAAAGTTAAATCGTTGACCCCTTACACTGCCGGCTGTCAGTATTCTTGAGGCTCAAGAACACCAACAGCGACGCTTTCTGTCGCTAAAGACCTTCAGCGACGGTTTTAATTATTTTATTTTCTGAATATTCCGGAAATTATTTAAAAATAGAAATAAATTCTAAAAATTACCAAAAATAGTTTTAAAAATTATTTTAAATTATGAAAAATAATTTTTGACCAATTGGAATATTTTTCTTTAATATTTATAATTATTTAAATATTAAAGGTATTTAATTTATTTACAGTGTATTAAATAAATTAGAGAAAAATGATTTAATATTATGAAAAATCATTTTAAATAAGAATAATGTATTTAAAAATATTTTGAGTTATAAAATGTGACTTTTAATATTTTTAGAGAATTTTCATTAATAAATTAATATTAATGATATTAGATTTATTTAATTATTAAATTAAATAAATAAGATAAAAATAATTTTATTGAATTAAAAATCATTTTAAATAAGAATAAACTGTTAGAAAATATTTTGAATTATAAAATATAATTTTCAATATTTTTGGAGAATTCTCATTAATAAATTAATATTAATGATATTAGATTTATTTAATTATGATATTAAATAAATGAATTAAAAATGATTTTATTGACTTAAAAATCATTTAAAAGTGAGAAAAATGTTTTAAAAATATTTTAAGTTATAATTAATGACTTTTAATATTTTGATAATAATTACAATAATATTTAAATATTAATGGTGATGATTTAAAAATGATTTTAATTACTTTAAAAATTATTTAAGTAGAATATTGATGATTTAAAAATATTTTAAGTTATTAATAATAACTTTAATATTTTGACAAGTATGTTATTAATATTTTTATATTATTAAATATTAATAATGATAAGATTATTTGATAATTAAATCATTTAAAAAAATGATTTAAGTGTTTGAAAAATTATTATAAATTATAATAATTGTTTATAAATTATTAAAAGCTTCCGAAAAATATTATAAACGATATTTGACTTATCTAAAATAATATTGAAGCTTAAAGACCAAGTTTAATTGACAATCAATATGTTAATTGTCGGATAGGGTGACCAGAACACCGAGAATGGACCGAGGTCTAATCAGACCGAAATAGTTATACTTGATAAGTGTTTATATAGGTTATAAACACTGATGTGGTTATGTGGTAATATGCCTAGGAGAAATTTAACTGTAGAATATAGTGTTACGTGTTATAAATGATTGTGCTAATTGTGAGACCGACATTATTGATTATAGGTCTTACGAACGCAGTTAATTATATTGTGTAGCTGTAATCAACGCGAAAGGCAAGTTTCCTAACTCAACCTTGAGTTATATTCATTCAATTATTATGGTTAATTATTGCTAATTATACCATGTCCAAGGAAGTTATTGTTGATTATTCGCAGTTAGTGCATGATTAATAATTCAAATTGAATTACTGATTCGAAAAATATATATTTGTAGAATTTCGGTTGTTAGATATTTATATATGTAGAAACTAATATTGACAGTACAGATAATTCCTGTTTATTGTCAAATTATATTGAGAAATGTCTTAGCTAATTATTCTGTCTAGACGAATATTTGTTAGAACTTGATAAATACGAGAAGAGAAATCAATTATTATTGATAGATCGATGCCAATTGTTTCGGCTAGATTGATAAGTAGATAGAATTTAAAATCACAGTATTTCGTTGTTAAATCAAAATCTTAATTCTGAGACTGAGAAGAACAACCTTTTATATAAAGGGAACATTTTGGGTTGTATATTCGACCATTGCGCGCTGTTAAGTATTATGCATAATATAGGGTACAAGGAGTTGGTCGGCTCTAAGTACTTGCAGAGGGGTATGATTTAATCTTTATGGTTATCTGATACGCCTGTGTATGTATCAAAGTAAATCTTTGATAGATACCTGAGAAAATAAGTTCTAAGATCTGGTGGGATCACTCAGCATAAATCTGGAAATTATTCCACTTTGTTATTGCTTAGAATTGATTCTTGATTATTCAATAGAATATCGTAGAAACTTTGAAAGTGTTGTACTCTTTCATTATCAAATTATTGTGTTTCCTAGAATACGAGAAGAATTGTTATTGATTAACGATTTGTTCAGCTATTTCGAAGTTCCCCGAACTTTAGTTTCATTCTATCAAAATAGATAGTCTGTTCTTGTTGTTTCATATACCTTTATTGTATGTCTTAACTTACGGGGCAAACTTGTTGCTCACACTTGCTATAAATAAAATATTTCAGCTAGGAACGAAGAGGCCAGCGGGTCAAAGAAGATCAAAGGCAAAGGCAAGATGTTGGAGTAGTTATAATGAACAATATTATTATGTTTTATTGTATTGTAAACCCTTTTTGTATATCTAAGTGGGTATTTCTGTAATATTAAGGTTAGTGGACCTGGAACTTATGTATTAACAACTTATGTTAATGACTTATGTATTCCTATTTATATATGAATGGGTAGTTAAATGATATTATATTGTGGATCGTGAACACCAAACTCGGGGGTCAGGTAACCCGGATTTGGGGGTGTCACAGGAATGCTAGATTAAGCCTAGGCGTTAGACGTTAGTAGTATAGTATTTCATTTCGTGATGTATAACCTGTTGTTGTAATCTCAGTCTTTTGTGTAAGATATGAGATAGTTGTAAACCCTAAACTTTTGATTATGTTAGTGGGGTAGTATGTTGGTGTTGTCCCCGTCTTTTGCGATATTAGGGGATATGTGGTGTCATTTATAGAAGTATGCTAGAGATAATCATGTAATTGTAACGATTTGGCATATGAATATAAATGATCTTAATTTTGAAGTGTGTTATAATTTTTTTTATCTATTTGAGAAATGTCTAAGTAATATAATTAGATAATAAAATAAAAATTTTATGATGCAGAAGCATGCCGCCCAGACGTAGAATAACTTCACTGGAAGAATCAGTTAATGATGAGAGAGGACCAGTAGATCCGATACAGAGGCTTATAGATTTGTTAGGAGAAGCTCTTAGGGGAAGAAATGAAACAGTACCACCCAATCCCCTATTAGCTTCGGTCACAAACTTTAAGGACTTTAAGAGCGTAGGACCTCCAGAATTCGTGGGTACTACCGATCCTATCATAGAGCAAACGTGGATCAAGGAAATGGAGAAAGCCTTCGCCATTGCTCGTGTGGGTGAAGACCAGAAAACCGTATCTGCTACGTATATGATGAGGGGTGAAGCAAACTACTGGTGGGAAGCAAATCAACAGAGGGCGGGAGAAGGAACTATAAACTGGGAAAGGTTTAATACTTTGTTCTTCAAGAATTACTTCCCGAAGAGCATGGAGAATAGGATGGAGGTAAAATTTCTGGAACTGAAGCAAGGGGAGATGACAGTGGCGCAGTACACAGCCAAGTTTAATGAACTCGCACGATTTGTAACACATCAAGTTGACACCGAAGAAAGGAAAGCTCGGCGCTTCTAACTAGGACTAAAACCTTAGTTGTTCAACAAGGTGTCAGTCCTTCAAATCGACTCGTTCGCCACATTATTAGAGAAGGCGATAATTGCTAAGGGAGGTAGCGAGGCATTGAGCCAATACAACAAAGAGAAGAAGAATAAGAATGTTGGGGGAGAAACTCGTGGAGGGAGTTGCAGTGGTGGAAGCCATCTGGGAAAGAGGAAATGGGATAACCGCAACAACAACAATACCAACAATCGAAACATCAGTCAATCAGAGGGTTATCAAGGAGGGTTTAAGAAAAGAAGTGAAGCTTGCTCGAAATATGGGAGGAACCATCAAGGGGAGTGCTGGAAGGGATGCAACGTCTACTACAACTGCGGCCAGGAATGGCATATTTCATCTAACTGCCCAAAATTGAAAAAGATCAAGGGATGTTTCGCGTGTGGCTAAACTGAGCATCAAATCAAGGATTGCCCAAAGAAGGGAAGCAGCGGAGGAAGCAGCGAACAAGGAGGGGGCAACAAGCTGATGATCGGCGGACCAACATAATCCAACTGACCGACTGCCCAAACATTTAACATGATTGTCCAGGACGCAGTGACTGCAAAGGATGTGGTGTCAGGTATTCTCCCAATCAATAAAATAAATGCATATGTATTATTTGATTCGGGCGCTACCTATTCCTTTATGTCTGAAGAATTTGCTAGACAACTAAACATACCCCATGAACGCTTAGAAAATTCGTTGAACATAGAGGTTGCAAATAAGGAAGTAATCCTCATAGAGTTTGTTTATCGAAATTGTTGTGCAAATATTAGAGGGCACGAACTAAAGACAGACTTAATTTCGATTAGACTGGGAGAGTTTGATGTGATATTAGGAATAAATTGGTTATTCAGCCATGCTGCGATAATTAATTGTGAAGAGAAGAGTGTGAACCTTCAGACTTCAAATCGGTCTAAGGTAGTGTTTTATGGTAGCTCATCGCTCAAGCAATCGTGTTGCCTTACGATGATGCAGGCCAAGAAATTGTTAAAGAAAGGATGTGTAGGTTATTTGGCCTATATAGTAGATACTCAGAAAAAGGGAGTAGAAATGAAGAATATATCGATAGTCAAAAATTTTCAAGATGTGTTTCCAGACGATTTGACTGGTCTTCTGCCAGATAGAGAAACCGAATTCGTAATAGACTTAGCACCAGGAACGACACCGATTTCAAAAGCCCCATATCGTATGGCGCCAGTAGAAATGAAGGAATTGATGATACAATTGCAAGAATTGCTAGATAAGGGTTACATCCGACCAAGAGTGTCTTCTTGGGGAGCACCGGTGTTGTTTGTAAAGAAAAAGGATAGATCGTTGATGCTCTGTATCGACTATCGGGAGTTGAAACGAGTAACGAGTAAGAATAGATATCCATTGCCAAGGATAGAAGACCTTTTCGATCAACTGAAGGGATCGAAGTGCTTTTCCAAGATAGACTTACGAACGGGTTATCAATAGTTGAAAATACGAGAGGAGGACATACCAAAGACGGCGTTTTGAATACGTTACGGACATTACGAATTTCTAGTGATGTCATTTGGGTTAACTAATGCTCCGGCAGCATTCATGGAATTTATGAACCGAGTTTTCAAGCCATACTTAGATAAGTTTATAGTAGTATTTATTGGCGACATTTTGATTAATTCAAGAACTAGGGAAGAGCACGCCGAACACCTGAAGATGGTATTGGAAGCCTTGTAAAGAGAAAAGATGTACGCTAAATTTTTAAAATGTGAATTTTGGATGGCGAAGGTTCAATTTTTAGGACACGTGATAGATCAAAATGGAATTTCCGTGGATCCTGCAAAAGTGGAGGTGGTAAGTAACTGGGAACAACTAAGGATGCCAACAGAAGTAAGGAGTTTCTTAGGTTTAGTCGGGTACTATCGAAGATTTATTAAGAATTTTTCTAAGATAGCAACCCCGCTGACCAATCTAACGAGGAAGACGGTGAAGTTCGTGTGGACGGACAAATATGAGGAGAGTTTTTAAGAATTAAAGAGAAGGTTGAGTGAAGCGCCTATATTATCATTAATGGATGATACAGGAGGATCTGTAGTGTATAGTTATGCGTCTCATAGAGGACTTGGTTGTGTGCTAATGCAACATGGCAAGGTCATTGCGTATGCGCCATGACAGTTGAAGGGTTTTGAAAAGCGATACCCTACCCATGACTTGGAGTTAACAGCGGTAGTATTTGCTTTGAAGATTTGGAGGCATTATTTATATGGAGAAAAATGTGAGATATACACAGACCACAAGAGTCTGAAATAAATCTTCACACAGAGGGAGTTGAATATGCGACAAAGAAGGTGGTTGGAATTAATCAAGGATTACGACTGCGAAATTCTTCATCACCCAGGGAAAGCAAACGTAGTAGCCGACGCTTTAAGTAGAAAAGGACGGGAGAAGTTATTCAAGTTGACAACTTAAGAGGAATTAATAAGAGAAATGGAGAAGTTGGAAATAGAGGTGGAAGAACCGAAAGAAGTAGAAGGAAAATTATTCGTAATGGAAGCTCACTTGACGTTATTAGATAGAATAAAAGAAGAACAAGAGGAAGATGAAGAATGTGAGAAGACAAGGAAGAGAATAGTAGGAAATGAGGAAGAAAAATTCAGAGTAGATAAAGATGGTATATTAAGATTTGAGGGTCAAGTCTGGGTGCCAGCGGTAACCAAACTAAGAGAGGAAATTTTGCACGAAGCACATAATACTACGTACTCTGTCCATCCAGGAGGCACAAAGATATACCAGGATCTTCGACACCACTTTTGATGGCCTAATTTGAAAAGAGAAGTTGCAGAATACGTCAGTAGATGTCTTACTTATCAAAGGGTCAAAGCAGAACATCAAAGGCCAAGTGGACTACTTCAACCGCTGGAAATACCAGAATGGAAATGGGAACACATTATAATGGACTTCGTGGTTATACTTTCGATCACACAGAAGGGTTATGATGCCATTTGGATTATCGTGGACCGACTTATAAAGACAGCTCATTTTCTTCCCATCAAGATTCGATTCAGTTTGAACCAATTAGCAAATTTATATGTAAAGGAAATCGTGTCACGACATGGAGTACCAGTGTCATTTGTCTCTGATCGAGATCCGCATTTCACGTCAAAATTCTAGAAAAGTTTGCAAGATCGAATGGGAACTCAGTTGAGATTAAGTACTGCTTATCACCCCCAAATCGACGGACCAAGTGAACGAACCATACAAACATTGGAGGACATGCTTAGAGCTTGCGTGATGGACTTCAAAGGGAATTGGGACGACCATTTACCATTGGTAAAAGTCACTTACAATAATAGCTATCATGCGAGTATTGGTATGCCGCCATATGAAGCTCTTTACGGGAGAAAGTGTAGAACACCATTGTGTTGGGACGAAGTCAGAGAACGACGACTTTTGGGACCAGAATTAGTTCAACAAACGGCGGACGTGGTAACAACAATAAGGGCCAGATTGGTAGCAGCTCAAGATCGCCAAAAGAAGTACGTCGATTTGCATCGTCAGGACCGAGACTTTGAAGTCAGAAGTTTTGTGTTTATAAAAGTGTCTCCATGGAAGGGAAAGATCAAATTTGGAAAGAAAGGGAAATTGAGTCCGAGATTCATAGGACCATTCGAATTTTTGAAACGAGTGGGCGAAGTAGCATACAGAGTTGCATTACCACCTGAATTGGAACACATCCACAACGTGTTAAACATTTCGGTGTTGCGTCCTTACAAGCCCGACTATAGACACGTGATCTCCTATGAGCCTATTCAAATAGAGAAAAATTTAACGTATGAGGAAACCCTTATTCAAATACTAGATAGAAAGGAGCAAACGTTGAGGAATAAAATTATATCTTATGTAAAAGTGGTTTGGCGAAACCATGATACCGAAGAGGCCACATGGGAATTAGTGGATAAGATGCGAAGGGATTATCCCCAATTATTTGAGTAACCTTGTACAACTTCGAGGATGGAATTTTTATAAGGGGGGGAGAATGTAATACCCGCGAATTTTAATAAATTATAATATTGAAAATAAAAATTTGTTTGTATATTTATTGGAATATAAATACATATAGTATCGGCATGTGTTGTGATAAGTAGTTTAATTGATTAAGCCGGTGATAATTAATCAATGAAGCAAATGTGACGAGAAGCTTAGTTTAAACTTGTGGAGTTATGTCTAGCGGGGCAAGATGATGAAATGAGAAAATACTAATTTAACTAATGATGAAATTAGTTAGTATTACTAATAAATAAATAATTATATATTGGGATTAATTTAATTTTTTATTCATTAATTATCATGAGTAATAGCATGTAAAGAAAAATCATATATAATAAGGTTTTTCATTCAATATAAGGTGAGGTGTGATATTGTAATGTAAATAATTATTATATAAAACTATATGATAAAAGTAAGCTTGACTTAAGTAATTAACCAAGTTGTATGAAAAAGTCTTATGTGACATCTTAATGTGTGTGGGAGTAATTAAATGAGTATTTTAAACCTATGAGAGAAAGTAACCTTGATTAAATAAATAATTAATAATAAGTAGCATTGGTACACAATTAAATTATATCCTAGTCTAGAATAAATATTATTTGAAATAAATCAATGTACATGGATTATATGATTGTATGTGTGATTAATGAGTGGGTGTATATGTATGCTTAATTGTGAACAAAGTGTAAAATGAACCTAAGTGTGCTAATAAAATGCTAAGTATTAGAGTGTCCCAAAATCATAGTCCCATTCCAAGAAAAGGGTTCAGCCGTGTTTTACAAAAAGCCTATGGCTCTATGCTTGTTGAAAACGAAGAGAGGAATGATGACTATGGGAAGGGGAGAAGATGGAGTTGGTGAATCTTTCCACCCACTTCTTGTTGCATAAAGGTTCCTTCAATCTTCCAAGGAAACAAACCTTGGGGCAAATTCTCCAAATGGATAATACTCCCTCTATAAATAGAAGTTCCCCTCTCAAAGGTAAGTGTTGAATTCTCTGAGAATTTCTAATAGGAGTGTGAGAATTGTAAGCTTATACAATCTGCAAATTGAAGCTAGAGTAGCAATTCAACTTCAGAAAAGGTAACCTTCCTCTAGATGTTCATACATTCAAGTTTTGCAAAGTTCATAGAAAAGTATGAAAACACTTGTTTTGAGTCGGAAGGTTTATGGTTGAAGCATGCTAGAATGTGTAAATTGATGCTAGACATTGTTAATATGATGAAATACGAAACCAACCAAAGTTAAACGGAGTAAATTGGTCAAGTAACGAATCCATCGTGAAGAGAATCGCTAAATGTGTTAAACTTTGGAAAAATAACAAAAGTCTTGAATTGATCCTTGGACTTTATTGTTTGTATGTTTGGGATTGTTAGAAGCATGCTAGGAATGTTATGTAGCAAGATTTTATCAATCACATATCATTACATTACCGTTTGGATGATTGTTGGGTTGAAAATTTCATAACAGCTCGAACAGGGGAAGCCTGTGTTCTTCCGGCTTCAGGCATGCCCGCCCCAGCGGGGGTCATGATGTGATTAAGCCCACCCCGGTGGGGGGGCAGAATTTTTAACAGGGGACATGCCCGCCTCGACGGGGGGTCCTGAAGCATAAACACCCGCCCCGGTGGGGGGGTGCTGTATCAACTGAAAATTTGTTTTGTTTGTTTAATGCAATAAGTCTTAAACTTCACTTAATTTCAAAAACATACGTACTCCTTAAACATGTATCAATGTATGTTATAAGATGTTTAGTAGGTTGGGAGTTGGATCATAACCTTTTTAAATGAAACGTTAAAAAATAAAAATCGTGTTTATAAAACCTTACGCCTTTTTGAATCTAACCCATTGAGTATGTGTTTATAGCTTAGTTAGTCTTGTAAACACACATGAAGTATGGACTCAACATACCTTGTATGTATAGATTCTTAGACATGACATCTTAATATTTGAAAACCAATTGAGTTGAAAATCCTATGATTTATATTGTGAACTTTGGAACAATTAGGATTGGATGTGTATGCCTCTAGAGATAATCGACATGTTCACGCATCTAGTTAGACATTTTTATAAACTACGCAAGCATGTGTAGAAAGAAGTTGTTGGCAATATTATGTGGTATAATGAATACTATGGCTAGTTGATTGATATAATGAATTCTTTTAACTTTGAAAAATGGAAATGTACGAGTAACTTTAACCAAGAGCCAAAACTACTTTAAAGATTCTTTAAATATGTGAAACGACTTAAATACGTAAAGTAAGGGATATTTTGTACAAATAAAGGATGAGTATACAGTACTCAAGATTTTCAAAAGTAAGATCAATGTGAGTTACGCATCTATGAGTTTGAATATGTGTAGCCAGCATGAATTTAGATATGTGTGATGAAAGTATGTGAATATGCATATCAAGTGTATATGACTAATGAATACATATACCTACATAAATAGGATAACATAGTTCATTGAGGTGATTTTACGCTATAAGTGGTAATCAACGCTAAAGGCAAGTCTTCTAACTCACACAACTTTGGATTTGTGCAAGTTCTCTAACTTCATTTGATTCACATATTGAATGCAAGTTTTCTAAATTCTTTACATTGTATATTGTATAATTCGAATTATTACCATATTAAGCAAATGTCTATTATTATTCGAAAATCAATTGTATACCTTGACATTATTGCGAGCATTGGACTTAGTGTTCTTAAATAAATTATAAAAGTCGTCTAAGCCTTTGATTCGGCTAGATTATTGTCATATGCTAGAAAGCTATCCAAACCAATTGACTTGCTGTGGACTCTTGCAAATCTACTGAGATGAACAACCCTCTTAAAAAAGGGGAAATTTTATATTATCGGGGAACCGACGTGTGCACATAAGTATGATTAAATGTTATGCATAACGTAGGGTACTTTAGGCTGATCACCTGTTGTACTCATTTATATTGGGTTTACAGTATAATACTGTTAATTCTAGTAAGAGTTCTTAGTCCTTAGTGACTGCTCAGTGTTCATTCTTACTAAACCTTGAGATGAACAAACCATGAAATGTTGTTGATATCCTTCAGTCTATAGTGATACTTATCAAACATTTTTGATATTTCTTGATAACCTTGAACTATCACTTATTGTTATACCTTGAAGATTCAAATGCTATAACTGCTCATTCTTCTTGCTATATTACTTGTTGGGCAAACTTGTTGCTCATTCTTGCTTCCCTAAAAATAATACAGTTAAGGTAGAGCAAGGCGGTACCTCGGGAAAGGACAAGGGAAAGGGCAACGCTACAGAATAGCTTAGTCTTTTAAGAGTAGTAGTATTACTATTATGCTTATTATGTTGTATTAAGGATGATTAATTATGTTTAAGTTAATCACTGGATTGTTGTAGTAATGGTTACGGTACCTTGGAACGCGAATATTTATATTATATCAATGTAAATTATTCTATTATTCCGTTGGTGATAATTTTAATGAGATATTAGAGTTAGCACGTGGCGAACCAAATTCGAGATACGAGTGTCTGTATTTGGGGGCGTCACAGGTTGGTATCAAAGCAATAGTTATAAACCTTAGGAGCGAGAGTCCTTAGATTACAACTTAGGAGAACTTAGAAGATAGAGAGGGATGAAACTCATATAGAGTTTTCATAAAGAGTGGTTTAGTGTGTTATAGAATATAACTTCATTTTGTACAATGAACTTATGTTATTTAACATTCTAATGGAGTTGTTGTTTATTTTGTCTTATGTTGGTGATTGTAGGATGACTGACATGGGAGGACCTAACCGAGTGGTAGAGGAGGACCCGCGTGATATATATGTGGTATATGAGGCACCATTGATAGCGGAGCCTATATCGGTAGTAGCCCCTATCGACGATGATGATGAGGAGGAGGAGGAGATAGAGCCATTACCCAAGGAGTCTGATCTAGAGGATGAGCCTAAGCCCGTAGAGGACTCCGACGAGGCAACTTTTGAGGATCGGATGTTGGGTGAATATGAGGAGCATATTCTGGAATTAGGAAGTAGAGTGGAGGAGCTAGAGGCTGAGGCTAGGGAGAAGGAGTCTGAGTTTGAAAAATTAAGGGACGGGGACCATCAGAGGAAGTTAGTTATATAAGAGATGGAGGTGAAAATTGCTCAACGCAAGGAGGTAGGGATCCAGTTGGGAACCTTGTTTCATAGGTCAGTGGCTAGGAATGTGGAGCTGGCAAGGAAACTAGAAGAGTCTGAGCAGAGGGACCTAAGTGAGAAGGAGGAGAAGGAAGCTCTTCATACTCAGTTAGAGATGGAAGTAATGGATAGGATCCACTTCGAAGAGAAGTGGGAAGAAGCCAATGATAGGGCTAATGATTTGGGCAGTTTGGGCTGATGTGTCCCTCTTTCCCACATTTATAATATATGACCGATGATCGTTCTCCTCCCTTAAGAACAGTTGATGCTGGTACTGACGTCTTCACGTTGTTATTGTTGTACCTTCTCTTTTTGAAATCTCCCCCCGACTCGCTTCTTCTACTCTCTTGGCCACGATTACCACCAGAGTGGTTACTGCTTTTGTCCGTATTTTTCCCTCCCCGCTGGTTATCATTCCTCCGATGACTGCTTCCACCTGTATGACCCTGGTTGTGGTCCCTCGGTTGAACATACTCATTATCTCGCTCTAATAATTGAGCCATGTTCACAACATCTGAATATAGAGAAAATTTGTGAGAAATAAGATATTGTCAAATTTTAGATTTCAGACCTCTCAGAAACATCCGCATCATACGTTCCTCATTCTCTACCAAATGAGGTGTAAACCTGGATAACTCTGCGAACTTAGCCTCGTACTAGGACATAGTCATATTGTTCTGTTCTAGTCTAATAAACTCTACCTCCTTCATATAACGAATACTTTCAGGAAAGTACTTGTCATTGAAAAGTTATTGAAACGTTTCTCAAGATATGTTGAGTGCGGCAGGCTGGGTACGCTTCATAGATTCCCACCAGTAATCTGCCTCACCACGGAACATAAAGGTGGCGAATGGAACCTTATGTTCCTCCGTGCATCCCAAGACATCAAATATCTTGGTAATTCGCTTAACCCACGTTTTCGCCTTGATCGGATCCGGCTTTCCCATAAATTCTGGTGGTCCTAACTCTTTGAACTGCTTGGCTGTGACAAGCCGCGCATTGCTATCATTTCCACCCGTATTTTGTACACGAATTTCTCTCGTCTGATTTTGCATGAACTGCAAAAAGCTTCTAAACATCTCATCTTTCATTGTTTGTTCGGTAGTGTTGTTTACAGGAGGAATATTGCCTTCCTGTTGTACGTTCCCCTGGTTGATGATTAAAGGTGTCTCCATAGTCTCATTCACTCCATTGTTAACCTTTTTAGCTGACATTCTCAAACACTGTCATAAAATAAGGGTTAATTAAAGAAATTAACATGCCACATACTATCCCTATATTATGACCGACCAAACAAATAAGCTTAGGTAGGACACACTAGCGAAGGATTTTACTCATCTCTCCCATCCTAGTTCTATTCCCTGATCTTCGTCAGAGACCATATCCCTAAGCTCTGATACCAACTGTGATGCCCCCAAAATAGGTATACATCACCCATTTTGAGTCGCCAAATACATGGTACAGAAAATAACTACAACTTCATTATTACAATTGTCGTGCAAAATACGACAACACATATGCTGTGAGTTTAAATACAAATATTGTCTTCGAAACAGTATTCAAACTCAAATAAGTCCTCATTACAATTATTAAAATGCTATTTTACAAAATAGTGAGGACTGCTAAAACAACTGACTGGGAACATCACTCCACACCCCGACTAGTTCTCGCTATATTCTTGCCTCCTGAGAAAAAATAGAACAAAAAGAAAAAAGGTGAGCTCAACTAGCCTAGTAAAGAATATTACGACTAAGATAATAAACAACAAATTATCGTTAGCCTTCAATAAATCAGATAAAATATAATGGACAGCCAGTTTTAGATCAATATTTACAGCGGAAATAACAATTCATTAGAAGAGTTTAAGGAGAGAATGAAATCTACTATCATCTATGAATTTAAAAGTCCATAATCAATATTTTATTCCTGTAACATCAATCAATATACATCTTGAATCAAATATTCATCTTTGCACTACAGGCCAAAGATATTCATTTGTATCACTAGTTGGTCATGTTCATCTCAACACCTATTCATCTTTGCACTACGGGTCAAAGATATTCATCAGGTAATCATTTATCTTTGCACTACAGGCCAAAGATATTCAGTTGTATCATCATTTAGGACTGTGGATGATGAAAAATATTTTAAAGAAACGAATCCAGTGAGATAAAAGGACAAAGATTAGGTATTCTTACTTTAGATAATCCAAGTTCAAAAAATACTTCATAATAAACCATAGTGGAGTAAAATTCAAGAATGAAGATCAAAACATAGATACAATCAAAGATAGTAACCATAATAGACATCTTAGACAAAGAAGAGAAAATTTTATTTTTCTATGAATAGTGCCGTATTTGTGAATAGTGTCATATACATGAATAGTGTCGTATACGTGAATAGTAACCTCGACACGAAAAAGTAGAAATTTCACAAGAAAAATCATACTTCGTGAATAGTACTCGTGAATAGTACCGTATTCGTGAATAGTGTCGTCTACGTGAATAGTGTTGTATACGTGAATAGTAACCTCGACATGAAAAGGTAAAAATTTCATAATAAAATTCATACCAATATTTCGGCATAATGATATTGAACGAAATAACATTATTTACAAAGAAAATAGTATCCCTTACCTCAAAAGAATAGTACTTCTACCTGAAATATCGGATATAACGCTGAAGAAAACTTACACTGAATAGTAACTCTCAAAGTATCTAAATACTCACAAAATATGCTCGATAATATAGAGAGAGAAAGCTTATGATTCTGGTGTGATTTTCAATTCTAACTAAGCACCATATTTATAAGAAAATGCTAATATGCCAAAGTAGACTAACCTGTTACTTGATGGCTATATCTGCTACTATTCACGCACACCACTTTTGAAATAAAATTTCAGCACATTTCTCACCAACCAAAAGTGGGGTCCACCTATTCTAGAAAATTTCTAAAATATTTTAAATTTAAACAATAATCAGCAACTTCAATAATTTATAATAAATAGCCCTTTTATCAGAAAAATACGAATTTTATATCCATTCCATAGGAAATTTAATTCTCTACAACTTTGTAGAAGAAAGTTTTTCTAATTTCCAAATAAAAAATGCCCGAAATCTACATACGGACGATTTTTAATACCTTCATTCCGACAAAATACTGATAAAATACCTCAGAATTAATTTCTTCAATTATATAAAAATAAATATTTCCTTATCATACAAATCAATAATTAATTATTCATAAATTAAATAATATTGCAGAATCACAATACTGACAACCATGTCGTTCCCAGGAAAGAGGGGACTTTCCGATAAGAATTTCTCCTTACTGGCGTGCAATTAGGTGACCAAACCCCTTTCCTAGATAGAATTTCTGTAATAACCCGATATTTTCTATATAAATAAATGAGAAATTTTGCATATAATTTTTTTTTATTTTAAAGATGGGAATATGTGCCAAGTAATGTGTATGTATATATGTGATAAATAAAATTTATTTATTACATGAATAATTTCAAATAATTTTATTTTAGAATTATTGATCATTATAAAGTATATTCTTATAATAATTAATTTTATTGTAGAAATGTCCTTATTTATTTTCTATGAAAATATAAATTTTATATTATTTAAATAATATATGAAATGATTATTAGAATTATTAGAATTACTATTTTATTATATGAATTTTAGGTCAGATTATTAAGTTAATTATTTTAACTAAATAATGTTATATATATGTTGTAACGCCCGAGAAAATCGGATTTTTATGACAATTAAATTTTTATTTGATTATGTGAATTAAATGGATTTAATTGATTTATTTTGTGAGTAAGCTATGTGAAGGTCGTTCTATGACCTAGAATGTGTTTATATGGTTAGTAATCTGGCAGCGTGCTAAATTTATTATTTATAATTTTCGAGACGAAAATAAATGATTTCCGAGAAATTTCCGTAAAAATACTATTCATCCGTTTCTGTTCGGGGAATTATTTTGAAATTTCGAGAAACGCGTAATGATAGAATATCGAGATAAGATGAAATATCTGATAATATTTCATTTATGGCAAACGAAGTTTTCGCCTGCGGACTTAAAACCTCACGGTTGAGTATATTGATTTCCGAGAAGGAAATGATATGCGTAGAAGGAATTGAGTTATGGATAAAGCGTGTGTTATACAAGTTTGATACTATTTAGTATCTATGTATAATACGATGAGTTAATACGAAGTACAATACGATTATTGTATGGGTATTATACGAAGAGAATATGTAAATTATACGTATAGAATACGATTCGTATTGTAGAATTAAGTTAAGACTTAAGGTTAATTCATTTGAGTTGGATTATGTTTAGTCCAATTAATTGAATGAGTAAGCCCAAGGGATTAATGGGTTAAGCCCAAGTCAAGGCCCAATGATAGATTGCTTAAGCCCAATGCACGAAAAATCGAACCATGGATCGAACCGGTGGGTCACCGAATGGGTAAAACCCATGGGGCAACCCATGGGGATGACTCATGGGAAAGGGTGGGTCGGCCCCTTGGTGTGCAAACCAAGCATAATGCTTGGTCACCAAGCATTTTACTTGGTGACCAAGTGTGAATAGTAAGGAGGTGGGAAGGTGTAATGTCTAGATTGCCCTCAATTTCGTTTTCTATAAATAGAAAGCCAAGGTTGGTCATTTGAGAGTTTTTCAATTGCTTAACCTAGATTATTTGAGAGAGAAAGAGAGCTAGACTCATCCAATCATACACTTTGGAAGCTTTGACTTAGAGTTTTCCAAGAGATTTCAAAAAAAAAGTTCTTAAAGGTAATATTCCTTAATTCTACTTCCATCTCTTTTGGTTTTCTTTTATCATGGAGAATCATAGATGGGTGGGGTATGGTTTGTATGGTGGAATAAGAGTGACTTACCATATATTCAATCTCTATAAGTCATGTAATCATAGAAATCATAAGGTTTGATATAGTTTTAAACCATGAAAATATTGATTGTTGAGATTGATTGTTGATAAACAATTGAACTCCATCAATATATTAATATGTGCATCTTGTTTGGTTAGGATGTAGATATGAAATCCATTGAGTATTCAATGTGATTCGGCTTAGAGAACATTAGTAACGAAGTTATGGCAAATTTCACGGAAATAGACGTTAAACGTCGAAAACGTTAAAATTCCAGATTGGTAGTCGAAAATTGCCATGAGACTTGAAAACATTGTTTTTCAATGTCCACACATGAGATAGGGTAATTAAGAGTTGTGGGTTCGAGAATCGTCGAATTTTGACTTAAAACGAAGAAAACGAGCATTGAACGCTCATTAACGTTTACGAACGCTTAGAAAATGAAATCAATAGTGAATTTTGAGTTAACAAATTCAAAAGTGTCAAATTCTTATATGAACGCGTAGAGTATGTCATTTATGACGTGTAGGCTTTTGAACGGACCAAATCGGGCTTATAACAAAGAAGTTACGACCCCGGGAATTTCACAAAATTTTCAAAACTACTGGGAATTCTGGTACTGAGGTCTGGCACCGCGGCGCCAGACATAGTGTTAAATGCCACGTCGCAGCGCCGGCACAGTAAAGTTGGCCACTGCTAAATGGCGCCACAGCGCCACTGTTAGTATTAAGTCTCGCACCGCAGCGCCGAGACCGGAACCCAAACACTGCTAACTGGCGCCGCAGCGCCAGTCTAGTACTAAGAAGCCCATGCTGCGGCGCGAGTTCAGGGCTTGTGATAGAAAACTTAAGTTTTAAACTTCAGTTGTTCCGAGACCTACATGAGTTGAGTTTATATACTCAATAAATGTACTAAGACTAATCCTATACTAATGTATATGGTATTGAACTTAGGAATTGAATGCATGTTAATAAGTTATGAATGATGAACAAAGTTGGTACCTTATCAACAATGATAGAGTCCGGTTAATAACGTAAGTTGATTAATAAACCGGGATGAAGGGTAATAAGTTGAGTTGACTTTATTAATGATATTAAGTTAACAAAGACATAAAAGAGAAAGAAGTTGGTAGGAACAATGTGAACAATTGTTTGATAGCTAATTATAGTATGCTATGTGAATATATCATGTAGATTCTGTAAAGGCTGTGGTCAGTCGATTAAGTTATTTGAAGAAGCTGAAAGGCAAGTTTCTTAACGCTTGTCTGATTTTCAAGTTAGCCAAGTTTTATGTGATTCATTATACTGAATTGCATGACTGATTTTAAAAAAAAGGGTCAATGCCAGATTTAATTCGGCTAGACTACTCGTAAGATATAGATTGATTGATATTCATATCTTTCTATATAGAAATGTTAACGCTATCATATGCCAAGAAATTGGTACGGACGTGAAGGTAAGGTTTGTCTATGAACAAACAAAAGTATTTTTCATCGATATTTCAATGGGCACGCGAGTTTGCCAAAATGTTAAACGTAAATACGTTTAACGAATGAATGTTGATCAACATAGAGTACTATAGGCTGATCACCTAGAAGTGCTCGTAAGTAATGCGGATGTACAGCCTTAGTGTTGTGATATCCTTTTCAAGTATGAAAACTGAAAGCTACTGTGACGCCCCCAAAATTAGGTATACATCACCCATCTTGGGTCGCCAGATACATGGTACAGAATACAAATACAAACATAATTATACAACTGTCGTGTACAATACGACAAAACATAAACTGAGAGTTTGAATAGGAATATTGTCATCTAGAGAGTATTCATACTCAAAAGGAGTCCTCATTACATTTATTAACACACTATTACATAGAATAGTGAGGACTACTAACTAATACTATCATTCGGACCATCACTCCGTTCCCCGACTTGCCCCAGCTACGTTCACATTTTCTGAAGAGAACAGTGAAAGAAAGGGTGAGCTCAACTTGCCCAGTAAGAAATATTATGACTAAGATAATGAAGAATAAATTATCAATAGTCTTCAACAATGTTAAACTGATAAAATACAATAGACATCAAGTTTAACTGCAACGGAATAAGCAATCCATTAGAAGAGTCAAGTAAAGAATAAAACCTACTATCTTCTATGATTTAAAAATGTTTTCATCAACTTTTATCACTGAGACTCAGCTTAATAAATAAACCACATCTTCTAATCATCCCTGTATTACGGGCCAAGAATATTCATTAAATCATCAATGGTCATGACTATACCGAAAAATCCCTGGTCAGAATCATACCAAAAATTGTCTATCAATGCATTACAGGCCACTGAGGACTTTTACCACACCACTTATAACATCACAGCTCATGATTATACCGAATGATCCCTGGTCATAATCATACTAAGTCCATCTATGCACGTAAGCCAAAGATGACTTCCAACATAAAATAAACATGAGGATGATGACAATGTTATAGGAATTCAATTAAACAAGTTCAAGAATTAGTTTATCCAGGAACTAATAATATCCAAATTGTCAACATGATACTTCTTTGTAAAGTAACAGTCAAGAATACTCAGAAGAATATTTTCATGAAAAGATACTGGATGAAGCGCAAATATCAAGGATATTCCACTAATTTCATGGAGTATAGAAATCAAAACTTTAACCAAATGAGTATAATAAAGAATATATGAAACTGCAAATGGATTTTCACCAGCCATGCGGTAATCCACGTATACAGATCATTTCCACAATCTAATAAGGAATGAATATAAAGGATCATTCACCATGCATGTGGCAATCCACATAGACAGGTTATTCCAACAGAATAATAAAGAATGGAATAACAGAAGGATTCACCATGCATGCGATAGAGACCGCACAGACAGGTTATTCATAAACAGAATAATAAATGCGGAATAATAAATATGGAACCAGGTCATGTGAAATTCACACCGACAGGATATTCCGACAGAATAATAAATACGGAATAATAAATGATGGAACCAGGTCAGGTGAAATTCACACTGACAGGATATTCCGACAGAATCGTAAAGAACGGAATAATGAAAGAGTTTCACCAAGTATGCGGTACTTCGCATAAACAGGTTACTCCAACATAATAATAAAGAATGGAATAACAGAAGAAGATCACCAAGTATTGGGTAAACCGCATATACAGGTCATTCCACCAAGTATAGGGTAAACCACGCATACAGGTTATTCCAACAGAATAATAAAGAATGGAATAACATAAGGATTTCACCAAGTATAGGGTATGCCGCGTATACAGGTCATGTATAGGGTATGCCACTTTTACAGGTTATTCCAACAGAATAATAAAGAATGGAATAACAAAAGTTCTCTTCATGAATAAGAAAGAATAACACCCCTTACCGTTTTAAAGAAGAACTGAAATAAAGAAGTAGTTAAGTGGCAGAATACTCTTCTTCTTTCTCTCTATAGTTTCTCTCTCTAGAGTTCAGTGAATTCGTAAGAAATAATGAAGGAATGAGCTTCTATTTATAAGCTTGGTAGAGTAGGGGTAAAATAGTCTTTTCGCCATAATTTATGACATCATCGCTTACATCATCGATCAGATGACATCATTGCATACATCATCGATCAAATGACATCATTGCTTACATCATCCTTCTGATGACATCATTGCTTACCTCATCATTCCGATGACATCATCGCTTACATCATCAGAATTCAAATTCAAATTGTTCTCTTTCACCTCATTTTACTTGTATACCATGAATTTACTATAATAATGTTACCATTCAAATTATAAAAAAACATACTATCATATAATCACATTATACTACAATAATATAATATTATAATAATATATTTAAATGAATTATTAATTTACTAATATAATTTTAACCAACGGTCTGAAAAATTAGCACATTTCCTCATGGAATAATATTGTACCCAAAAATGATTTGGACCGAAAATAAATATATTGTCCGGATGAATAGTAACTCGTGAATAGTAACTCCTGAATATTAACTCGTGAATAGTAACTCATGAATAGTAACTCGTGAATAGTAACTCCGACACAAAAAGTGTCCCAAATACTCGAGTGAACAATACTAAAGTGAATAGTAATTTGGGTGAATAGTAACCTGTGAATAGTAACTCATGAATAGTAACTGGTGAATAGTAACTCATGAATAGTAACTCGTGAATAGTAACTCGTGAATAGTAACTCATGAATAGTACTCTGACACAAAAAGTACCCCAAAACTCGAGTGAACAATACTAGAGTGAATAGTAACCGGATATTTTATGACAACTTGTCTACTTTGAAAAAATTTCACATAGCACATTTAACTTTAACCTTTTATCAATTTAACCATTTACCAAAATAGAAAAATTGAATACTTTTATTTCATAAAATTCGGGGTCTCACAGCTACTGCTCATGGTCTATCGAACGGTTCAGAATTCCTAATCGACTCTATACATTAGGAATTGATGATATGAAATGTTAAAGTATTATTGTTTCATAATACTTCATAACTATTTGTTCAGTTATGTAGGAATTGTTATATAATTCACGAATGTGGTATTACTGTTATCCTTTGATAAACTTGATGAGCTGTCATGCTCACTTCTTGCGTGAATTATATAATTGCAGCTAAGGATGAACGTACTGAGAAAGCTAAGAGAGATAAGGGCAAGGCTAAGATGGATACTTAACCATCGTGTAATAGACTAGTATGTTTGTATGTATTATACATATGAACAACGAATGATGTAATCGGTTTATGAACCTGGGAAGGATTATACTTTGATTGTAATAAGAAGATAGTAATTACATTCATTTTGTTGTATTTCAATGGAATGGTTGTATGAATGTTAGTACAGTGGAGCACCATATGTCGGGTTGGAAGATACCCGAATTTGGGGGCGTCACAGCCTTAGGTTATAAAACTTAAGGGAGGAAAACCTTAGGCTAATAACCTCGTAAGGAAGGTAAAGTCCGAAGAATGAAATTCAAGTTAAATGAATTAATAAGGTATTGAGATAACTCAGTATTGAAAGCATTAAAAGATGAAAATTAATCTTAAATAAATTAAATGTGATTTGTGCTTATACTATTGTGTATTATGTACTAATCAATTTGTTGTGTGCTGTTGTAGATGTCAATCGATAGCATAATGTATAGAGACATTCACGTTGTGAGTGAAGAGTCAGTAAACCAAGTGGAGATTGTACCAATGCCAGTGGCGGAGGTACCGATAGTGATCCTAAAAGACTCTGGCATAGAGGAGTACATCTCTGAGGAGGAATACTCTGAAGAGACGATGGGATTAGCATCATATTTGAATGAGATGTTGGATGTAGAAGAGGAGATGAAGGTAACATCGATTAATACGGTGGTGCCTACTCAGGAGCCAACACCTCCGGATGCAATGAGATCATTATATCTGGCAGTGTTGGATATGAATGTGCATTTGCGCACTGTGGTAGAGATACAGAATGAGGAGATAACCGCCCTATATGAGGCGAAAGAGTCTGCAGAGGCGGATTTTGAGTCAGAGCACGATGAAAAAGTGTTTATGATAGATAAGGCACGTGATTATATGGAAGAGGCCGTAGAGCTTCGAAAGAAACTGGTTAAAAAAGACCAAAAAATAGCTAGGATGTCATACATCCACGAATGTGCTCATGAGAATTTCAAGCTGAAAATTGCTTGTTATTCTATTGAGTTCGGGCAGACTCGACATACCATAAGTCGAGATATAGTGTCGATTCTGGCAAATCAGAAATATGAGAATGCCGTTCGACAGTGTTAGTAGATCATTAGATCTTTTTGTATGTAATAGTGAAGTAAAGCCCTCTTTTGTATAATTAAAGGGTAGTCTTTTTGTTAATCCCAATTTTTGTAGAAGGCAATCGTGGGATAGTATATAATAACTTTAGGCTAAGGGAACATGATGTAAATAGTTTTGACTATGAAAGCATATTAATATAATGAAGCTTTTATTTAATCTGCTTGTTATGGTATGAGTTGTTGTTGTTTAAGAATGATAACATAGTAGTTAAATAGATAATAATGAAACTTTATTTATTTAATCAGAATTATGTCGCCAAGAAGGAGACAACGTAATCAAGAGGCCGAGTCTCATAATGAGAATCAGGGGGGGTCCTAATAACCCTATGCAAGAGTTCGTTAATTTATTAACGGCTGCATTTAACCAAGTGGGAGGTGGGATTCTTGTAGCTCCTGGGGTAGTAAGAACAACTACCTTTAAGGAATTTAAGAGTGTGGGTCCTCCTGAGTTCCGAGGAACGACGGATCCTTTAGAAGCCCAGACATGGGTAAAAGAGATTGAAAAGGCGTTTATGATAACAAACGTAGGTGAGGCGCAGAAGACTTCTTTTGCGACCTACATGATGAAGGGAGAAGCCAACTACTGGTGGGAAGCTTACCAGGGTGGGGCTAGAATAGAAGCTGTTACGTGGGAACAGTTTAAGAAGGTCTTCTTTGAAAACTATTTCCCTACTAGCATGCAGGGTAGGATGGAGATTAAGTTCCTAGAACTTAAGCAAGGGGATATGACAGCTCCCCAGTATGCTGCCAAGTTCAATAAATTGGCAAGATTTACTCCACACCAGGTGGATACAGAGGAGAGGAAGGCACGCAGGTTTGAGCAGGGCTTAAAACCCTGGCTCTATAGTAGAATACCAGTTTTTTAGAGTGCTTCCTACGGGACCATTCTGGAAAAGGCGATAATATCAGAAGGTGGTGGTGAGGCATTGTCTCAATACCACAAAGAGCGAAAGAACAAGAGTAAGTTAGAGGGAGTGAGTAAGGCTGAAGTTGCCAGCAGAAGCGACAACTTGCCAAAAAGGAAGAGTTTTAACCCTGGGAATACTGGGGTAAAGCAGGGAGAACCCAAGAGAAGGACGAAAGCATGTAAGACATGCGAAAAGACTCATATGGGAGTCTGTTTATAGGGGAAAGCAGTCTGCTACAACTGTGGGCAGAAGGGGCATTTGTCACCCAACTGTCCTAACCCTAAGAAGAACCAGGGGTGTTTTGTGTGTAGGTCATTGGACCACATGGCAAGAAATTGCCCGAAGAAAGGGTTAGAGGGAAATTAGGGTTCTGGTAGTGATAAGTTAGCCATTACAGGACCAACACCATCAGTGGGTAGATCCTCAGCTCGTACGTTTAATATGACTGTCCAAGATGCGATTGCATCAACGGATGTTGTAGCAGGTATCATTCCGGACAATGAGATAAATGATAATGTGCTATTTGACTCGGGTGCTACTTGTTTTTTATAGCATGTGAATTTGCTAAGCGATTAGGTTTAATCCCTGAGAAGTTACCAATACCTTTAGATGTTAAGGTAGCAAACGAAGAGATAATCCCCATTGAACATATTTATAAGGGTTGTTGTGTAGATATTAGAGGGAATAAGTTATCGGTAGATTTAGTACCGATAAGGTTAAAAGAATTCGATGTAATTCTTGGTATGAATTTGTTGGTTAACCATAAGGCGATGATAGATTGCCATAGGAAAAGTGTGAACCTTCAGCTTTCTAAGAAAACCAAGGTAGTGTTCTTCGATAGTAAATCACCGAGACGCTCTTGTTGTCTGTCGATGACACAAGCTAGGAAGATGTTGAGAAAAGGGTGTGTAGGTTATCTGTGCCATGTTGTGGATACCCAAAGAGTGGGAACATCCTTGGACCAGATGCCTATAGTATAAGAGTTCGCGGATGAATTTTTAGAGGAGTTACCGGGTATTCCACCGGATAGGGAAGTTGGGTTTGTAATTGATCTGTTACCGAGACTGGCACCAGTTTCAAGGGCACCATATCGGATGGCGCCAGTTAAGATGAAGGAGTTAATGGTTCAATTATAAGAACTATTAGATAGAAAGTACATTCAACCGAGTGTGTCTCCTTGGGGAGCACCGGTGTTGTTTGTAAAGAAGAAGGATGGGTCGTTAAGACTTTGTATCGACTATCGAGAGTTGAACAAGTTAACGATTAAGAATAAATATCCATTGTCCAGGATCGATGATCTATTTGTTCAGTTGAAAGGGGCAAAGCATTTTTCTAAGATAGATTTACGCACGGGGTATCATCAGTTAAAGGTGAGGAAGGAGGATGTACCTACGACGGCGTTTAGAACTGGTTATAGTCATTACGAGTTTTTGGTGATGTCGTTTGGGTTGACTAATGCGCCAGCCGCATTTATGGATATGATGAACAGAATGTTCAAACAGTATTTGGACAAGTTCGTCGTAGTGTTCATCGATGATATTCTAGTCTACTCTAAGACGTCAGAAGATCATGCAGAACATTTAAGAATAGTGTTGGAAACACTAAGGAAGGAGAAGTTGTATGCGAAATTCACAAAGTGTGAATTTTGGCTTGAGAGAGTGCAGTTTCTAGGGCATGTTATTGATAAAGATGGCATTTATGTGGATCCAGTAAAAGTAGAAGCAGTTAATGAATGGGAGTAATCGAAAATGCCAACTGAGGTTCGGAGTTTTTTGGGGTTAACGGAATACTATAGAAGGTTCATTTCGGACTTTTCTAAAATAGCTACTCCGTTGACAAATCTGACGAGAAAGTCGGTTAAGTATGTGTGGACTAAAAAATGTGAGAACAGTTTTCAAGAGTTAGAAAGGAAATTAAGTGAGGCACCTGTATTGTTCTTACCCAACGATACAGGGAACTTTGTAGTGTATAGCGATGCTTCGTATAAAGGACTGGGTTGCATGCTCATGCAACATGGCAAAGTCATTGCCTATGCGTCACGTCAATTGAAGGATTATAAGAAGGTCTATCCTACTCATGATCTAGAATTAGCAGCGATAGTTTTTGCCTTGAAGATATGGAGGCATTATCTATATGGTGAGAAGTGTGAGATATACACGGACCACAAAAGTCTGAAATATATCTTCACACAGAAGGAGTTGAATATGAGACAGAGAAGGTGGTTAGAGTTAATTAAAGATTATGACTGTGATATTTTATATCATCCGGGGAAAGCAAATGTAGTGGCCGATGAGCTAAGTAGGAAGGGAAGAGAGAAACTGTCAATGTTAACAACTCAGAATGAGTTGGTAACAGCGATGGCAAGAATGGAGTTAGAAGTTAAGTTACTAGAGGAAGCGGTAGAAATGTTATTTTCCATGGAAACCCAACCAACCATAGTGGAACGGGTTAGGGGAGTACAATTGAACAACGAAGAATGCAAGCAGATGAAAAAGAGGATTGAAGATGAAGAGAAGACAAAGTATAACCTCGATAAGGAGGGATTACTTCGTTTTAAAGGAAGAATTTGGGTTCCAAATGATTCTGAATTAAAGGAATAAATTATGATGGAGGCCCATAGTTCGAGGTACTCGATACATCCCGGCAGTACGAAGATGTATCAAGACCTTCGTCAGAACTTTTGGTGGCCGAACATGAAAAGGGAGATAGCAGAATACATTAGTAGGTGCTTAACTTGTCAAAAAGTTAAGGCTGAACATCAACGACTGAGCGGCTTGTTGCAACCGTTAGAAATTCTAGAGTGGAAATGGGAGCACGTCATGATGGACTTTGTGGTGGGACTTCCAACAACAAGAAAAGGATACGATGCTATTTGGGTGATAGTGGATCGATTGACGAAATCGGCTCATTTTCTACCAATAGGAGCTAGGTATAACCTAGATCACTTAGCTAAGCTGTATATCAAGGAAATTATTTCCAGACATGGAGTACCCATTTCGATTGTGTCAGATCGTGATCCACGATTCACATCGAACTTTTGGAGGAGTTTGCAAGAGCAAATGGGAACGCAGTTAAGATTGAGTACAGCGTATCATCCTCAGACGGATGGTCAGACTGAGCGGGCAATTTAAACTCTTGAAGATATGTTAAGATCTTGCGTTATGGATTTCAATGGGAGTTGGGACAAATATTTACCATTGGTGAAATTTTCGTACAACAACAGTTTTCATACTAGTATAGGCATGCCGCCTTACGAAGCGTTGTATGGAAGGAAGTGCCGAACTCCATTATGTTGGGATGAGGTGGGTGAACGTCGGATGTTGGGACCTGAGATGGTACAGCAAACGGCGAACATGGTGAAGATAATACTTACTCGATTAGTTGCGGCTCAAGACCGGCAGAGGAAGTATGCAGATCCTCACATAGAGAATAGAGAATTTAAGGTAGGGTCTTTTGTCTTTCTGAAAGTATCGCCTTGGAAGGAGAAGATACGTTTTGGAAAGAAATGGAAGTTAAGTCCAAGGTTTGTAGGACCTTTTGAGATCTTAAGAAGGGTAGGAGAGGTGGCTTATGAAGTAGCCTTACCTCCAAAAATGGAACGCATTCATAATGTGTTTCATGTGTCGGTGTTGCGTCCTTATAAACCGGACTATAAACACGTAATAGAGTATAACTCTATTCAGGTAGAGAAAGATTTATCCTATGAGGAACTTCCAATTCAAATTATTGATAGGAAGGAACAAGTATTAAGAAATAAGGTCATACCTTCAGTGAAGGTGTTATGGAGAAACCATAATGCTAAAGAAACAACGTGGGAGCTCGAAAGTAAAATGAAGGAAGATTTTCCGCATTTGTTTATGTAATTATAAGCTAAGATTCTGGGGACAGAATCCTTATAAGGGGGAGAGAATGTAATGCCCGAGAAAATCGGATTCTTAGGACAATTAAATTTTTATTTGATTATGTGAATTAAATGAATTTAATTGATTTATTTTGTGAGTAAGCTATGTGAAGGTCGTTCTATGACCTAGAATGTGTTTATATGGTTAGTAATCTGACAGCGTGCTAAATTTATTATTTAGAATTTTCGAGACGAAAATAAATGATTTTCGAGAAATTTCCGTAAAAACACTATTCATCCGTTTCTGTTCTGGGAATTATTTTGAAATTTCGAGAAACACGTAATGATAGAATATCGAGATAAGATGAAATATCTGATAATATTTCATTTATGGTAAACGAAGTTTTCGCCTGCGGACTTAAAACCTCAGGGTTGAGTATATTGATTTCCGAGAAGGAAATGATATGCGTAGAAGGAATTGAGTTATGAATAAAGCGTGTGTTATACAAGTTTGATACTATTTAGTATCTATGTATAATACGATGAGTTAATACAACGTACAATACGATTATTGTATGGGTAATATACGAAGAGAATATGTAAATTATACGTATAGAATACGATTCGTATTGTAGAATTAAGTTAAGACTTAAGGTTAATTCATTTGAGTTGGATTATGTTTAGTCCAATTAATTGAATGAGTAAGCCCAAGAGATTAATGGGTTAAGCCCTAGTCAAGGCCCAATGATAGATTGCTTAAGCCCAATGCACAAAAAACCGAACCGTGGAAAGAACCGGTGGGTCACCGAATGGGTAAAACCTATGGGGCAACCCATGGGGATGACTCATGGGAAAGGGTGGGTCGGCCCCTTGGTGTGCAAGCCAAGCATAATGCTTTGCCACCAAGCATTTTACTTGGTGACCAAGTGTGAATAGTAAGGAGGTGGGAAGGTGTAATGTCTAGATTGCCCTCCATTTCATTTTCTATAAATAGAAAGCCAAGGTTGGTCATTTGAGAGTTTTTCAATAGCTCAACCTAGATTATTTGAGAGACAAAGAGAGCTAGACTCATCCAATCATACACTTTGGAAGCTTTGACTTAGAGTTTTCCAAGAGATTTCATAAAGAGTTCTTAAAGGTAATATTCCTTAATTCTACTTCCATCTCTTTTGGTTTTCTATTATCATGGAGAATCATAGATGGGTGGGGTATGGTTTGTATGGTGAAATAAGAGTGACTTACCATAGATTCAATCTCTATAAGTCATGTAATCATAGAAATCATAAGGTTTGATATAGTTTTAAACCATGAAAATATTGATTGTTGAGATTGATTGTTGATAAACAATTGAACTCCATCAATACATTAATATGTGCATCTTATTTGGTTAGGATGTAGATATGAAATCCATGGAGTATTCCATGTGATTTGGCTTAGAGAACATTAGTAACGAAGTAATATCGAATTTCACGGAAATAGACGTTAAACGTCGAAAATGTTAAAATTTTATATTGGTAGTCGAAAGTTGCCATGAGACTTGAAAACGTTGTTTTTCAATGTCGACACGTGAGATAGGCTAATTAAGAGTTGTGGGTTCGAGAATCGTCGGATTCCAACTTAAAACGAAGAAAATGAGCATTGAACACTCATTAACGTTTACGAACGCTTAGAAAATGAAATCAATAGTGAATTTTGAGTTAACAGATTCAAAAGTGTCGAATTCTTATATGAACGCATAGAGTGTGTCATTTATGACGTGTAGGCTTTTGAACAGACCAAATCGGGCTTATAACGAAGAAGTTACGGCCCTAGGAATTTCACAAATTTTTAAAACTGCTGGGAATTCTGGTACTGAGGTCTGGAGCCGCGGTGCCAGACATAGTCTTAAATGTCGCGTCACAGCGCCGGCACAGTAAAGTTGGCCACTGCTAAATGGCGTCGCAGTGCCACTGTTAGTATTAAGTCTCGCGCCGCAGCGCCGAGACCGGAACCCAGACACTGCTAACTGGCGCCGCAGCGCTAGTCTAGTACTAAGAAGCCCACGTCGCGGCGCGAGTTCAGGGCTTGTGATAGAAAACTTAAGTTTTAAACTTCAGTTGTTCCGAGACCTACATGAGTTGAGTTTATATACTCAATAAATGTACTAAGACTAATCCTATACTACCTATACTAATGTATATGGTATTGAACTTAGGAATTGAATGCATGTTAATAAGTTATGAATGATGAACAAAGTTGGCACCTTATCAACAATGTTAGAGTCCGGTTAATAACGTAAGTTGATTAATAAACCGGGACGAAGGGTAATAAGTCGAGTTGATTTTATTAATGATATTAAGTTAACAAAGACATAGAAGAGAAAGAAGTTGATAGGAACAATGTGAACAATTGTTTGATAGCTAATTACAGTATGTTATGTGAATATATCATGTAGATTCTGTAAAGGCTGTGGTCAGTCGATTAAGTTGTTTGAAGACGCTGAAAGGCAAGTTTCTTAACGCTTGTCTGACTTTTAAGTTAGCCAAGTTTTATGTGATTCATTGTACTGAATTGCGTGACTGATTTTAAAAAAAAGGGTAGATGCCTGATTTAATTTGGCTAGACTACTCGTAAGATATAGATTGATTGATATTCATATCTTTCTATATAGAAATGTTAACGCTATCATATGCCAAGAAATTGGTACGGACGTGAAGGTAAGGTTTGTCTATGAACAAACAAAAGTATTTTTCATCGATATTTCGATGGGCACGCAAGTTTGCCAAAATGTTAAACGTAAATACGTTTAACGAATGAATGTTGATCAACATAGAGGCTGGTCACCTAGAAGTGCTCATAAGTAATGCGGATGTACAGCCTTAGTGATGTGATATCCTTTTCAAGTATGAAAACTAAAAGCTACTGTTCATAGTCTATCGACCGGTTCAGAATTCCTAATCTACTCTATACATTGGGAATTGATGATATGAAATGTTAAAGTATTATTTTTTCATAATACTTCATAACTATTTGTTCAGTTATGTAGGAATTGTTATATAATTCACGAATGTGGTATTACTGTTATCCTTTGATAAACTTGATGAGTTGTCATGCTCACTTCTTGCATGAATTATATAATTGCAGCTAAGGATGAACGTACTGAGAAAGCTAAGAGAGATAAGGGCAAGGCTAAGATGGATACTTAACCATCGTGTAATAGACTAGTATGTTTGTATGTATTATACATTATGAACAACGAATGATGTAATCAGTTTATGAACCTGGGAAGGATTATACTTTGATTGTAATAAGAAGATAGTAATTACATTCATTTTGTTGTATTTCAATGGAATGGTTGTATGAATGTTAGTACAGTGGAGCACCATATGTCGGGTTGGAAGATACCCGAATTTGGGGGCCTCACATATGCAAGATAAATCAGATATGGAATCCAAACCCTAATTTTGGATTTGAACAATGAATGAGAATAATAATATTATATTAAATATAATATTATTATTTAGTGTTATAAATATATACAGTATATGTGTAGCCTGATAATGGTAAGTCAATTATGGGGTATCACGACAAACCCTAGTATTACTGTTATAAATCATAATTGGAAACTCAAAACTGGAGTTTAAGATCGGTCAGAAATTATGTTATATGAATTATGTTGCATATTATAGAATTTTTGTAAATTAGGGAAAACCCTAATTAATATTTGGAAAACCCTAATTAAAAATTAAGAACCCTAATTGCTAAAATTAGAAACCCTAATTATTATTTTTAGTAAATTGAATTGTTAATTTGGGAACCCTAATGCTATTAAGGAACCCTAATTATTTAAAAACCCTAATTTCTAATTAAAAACCTAATTTTTAATTAAAAACCATAATTTTAATTAGTAAGTTCTAATTAAAATTTTATTAGACTTTAAACTAAATTTTTCAAACCATAGAAATTATTTGGGAAACCTTAAGGTTTAAAATCTATTGTTAAAACCAAGATTAAAGTACCATGGACAAGAATACCATTAAAATTGTTAGCAAAATGACCTAATTACCCTTTTTGTCCCATTCTTGGAATTATAGCTAAAAAAATCTTGCCAAATCTTAGCAAGTCATCAACCTAGTCTAGCTAGGGGCTAAGAAACACCAGCTCTCAGCCATTAGCCTTCCAAATTCATTGCATCTACATCACATAAGTAGAATTGGAGAGAGAAAGTGTATGTTCATGTTCATTTTTTTTCTATACTCAAACTTGACTCTCTCTCTCTCTCTCTCAAACCTCCGAAATATATTGCTATATATGTCTCAGAAACAAGCCCCACTCTCCTCTAACAAATCATAATCATATAATTAAGAACTTGTTCATAGAAAGGTAAAAACCTAATTTATAATCTGATATTGAAGGCCATGTTGGATGTTAGATTTTTATGTTAAAACATGTTATATGTAGTATATATTGATGATCTAGGTTGGTATCTTGTAGATCCATAACATCTAAGTGCACGAATTTGAAGATTTTAAAATTCTAGAAAATATTTTATTTGTGTCTGGTAACCGAATGTCAGACCCTGTAAATCTTTGTATGTTATGTGTTTTTGTTGTTTAAAAGTTTCAACTTGTAGTATGATGTTAGGACTTTAATATGAAACTTGAATCATGGTCATACCATGTACAGATTGAAAGTTATGGCTAGTCAAACATCGTTGACTGACAATAACTTTCAGTTTCTGGAAAACCCAGATCGTGCCCAGAAGGCTCTGACAAGATCTTCATGCGCTCGGATCTGACAGTGTTTTGATGTTTTGTTATGGTTCTTGAATCTAAGTTGTAGTTTGGTATGTGTACTACATTATTATGCCTTAAAATCTCCTAATCATAAAACTGAGTGATTATAGTGTCTGGTCAAAGTAGGTAAAACGATCACGTTTTCTATTTCTGGGTAACCCAGAAAACATATGAACGCTGTCTCTGATAAACTTTGACCGGCGTAGACACTCAAAATTTTTTGCACACCTGTTACTGACATTGTAGGAGAGCATATTCGTCTTTCAGACATATCCCTAGAAGACAGCTCACATCCATACCGGATACTACCAGAAGCTTAGTGTCAACCCCGGAACACACACCAAGAGCATCATTTCCAACCTCGGCGATAACCCCGAGGCTTACAGTTCTAATACCAAAAATTCTACCGGAGAAGACCAATTCATCCCGGAGATAACCCTGAGATGTTCAGTCTCAGTCCCAATACTGGGAATAGCAGATTCCAACCTTGGAGATAACCCCAAGGAAGGCAGTTGTAGTTCTGGAGATAACCCCAGAAATGCTTGTTTCAAATGCATGCAATCAGCTTCAACCTCGGCGCTTACACTGAGGCACTCAGTACAAGGCCTGGTAATAACACCAGGAAGACAGGCACACCTCAGAGATGATACTGAGGACTTTCAACACTTGCAGCGGTCCAATCTCAGAGATAATCATGAGCAACGTCTGCTTTATCAGCCCAAACTGGATATAACCCCGGTGAAGGGCAAAGTCGTCATCTTTCCACCTTGACTCCACATCACGCCGTCTCAACATTTCATACATACATTTCAACACAGCAATGTCCCATAAGAACCAAGGAAGTTCAATCCCGAGTGACTATTACGTAGGCTAACGGATAGAATTTGAAGCATGAAGACCGGAGGGCATCGTCCCATCTTCCTGACTTCGTACAACCTCTAATCCCATGTCATTACGTAACTCTCGACAACGGCGGTCCAAAATAGGTCTTACATACCTCAGTCGGATGCCCGGATTGCAATTCTGAAAGTTCGAGCGGATATCACGTTGCACGCGTGTACGTACTTCGAGACAGCGGGACCCGTGAAGCCCGGGGCACCCCGGGCAGCCTCAAGTACACCTGCGGCCCAACCGCAGGTACACCTGCGACTCCCCCCTCTATAAATAGAGGGCTTGGGGTGGCCATTTTGTAAGAGAAAAAGGCGAGGAAGCCCTGTCCAATTTGCTCTGTACACACCCCAAACTGAGTGCTTTATCATTTTAAACACTTGTAAGTTCATATATAGCTACTTTTTATTGGCGAAAGCCGAATATTCATCCATTTTAAGTTATTGAAGTCTTCTTTGGCAGCCCATTGTAAGCCTTCTCACACATTTTCAAGCCTTTCTCTTCATCATTGCACACGTTATTCTTCACATTGAGAGTCGTGTTGCGTATGTATGCCCGGACTTCGGTCCGTGGTTTCTTTCCAGTTTGTATATATATATATATATATGAATTGTGTGTCGAACTCTGTTCGATGAGCCTAGACTTATGTCTGGTGCGTTTAAATGCTTTTGTATATATATATATATATATATACACCTATATATATGAACTGTGGGTCGAACTTTGTTCGATGAGCCTGGATTTTACATCCGGTGCGTTTACTGCTTTAATATATATATACTTATATATATTAACTGTTATTGGACTTTGTCCGATGAGCTTGGATTTTATATCCGGTGCGTTTACACACTTATAATATATATATATATATATATATATATATATATATATATATATATATATATATATATATATATATATATATATATATATATTTATATTTCGTCCCGCCTGGAGTTTATTTCGTGGCGGTTGACCGTTTTTACACTTTTCTATACATTTCGTCCCGCTTGGAGTTTCCTCCGTGGCGGTTGATCGCTTTTACAACTTTTCTTACATTTTTGATCCCCCATGGAGGTGCTTCGTGGGGGTTGATCATGTCTGTATATATATATATTTATAGCTTATATATATATATATATATATATATATATATATATATATATATATATATATATATATATATATACATGCTTACTGTGTTTATATCAATTGCGGCATCATGTGAGCCTAGGAATCATGTGATCACAGATTCAGTCCACTGAATCTAGATTTGATTCCCATGATGGACCTTTTCAGCTGTAAGTAGCTTGTAAATTTATTCCCGGTGTTCGGATGTCCTCCGATGGTTTTCATACCCATGAGGAATTCAGAACTGCTTTGTATATTATTTTCTTGAAGATGCTTCGCATCTCGAAAATAAAAGCAATCAAGCCGAACATTTAATAATAAAATAGAAGTGTAAAAGGTCTCAATTACTATTGAGAATAAGGGTTTGAAAAACCTCTTTTACAAAACTTCACTGTTATATCTTGTTTAAAACTGAATTTTTACATAAATTCAAACCCTATGTATATAGGTGCGAACGAGGCATAGCACTACTTTCAAATAACAGCACATTGACCACACACACACACACACACATTCATATAATAGTTTATTGAAAAGTGGCGGTCACCTTGGCAACACGGATGTCGAGGGGTGCCTAACACCTTCCCTCAGCATAATTAAGTCCCCGGATCTTAAATGAATCTCGGTTTCACAAACCCATTTAGCAGTGTCACATCACTGGGTCAATGTGCAAACCTTTTCTAGGTTGTGTTGGTACAACCAGTTAAAAAACTAACTGGCGACTCTTAACAGTCCATCGTCGACATTGCACATGTCGGACCTTTTTCACTTGTTTTTTCAAACAAATCTCACCTAAAATGAGAACACAAAAGAACAGGTAACGAAAAGGGACAAATAAAAATCCCGACGTAAACAGGTGGCGACTCTGCTGGGGACACCAGTAAGAGGACTTAAGCCGCTATTAAAAGCTTTTCAAAACTATTATATGCTTGTGTATGGATGTTGCATTTACATTTATGATGAATGTGTACGAATGCATATCTTTCCTGCAATTAATGCTTTACACTGTACCTGCTTGTGATATTAGTGCTTCGCACATGTCATCATTTTCATAAGCAGTGAGACACGTTGCATGTGAATGTATATTGTGTGGTCCCTCCACCAGGAGGCTATCCTGTCGGTGTTTGATTACTGGACTCCTAGGAAGACTAATTCCAACGAGGCTCAGGAAAGGCACCACCCAAATTCGCTCCAGTTGAAAGACCGGATTAATTTCCCGTTGAGTAAATTGCGATGATTTGGGAACCTTCATACCAAAAAGCCGTGAGAGAAACCTAAGATAGGTCAGCCTCTGATAAACCAAACGCGAAAGAAAGTCTCTTCATGCTTTCTCATTTCAAATTACTCATAAAGTCAAATTGCTTGTAATTTACATTCCATATTCATCTCCATGTAATGAGAAATATGAAGAAATATGTGCATATACATATTTAAATTAACATGCTATCCTGTATTACAAACAGCTAACATCCGTTTTGCAGGACAAAATTCCTAAAACTGACACATCACATAGCATGTTAACATTTACACCCTCCCTAAAACTAAACTATGCCAATTTTATCGTAGGGAAGCATTCGGACCTATTACCCGGTCAAAGTCCAAAAAGGCCGCAGGCCTATAGCCAATCATGTCTTCATCTGACCAGTCTAATCCAGTTTCTCACGAAGAATTTGACGGATTAAGTAAACAAATTACAGATTTGGTTGTTCTGCTTAAAGAACTACATCAATCTACTCAGGGTCCAAAGATACCCATACATGTTGAATCCTCCACACAAAGGGGAACTCAAGGTTCTGACAAAGCCATTACAGTACCTGAACTGCAGTTGGATACAACCAACAAAAGTCATGATGCCGCCCATCTCACAAGAGATCCAAACATCAGTGACATCAGAAAGAAAGTTCTTCAAATGGAAGAGACCCTTCATGCTATCAAAGGAATTGGAGCACACGGGAGTGTTTCATATGCCGACCTTTGTATATTCCCTGGTGTTCATTTTCTAGAAATGTTCAAAACTCCTAACTTCAAAAAGTATGATGGGTTAGGAGATCCTTATAAACATTTGAAGGTGTTCATTGGAGAACTTGGATCTTATGCAGAGGACGAGAATCTCATAATGCAGCTGTTCCAAAAGAGTCTGACTGGAGAAGCCCGTTCATGGTATACCAGATTAGACAATTCGAAGATCCATAGCTGAGAAGAGCTAGCTCACGCCTTCCTTACACAATACAGCTTCCAGTCTCAGATGACTCCTAACAGGTACCAAATTACCAAGGTCAAGAAATAGTCCAATGAGTCTTTTAGAGAATATGCTCAAAGGTAGAGGTGCCTTGCTGCTCAGGTGATTCCTTCTATGACAGAGTCAGAAATGGTCATAACCTTCATCGACATACAAGAAGCTCCTTTCTATGAAAAAGTCTTAGCTGGCATTGGTAAACCATTTGCTAAAATGATCAAACATGGAGAAATGGCTGAGATGGGATTGAAGTCAGGAGAGATTTAAGACCTAGCCGCTCTCAAAGCTGTTGCTGAGCACATCCAATCAAAAAATTATGGAAACAACCCCTGGAGGGTCCATAAAAAGAAAGATGAGGATGTTTCCCTAATACTACAGGGTCAGAAAGGTAATCAGAATATGCATATCCAACGGAGAAATTACACTCCTTTTCAAGCACAGTCTTCAAACCCTCCAATACCAAAAGGTGGAGAAGTAAAACGCCCTCGAGTGTTCACACCCTTAGGAGACTCAGTCGAGAATATTCTCACTCTTCTGACCACGTAGAAAAAAATCACGCATCTTCTTCCACTAGTCAGCCCTAATGGACGGGGTTTTAATACTGCTCCAAAATGTGCTTATCATGTCGGGGCACCTAGACATGATACTCAAGATTGTTGGGCCTTAAAACAGAAGATCCAAGATTTAATAGACAAAGGTGAGATTGTGGTCACCAAACCAGATCAACCTCATGTGCAAGACAACCCTCTTCCTCCACACAAAGAGGAAGAGGTCAACATGATTAATTGGAGCACTGGACAAAGTTCCAATTTCAACTGCAAAGCATCCCAAATCATCAAAGACAGTGTTGACAAATGGGATTATGCAAAGTTCCAGTTTACGATGGAACGAAAGATGAAAGCTCTATGCAAGTAAATTGAGCAATTGGCAGAACTGGTGATCTATCAGCATCAAGTTGCACGCCAATTAGCTAGCCAGGAGCATGTTAGTATCCTCCCCTCAATTATGAATATTCTATCATCACCTTTAAAAAATGAAACAATAGAGGACAAAGTGACGAAGAGAGCGACTGCCAAAGCCCGTCGGGATTTTGCCAATAGAAGGGAATTTATATACCTAGGCCAACCTATGGAGGAGATATTTCAGATGTTAATCAATGAAGGAAGAATCACTTCCCTCCTACCTCCAATCAATCCCCGTTCAGGACGGTTTAACCCTGATGGAGTATGTCAGAATCACTCTCATTCTCGCGGTCACAGCACGGAAGAATGTTGGGCACTCCGCCACCTTATTCAAAACTTAATTGATAGCGGTGTCCTGTAGCTGGCAGACCATGATACTGTGCTATTTGAGAGTGAAAATACTTATCCCACTAAATGGAAGGGACTGGTAGCAGTTATATCCTTTGAGACCGATGAGATTGTTAAACCACTCACAATTCAGCTCAAAGGAATTAACAATCCTTTGAAAGTGGTTGCTCCAGAGCCCCTCATTTTGCCATTTAGACCACAATATCCTATTGTCAACTTACAGAAAGTTCCCTAGAATTATGGAGAAGCTGAAGGATCCACATGTCATACAGCTGCTGCAGTGTCGAAGGAGAATACATTATATCTTCCCCAACGGGTGATGAAGCCTGTTGTTAAATCAAAGGGGAAAATTCCCATAGAGAAGATTGAAAAATTCCTCCGTGCTATGGGTCATAATGAAGCTAAGGTGGTTTTAAGCTTAAGAGAAGCTCCACATCAAATTTCAATATTAGACTTGGTCTTAACTTCCGAAGATCACAAGAAGATTCTACTAAAGGTTTTGGAAGAAGCCTACTTGCCAAAATCAGTGGATGTGGAAAAATTCCAACATCTGGCTGATCACATTTTTAACAACAATGTGATCTCTTTCACTGATGATGACATACCGCCCAAAGGAACCGGTCATTATAAGCCGTTACACATTACGGTTTTGTCCTCCGGATATATGTTAGTTGGAGTCTTGGTAGATGGAGGTTCGTCTTTGAATATCTGTCCTTATGCTACGTTGCTGAAAATGAATGTCAATCTCCAGCGAATCTAAAGTAGCCATACGATCATCAAAGCTTTTGATGGATCCTGCTGGAATTCAGTCGGAGAGATTGAGCTGCCAATTGAGATTGGGCCTCATACATTTTGTGTGTCTTTTCACGTGCTCAAAATAGATACAGGATACAATCTACTGCTAGGAAGACCGTAGATTCATATGGCTGGGGCAGTCCCCTCCACTCTTCATCAGCAACTTAAATACATTATCAACAATAGCCTAGTTACAGCTAACGCTGAACCGGAATGCCCTCAACCGGGTGACATACCGTTTATCAATTTCAATTTCGATGTTGAGCCGGTCAGTTTCCACACTTTGGAAGTAAGCAACCCTCAATATCATGCCATTGGGACACCATTTACCATACCCAAGCATTCTGCCAAAGTGATGGCAGCTACTCAAGAAATGATGTCATTGGGACACCAGCTGGGACAAGGGCTGGGAAAAAGTCCTTAGGGTATTAAGTACCCGATTCAAGTATCCAGTCAAATTGGGACAACCGGACTAGGCTATTCTCTGCCAATACCAGTTACAGGAATCTACATAAGCATAGGTAGGTTCCTTCCACTTCAGTCGCACGGCTATTATTTCCACCTGTACATTCAGAGTCCTCACAATCTCTGGTAAAGGTGTCAGCCAACGTAATGGCTATGTTATTTCCTAAGCCGATACCGGTAAAGGAGAAAGAAGTCTTTATTCCAGATCCCAAGGTGGAAGAAGAGGAACGGAGAATTAAACAAGACATCATCGGAATGATGTCAGGTGTACACATCATTGTCCATGATGAACATACTAACAGATATGCCCCAGACGATGATTGTCCAGACATAATGGTCATTATTCGGGAGAAGGAGGACGATGACAGCCCCTCCATTATTGCAGTCCCCCAAGACTTTGCCCTTGCCAATTGGAGCAGCACTCCTTGCATTAGTCACAAGGGTAAAATGGGCAGGACTTCTTTCTGCCCTGTAGATATCATAACTGCTTACTTTTCTGTATAGTATTAGTAGTTGTTTTGTCCGTACATGCTAACATTGTATATGATTAAACAGTTTCATATATATTAAGTGAAAGCATATTTTGTTTCAGGACTCTGAACTTAGATGTGCATGTACTTGCTAATAAGATGCCTCTTCTCCACAAGGATTGTAACTTTGATGAAAAGTTGGACTCAGACTTGTTGGAAATACAAGAGGACATTGAGGTGCCTCTGGAGATCAAAGAATGGGTCGAAGATAAACCTAAACCCAACCTTGATCAAACCACCTCCTTCAATCTTGGAACCTTAGAAAACCCTAAGTTAATCCAGATTGGTTTAGACCTTACCCCAAACCAGAGGAATGACATGGTTACGCTACTAACCCAATTCCAGGATGTGTTTGCATGGTCTCATGAAGACATGGTGGGTTTGTCCACTGACATTGTTCTTCATCACCATCCCATCAAAGAGGGATTTAAGCCAGTCAAGCAAAAACTCAGGTAATTGAAACCTGAGTGGAGTTTAAAGGTGAAAGAAGAAATTGTGAAATAATTTTAAGTTGGTATTATCATGGTGTCCACATATCCTGAATGGATATCCAACATCGTGCCCGTGCCTAAGCCTGGAGGAAAGGTTCGAGTTTGCGTGGATTATCGGGATCTGAATAAAGCTTGCCTTAAAGATAGCTTTCTCGTGCCTTTTATCCACATTCTCATTGACAATACTGCTCAAAACAAAATGCACTCCTTCACCGATTCCTTTGCGGGGTACCATCAGATCATGGTTACTGAGGAGGATCGTGAGAAAATTGCTTTCATCACGCCTTGGGGAACCTTTTGCTACAGACGGTTGTCTTTCGGCCTCATCAATGTCAGAGCTACCTATCAGAGAGCTATGATGGCTCTTTTCTGTGACTTAATGCACAAAGAGATAGAGATCTACGTGGATGACATCATCGTCAAATCCCAGAAGGAGGAGGACCACTTAGACCACCTCAAAAAGCTTTTCAACAGGTTGCGAGTACAACTTGAAGTTGAATCCAGCCAAGTGCGCCTTTGGCGTTAAATCAGGCAAGTTGCTAGGATTTTTAGTCAGTCGCAAAGGAATAGAGCTGGATCCCACCAAAATTCAGGCCATTACGGAAATGCCCATTCCTCAGACAGAGAAGAAAATACGGGGATTTTTGGAAAGAGTCAACTTCATTAGTAGGTTCATTTCTTAACTCACAGCAACCTGTGAGCCTATCTTCAAGCTGTTAAGGAAGAACTCCTCCATGAAATGGAATGATGAGGGCCAGAAGGCCTTCCTTACCATCAAAGAGCAGCTAGTCAAAGCTCCTATTTTGGTACCACCCAGGGATGATGTTCCCCTGTTCATGTACCTGTCCATAAGTGACAATGCCATGGCTGCATGCTGGGTCAGAAAGATGATAGAGGCCGAGAACGAGTTATCTATTAGCTCAGCAAAAGATTCAGCAGCAGTGAACACAGATACACTCTGATTGAGAAGACTTGTTGTGCTTTAGCATGGGCTGCCATGAGGTTACAACATTACCTCCATGGGCACACAACCCATCTCATATCTCGCGTGGATCCTCTCAAGTATATGTTCAGTAAACCCATACTGAATTGTCGGCTGTCCAGATGGCAGTTGATTCTGCAACAATTTGACATTATTTATGTGACGCAAAAGTCCATTAAAGGTCAAGGAATTGCGGATCAATTGGCTGCCGCACCTTCAGGGGACTTTAAACCCTTGGAAACATACTTCCCCGATGAAGGGGTAATGATAATTCAGCAACACCATCAGTACGGTGCACGTCAAATATGAAACATGTATTTTGATGGAGCTGTTAATATGGAAGGTTCTGGAGCTGGAGCAGTTCTAGTATCCGGTACGGGGGAGCAGTATCCCGTCGCCGTGAAATTATAGTTTATCAGCACCAATAACACAGCTGAGTATGAAGGTTGTATCATGGGGCTAAAACTTGCCCGTTCAATGGGTATCAGACGGTTAACTGTCTTTGGAGATTCAGAGTTGGTAGTCAAACAATCCACAGGAATCTATCAAACCAAAGAGCTACGTTTGCTGCCTTACCATCGGCAAGTTTTATAGATGGCTTCGGAGTTCGAAGAGATCTCCTTTCTACACATTCCTTGTAATAGGAATGACTTCGCAGACGCATTAGCAACTTTGGTCTCCTTGATTCACATACCTGACAAGGAACACATGTCAAGCATCACATTTGCCCTACAAAAGGCACCAGTCTATGGGAACTATGTTGGAGAAGTATCAGATGAGCTACCTCCCATCCAACAACCTTGGTATCAGCATATCAAGGAGTACTTGCGAGATGGATATACACCCACTGAGGCGAGCCTGACTGAGCAAAGGCAGATTCATCGACTTGCTATAAAATTTTACCTGAGCGGAGATGCACTCTACAAGAGAGATGCAGGGCTAGGTTTCCTCAGATGCCTGGATAAGGATCAAGCTCAGAGACTCATGAATGAGGTCCATGGTGGAGTATGTGGCCCACACATGAGTGGCCCCCTCCTTGTTAAGAAGATCCTCAAGATAGGACATTACTAGCTATCTCTCAAGGCTGACTGCAATGACACGTCAAGAGATGTTATCAATGCCAAATTCATGGGAATGCTATCCACGCCCCTCCACGGGAGCTCCATAATATGAGCTCACCTTGGCCCTTCTCAATATGGGGAATGGACGTGATCGGGCCCAAAGCTAGTAATGGACATCGCTTTATCTTCACCATGATCGACTACTTTACCAAGTGGGTAGAAGCAGCCTCCTTCCCCAGGTTTACCAAAGAAGTCATCATCGCTTTCCTCAGAAATAATGTCATTTGTCGATATGGACAACCCGAGGTAATTGTATCAGACAATGCTAAGAACCTCAACAACAAAATGATGGAGGAACTATGTAGTAAATTCCACATCAAACACCTTAACTCCGTCATCTACCGTCCAAACATGAATGGTGCTGTTAAAGCGGCTAACAAAAACATCAAGAAGATTATGCAAAAGATGTCCGCCAACCACAAAGGATAGCCTGACTTATTGTCTCTTACTCTGTTAGCCTATAGAACATCAATGTGCACTTCAACTAGGGCAACCCCCTACGCATTAACCTATGGGATGGAAGCAGTACTCCCCATAGAAGTAGAAATAGAATCCCTCATAGTGTTGATGGACGCTCAGCTAGATGAAGATCAATAGGTACAAGACAGGTATCACCAATTATCTCTAATAGATGAAAGGCGAACCGTGGCTATCATCCATAGTTAGTTATATCAACAAAGGATCGCCCGATCCTACAATAGAAAAGTTCGGCTACGGTAGTTTAAACAGCATGACTTGATTTTGAAGAAGATCCTTGACAACCAAGATCAGTCCAAGGGAAAATTTGCTCCTAACTGGGAAGGCCCATTTATTGTCAAGGAGGTATTGACAGGAGGTTCTCTCAAATTGCCGATGAATTTCCATAGCTTATCAACTCGGACACCGTGAAATGGTACTATGTCTGAAGTTGCTATCAAGCAAACATCCTGGTATTAGATCATCAGATCACCAGTCATTCCAATTCTTTAACCCTTCATTACATATAACTCTTTTCCACACTTTGCCCCTCAGGGAAACATACTCTTTAAGCTAGCAGCCTGGCTTTACTGCACTCTTACAACTTTGGTCATCCCACTAGGGATTGAACCTCTCGCATTTACAATTTGTCCCCCCAAATATGGGATCAAACTTTTCACACCTACAGTTTATCCTCAACCTAGGATCAAACTTTCTCTTCCCCGCAGTATGACCTGCACATGGGATTAAGCTTTTCAACCTGTCTTGAGGGGCGAACTACGTCGACCTGATCTCCTCGATACACGGGAGTACGTAGGCAACCATATTCTATATGGCCCGGTCGTAATAAACAAAAAATAACAAAAACATTTCTACCCTTTTCTATAAAAAACAGAAACCATAGAAACACTTCTACAACCTTTTTCATCAATAAAGCTTCTACACCCATCTGCCTTTCATAAACATCGTTGAACCTCTTACACCAGGTTCGAACTATGCAGACCTAATCTCCTCTTCAACAGGAGTATGTAGGCAGCCATTTATGGTTTGATCTAACCCCCTACCAAAACATAAATATTTGTCAACGGTATTGGGATCATACTTTAATCCATCACATTTCATTGGCTTCAAACCAAAGGGATGGAATTACCTGAACTCCTCCCAAATAGGAGATTCGGCGACCATCTAAGCTGCAATTATTCCTTGAAGAGCAACACCAATCCATAAGAGATGGAATTAACTAGGCTCCTCCTAAATAGAAGTATTGGCGACAATCTGTGGTGCAGTCAATCTCAGAGAGAAAAGCCACACTCCTCTCCACATTTCAATATAGAAACCAGTCCCGAAACACCAAAGATGGTAGGGATACACATAGATCCATGATCTATTCTGAACTATCCAGAGACAACTTAATGTCCATCCAGTAAGGAGGAATTTAGAGTACATCAAGAGCACAAGCCCTGAAGAAACAGGCAAATATCAAGCAAGTATCAGAGCATATCTAAAAGGGAAGTGATCAAAAATATATTTTCCTGCTACATATAATGTTGTTTGATATACATAATGTAAACTGCACATGACAAAATGGCTAAGCTAGTCTGTGCAGAAAAGTACAAGTCCGTCTATAAATCGGTGTATATGCGAGCTAACAAGCCCAACATGGCATCCCTCTCCGAAGAAGGAGGCAAAGTTGTGGTTTCCTGTACGGGGATATCCACACAACCCAATAGATCTGCAGCCATCTGCATGGTGACCATATGCTCATCGATGTAAGTGCTCATCTCTGCAAGCATGCCAGTGGTAAGGGACCTCACTGCAGTACTATCTATAACGGCTACATCCCGGGCACTATCCCGCTCAACTATCACTGTATCTCTAGCTGATCTGGCCTAAATCCCGCTTAATAACAGCGGCATCTCTACGAGCGAATGCCTTGTCCCTCTCTAACAAGGCTGCGTCTCTCCCATCAAGAGCTGTCAACATCAGGGATCTAGCCTGATCTCTCTCAAAGGTCATCAGATGAAGACTCCGCTCAAAGTACTGTGCTGAATGCTGAATCACGACAGTGCTAGTACTGGGAGAATCTAAAGGAAATACTGGCAACCCAGTAGATGGCTCCTCCTCGGTGTCAGAATCAATGTCCTCCATGGGCTCTCCACCATCTTAGTTAATACTCAACAATATGGATACCACCTCAGCCGATGTAGTCTCTACCTCCATCAATGCGGAATACTCTACAGAACAACCTGGATGACTAATAGAGAAAGCAGTTATCTCATACTGATCCCAACATGCATACACACGGGATCGGTCCTCTGCCAAAAGATAGCGAGAAGCTAAATACTGGCCCAGCGCCCCCTCAGAAGGATGAAAATCCTGAAACTGGTCAAATTGCGACATCGCGACTAGTGGATGGTAAGTAATCATGCCCCTCAAACCAGCTAGAGGGATGTAATCCATGCCTGGAGCATGAGTAATAAAGTTGTAAGGTGAGCTGAGCCCTGAGCACGGCAATATACTAAATGGGTCTACAATATCAGCTAAGAAAGCAGACCAAGACATAGCATCCGTACACTCCGCAGGCTGAAATGAATATGACATGGCTATATCATGGGTGAAACAATACCCGTGCCGTCTAAAAGTGCCAATCGGTCTCAAGTGTGACGTGAACCACAAGTATAGCATGACCGAACTGCCCGTAAATACTCCTGTCAGATAAGTGCAGTAGTATGTAGCTGACCTCAATGTCTCGGCTATAATCATCGGTATGATGGTACGAACCTCCTTGAGAGCTCTTACCACCATGATAACTCCTATGTCCAACTCATCCATATACCGTGGCATGTAGACATATGACAGTACGTATAATAGCAGTACATCAACCCTAGCCAGACGCCAATGATCCTCCGGTGTGGTGAAATCCCCGAAATGTCGTCCATAACTATCCTCAAAGCCAAATCTGTCAAACAGAAAATGCTGGGATATAATGTAGCCAGATGTCATCTCATCCTGCACCACCCTACGTCTCAATCCAGTGAGGGTCATGAACCGTCGACTCATGTCCCCCAAAGTTATATGCACGTAAGGTCTATCCAGTGGCAGCATCGTCAACAGTGCATACTCCTCCAGAGTGGGAGTTAACTCATGGATCCCAAACTGAAAAACCTATCTCTCTGGTATCCAGTGCTCCAACATGCCCTCCATGAATCCTATGGGAACCTGAAACATCAAAAGAGTCATGGTATGCTGCAACAGCTAATCTACAGTCACCCTATCTGAGGGTGACATACTATCATACCAGTATCTCAGACGGGATGCCACCAATAATGGCGAGGTGTGATCTATGCGGCTGACTGTCGAAGAAGACATCTGTGTGGGCCGTATCATAATACTATCTAGGGGTCAATGTTGAATATCTATGGACATACATACATATGCATAACATGATATATGCATAATAGATAATAGATGGCAATATGATATAGGGAATGGAAAAACTGTACATACATTCCTAAGTATATTATCATCTAATACATCATCTATGTACAGCTAAACATACAGGGAAATGGGGCACAGACGCCCTACTACTAACAAAGGCCTATCAAAAGATATAGTGAGAATAGGGCACAGCCACCCAATAGCTAACAGAGGCCTATCAAAAGAGATAACGAGAATACACATCAGAAGAAGACAATGGTGTCAATATCTACATCATCAATCATGTCCACCTGATGTAACTCCTCCTGAGTCACTGGATCTCTATTAACAGGGATGTCAGCCCTAAACAAAGGAAGATTTGAGCCGGCAAAGCCAAATGGGTCATCTGAGGGGCTAGCTCCTGCGCTGGAAGGATCAAATGAATCTTCCTCTGCCAGATCTCTGCCCAAATGCAAGATAAAAAATGTGTCCGGTCCAGTCGCTGGGTCAAGCTGTCAATCTGTGTCACATGAGTTGGATCTCGGACACAGGCTAGCCAATTCGTCATCATTACGGATCCTGAAACCATATTCCCCACGAACTGAGTGGCGCGGGTCTGGGCTCCAATAGTACGAGGGATCCACCAATGTTAGAATACATCCTGAGTGCAAGGACCCTCTGACAATGCAAAATCGTCAACACCCAACAATGGTATATCAATGACGAGTGACTACGATACAGGCCAATAACGCCTGGCAGGAGGCAAGATCGGTATACGGATCTCCCCTGTGGTGGTCCTAATAGTACGCTTTCCTAAATAGAGCTCCTATCCTCCATCTGTGAAGAGAGGAACCCTACGGGTGCAAATCACGTACTCAACACCAGTCGGGTACCCATCCTTAAATCCAACGGCCAAATGCTCCCCAGAATATAGAATCCATGTGATGACATCTACTGTCAACAACTCCAACTGTAGGCGACAATGAGTGAAACCCTCAGCTACGGGGACCTCCGCCAGTATGGAATGATGCCATCGTCGTCCTCGTGGGTAGGTATCCAACCCTAACACACTCACCGGACGTAAATATGGCAGCCTCTCATAGGCCCAAAATTGCCAACACAAAGGCAAACATCTGCTGTCAGTTAACACTCTTAACATGTACATGGTAAATGACAAAAGAAATACTTACCAACAGAAATGGGTAAAATCCTAACCAAGCCTCAGTCAAGCCCTGCGAGCGCATACGCATGCCCCTGAGGAAATAGTCAAAGGTATAAGAACCCCAATCGTACTCTCCTATATGGTCCACATGTCGAGTGGCGTTAATCAAAGCGAACGACACCGTAGAAGAGTTATCTGCTATGAAGCAACCCCAAATGATCATCAGGAACAATCGCCAAAGAATGCGATCCCTGACTCCGACATCATCTGGTATGGGCTCATTCAATAGCCTACTCATAGCATCTACGCTCAAAGGACCCGCACGGATAGTCCTACCCTTGAGCGCCTCCGCCGAAACTCCTAACAAGGATCTGACGGTAGTCGGGGTAATATCAACCGTGCAAGGCACTGGCGCCCCTCCAAACTCCATACCTATGATAAACTGCCAATCCATCGACGTCATCATCACCTCAATGGAGAGACTGGATCTGGTGAAACCAGCGCTCAAACAATGCCCTGAGGTAACCTCAGGGACAACGGCGGGGAAGGATGGAAAAGAATGCTCCAAATCCCCAGTCATGCACAATCGCTCTATAGTCAAGATGAAGCGTCTAGTACATAAAGTGAATGTTGAACCAGTTCCCTTGTGGCTGTGTAAAACCGGGAACCTGCAAGATGTAGATCGACATCAAAATCTTTACTCCTCATCAATAGGATAGAAAGAAGATTAAGATCTAATGTTATACCTCGTTGGCGTGCAAATACATCGAGGGATGTCTGCTCAAATCACCCAGAAGCTCTGGGTTTACCACTTGAATACTCGGGAGGTCCCTACGGGGAATATGTGTAGCAGGAGCGAAGTCCGCAATCAGAACATCCTCCTCCTCGTCCTCGACGTCCGGTACATCAACCCGAACTGGACGTATCACCGCCTCCACCAACCGACGAGGCTGTCTAACGGAACGGGGTCGAGGCACTTCAGAAGCCCTCCTCCGTACACCAGAAGTGGTCCTGTGGGAACTACTTGACTGATCTAGATCCATAATATCTGAACAACAAGTCTCCAAATCACCACAGAAAGGGTGTGGTATTTTCTAACCTGGAGCTTTTCAAAATGCATTTAATGACTATATGCATGCATGCATCATTTTAACATACAGTAAAGTTAAAAATGCATGACTACTCAATGCCTATATTTTGGAAAAATTTTGCCATAGTTTCCTCTATAAATAGGACTATCCACATACATATAGGCATGACTCGGTGGCTATTCAGTAGCACACCTACCCACAGTCACATAAATCCTATTCGCATCAAAAAATTAAAGTCATCAATCCATAAGGGTAGCCTAATTACCAGGATTACTTTGTTTTTTCACTTGTGCTCGTTTGTCCTCAAATAGGATAAGAAATAACAGAAAAAGGGTGCCAATTTGACTGTCTCAAATGTCAAATTTTTTCACATCATTATGTTCAGCATGGTTTGATACTAATATTTACTGTGTTGAATATTTTTTATCAAATCATTTGAGCATACATAATCACTACTATGTGTTTAGATGCATTTCATATGATAAGTCATTTTTCAACGGTTAAAAACTGGAAAAAAGTACATGCATACATTACTAGGACAGTGTAGAACACTTGTACGATGACAAAATTTGTAGAAAGACGTCCGAACTTAGCAGATCTGAAGAAGAGCTCTCGAATTTCCTTCGCGGCGTAACTTGAAAATGACTTATAAAAGTAACCTGCAGGACTTTAATGTCCACAATTGGCCGCAGGTCCATCTGCGGCTACAACAGGTGTACTGTCCCCTACGTGGGTCCCACCCCTCTGGCTCGATCCAGTTCGAGTTGCAAAGGAGTTCTCATAAACTGAAAAGGCCAAATCAGGGATAAAAATGCTACGCGATTGAGCAGAATAGCCTGAAACCCTGGTTTTTCTGGACCCGGCTATGGCTTTCTTTTCATCCGTTGGTATTCACCCGAACATAGGGTTTACTATACCGATGATACAAATCATTGCAGTTCACATTCTTTAATGCCATACATAGGTCTAATGTCGTCGATACAGGTTGTCACCCTAATCTTTTCAAAAATAGTTCCCCGACGGAGGTTACAACGCAATCTCAAAAAATGGATCCCCGGCGGGGGTTACAACGCATGTTCTGCTGATACACACATCAGCAAGGATCAAACAGGTCCCCGGCAGGGGTTACAATGCATGTTTTTCGCTGATACACATGTTAGCGAAGGTCAAGCAACCTTGACGTCAGTTCAGCCGTTGGCAAGTAAACCCAACGTCGCATCGGAAGCCATTCGATGATTGCATCAGTTGATACACACATCAATAAAGTCCAAGCAGCCTTGGCATTCATCCCCAGCAGGGAGTTCATCCGTTAATATACACGTCAGCAGAGGATCAAATGGATCCCCGATGGCGGTTACAACGCATGGTCAACCGTTGGCTCACACGTCAACGAAGGTCGGGCAGCCCTGACAACACATACTGTTGGCAGTAAATCCAACAGAACATTGATATGTCCTGGCGATACAAACCAGGGAGGATCAACATCATCGAGGAGGATAAATGATGGAATATGTTATGCACATCCTCAAACAGACGAAGTGTTATCCCCATAGATCTTTTGCACACTAGAGGCACATCTTTGGAGTAAAATATGTATTCAGGATTAAGGACTTTGGTGATAGCCCCAACGTCAACATCCTGATAGGTTTGGATTATACATCCAAGCTTGCTGTCATTACCATCACCAGTAGAAGCAACAGGGAGTTGGCAATCATCCCCAGTATATTGGAAAGCAATTCATATGCATCATACACTTGCATCATATTGCTCCATATTGCATCATGTTTATCTTGTTGCATTTCAAGTGTCTAGGATTCTTTATCCTATCCATGTCATTGCATTGACTAAATATGATAAAGAGGGGCATATGTAGACACTCAAAATTTTTTGCACACCTATTACTGACATTGAAGGAGGGCATATTCGTCTTTAAGATATAACCCTTGAAGACAGCTCACATCCATACCGGATACTACCGAAAGCTCAGTGTCAACCCCGGAACACACACTGGGAGCATCATTTCCAACCTCGACAATAACCCCGAGGCCTGCAGTTCTAATACCGGAAATTCCACCGGAGAAGACTGATTCATCCCGGAGATAACCCCGAGATGTTTAGTCTCAGTCCCAATACTGGGAATAGCAGATTCCAACCTTGAAGATAACCCCAAGGAAGGCGGTTGCAGTTCTGGAGATAACCCCAGAAATGCTTGTTTCAAATGCATGCAATCAGCTTCAACCTCGGCGCTTACACCGAGGCACTTAATACAAGGCCTGGTAATAACACCAGGAAGACAGGCACACCTCAGAGATGACACTGAGGACCTTCAAAACTTGCAGCGGTCCAATCCCAAAGAAAACCCTAAACAACGTCTGCTTTATCAACCCAAACTGGAGATAACCCCGGTGAGGATCAAAGTCGTCATCTTTCCACCTTGATGCCACATCGCGCCGTCTCAACATTTCATACATACATTTCTATATAGCAATGTCCCACAAGAACCAAGGAAGTTCAATCCCGAGTGACTATTACGCAGGGTAAAGGATAGAATTTAAAGCTTGAAGATCGGAGGGCATCGTCCCATCTTCCTGACTTTGTACAACCTCTAATCCCATGTCATTGCGTAACTTTTGACAACGGCAGTCCGAAATAGGTCTTGCATACCTCACTAGCATGCCCGAATTACAATTCTGAAAGTTCGAGCGGATATCACGTTGCACGCGTGAACATACTTCGAGACAGCAGGACCCGCGAAGCCCAGGGCACCCTGGGCAGCCTTAGGTACACCTGCGGCCCAACCGCAGGTACACCTGCGGATCCCCCCTCTATAAATAGAGGGCTTGGAATGGCCATTTTGTAAGAAAAAAAGGCGAGTAAGCCCTGTCCAATTTGCTCTGTACACACCCCAAACTGAGTGCTTTCTCATTTTAAACACTTGTAAGCTCATATATAGCAACTTTTTACCGACGGAAGCCGAATAGTCATCCATTTCAAGTTATTGAAGTTTTCTTTGGCAGCCCACTGTAAGCCTTCTCACACATTTTTAAGCCTTTCTCTTCATCTTTGCACACACTATTCTTCACATTGAGAGTCGTGTTGCGTGTGTATGCCCGGACTTCGGTCCGTGGTTTCTTTCCAGTTTGTATATATATATATACTATATATATATATATATATATATATAATATATATATATATATATGAACTGTGTGTCGAACTCTGTTCGATGAGCCTAGACTTATGTCTGGTGCGTTTAATTACTTTCGTATATATATATATATATATATATATATATATATATATATATATATATATATATATATATATGAACTGTGGGTCGAACTTTGTTCGATGAGCCTAGATTTTACATCCGGTGCGTTTACTGCTTTAATATATATATACTTATATATATTCACTGTTGTTGGACTTTGTCCGATGAGCCTGGATTTTATATCCGGTGCGTTTACACGCTATATATATATATATATATATATATTTACATTTCGTCCCCCCTGGAGTTTACTTCGTGGCGGTTGACCATTTTTACAGCTTTCTGTACATTTCGTCCCGCCTAGAGTTTCCTCCGTGGCGGTTGATCGCTTTTACAGCTTTCCTTACATTTCCGATCCCCCATGGAGGTGCTTCGTGGTGGTTGATCATGTCTGTATATATATATTTACAGCTATATATATATATATATATATATATATATATATATATATATATATATATATATATGCTTACTGCGTTTATATCAATTGCGGCATCATGTGAGCCTAGGAATCATGTTATCACAGATCCAGTCTACTGAATCTAGATTCGGTTCCCGTGATGGATCTTTTCAGCTATAAGCAGCTTGTAAATTTATTCCCGGTGTTCGAATGTCCTCCGATGGTTTTCATACCCATGAGGAATTCGGTACTGCTTTGTATATTATTTTCTCGAAGATGCTTCGCATCTCAAAAATAAAAGCAATCAAGCCGAACATTTAATAATAAAATGGAAGTTTAAAAGGTCTCAATTACTATTAAGCATTTAATAATAAAATGGAAGTGAAAAACCGCCTTTATAAAACCTCACTGTTATCTTGTTTAAAACTGAATTTTTACATAAATTCAAACCCTATGTATATAGGTGCAAACGAGGCATAGCACTGCTTTCAAATAACAGCACATTGACCCACACACACAAACATTCATATAACAGTTTCTTGAAAAGTGGCGGTCACCGTGGCAACACGGTTGTCGGGGGGTGCCTAACACCTTCCCTCCGCATAATCAAGTCCCCGAACCCTAAATGAATCTCGGTTTCACAGACCCGTTTAGCAGTGTTAGATCACTGGGTCAATGTGCAAACCTTTTCTCGGTTGTGTTGGTACAACCAGTTAAAAAACCAACTAGCGACTCTTAACAGTCCATCGTCGACATTACACATGTCGGACCTTTTTCACTTGTTTTTTCAAATAAATCTCACCTAAAATGAGAACACAAAAGAACAAGTAACGAAAAGGGACGAATAAAAATCCCGACGTCGACAACCGGACTAGATCTTCATGTTGTGTTGTTGTTTTATTGGTTTTATGTAATGGATTTATACTCTTAAATGTTGTCTACAACCTGGAATCGATAGATCACAAAAACATCACACGAACAACAAGTAGTGGAAGCCCAAAAGTGGTCACTCGAAACTGTTCTTCATTTCTGGGTAACCCAGAAATGAAAAACAGCTCTGACAGCCTTTTTAATGCCTAAGATCTTGCAGCTTGATGATGTTTAGACCTTATAAGTGCTCGATTCATGTACCCTGCTAGTTACTCTACAAAGCCCGATGTCTAAACTACCTAATACATGAATAGATTGATAGATTTAAGGCCACCAAGGTCATTGACCAGCCATGACCAGATTTTCTGGGCAGCCCAGAAACGCGATGAACACTTCTGACAGTTAGTTTGTTGGCTTATAACTTTCATGTGGGATGTTGTATGACCTTGTTAGTTGTTGTTTCATGTAGTGTTATATTAACACTACAAGATATGACCATTAGTTAGCTTAGAAGCAAAGTACACACTGAATTAAACTTGGTCAAAGTAGCTCACTCGTTCACTGTCTATGAATATTTGGGTTTCTCAAGAACACCTTTAGCGACGGTTTCTGTCGCCAAAGGCTTTAGCGACAGACTTATTAACTTTAATTAATTTATTTTCTAAAAATCAATTATAAATAGGAATTAATTATTAAAAAAAATTCCAAAAAAAGTTTTAAAAATTATTTGAAGTTATAAAAAATTAACTTTTAATAATTTGACATATTTTTCATAAATATTAATATTTAATTAGATATTATTGTTATTTTATTCATTTAATAAATGCACTAAATAAATTAATCAAAAATAATTTTATTATATTAAAAATCATTTTAAATGATAAAAAAGTATTTAATAATATTTTAAGTTATAAAATATAACTTTTAATATTTTAAGATAAATTTCATTATTTATTTAATATTAATGATAATAGATTTATTTAATAATTATATTAAATAAATTAATTAAAAATGATTTTAATAATATAAAAATTATTTTAAACGAAAATAAATAGTTTAAAAATATTTTAAGTTATAAAATATAACTTTTAATATTTAAGTGTAAATTTCATTTATAAATTAATGTTAAATGATATTAGAGTCATTTAATAATTATATTAAATAAATAGTTTAAAAATTATTTTATTGAATTAAAAATAATTTAAAAAGGATATAAATGATTTAAAAATATTTTAAGTAATAATAAATGACTTTTAATATTTTGGTGAATAATACATTAATATTTAAATATTAATTGTAATTATTTAAAAATAATTTTTAATTGTTTAAAAATCATTTAAGGGTAATAAAAATGTTTTAAAAATATTTTGAATTATTATAAATAACTTTAATATTTTTGTAATGATTTCATTAATAATTTAATATTAATTAAATATTAAATATAACAGAATTAGTTAATATTTAAATCATTTAATAATGATTCCAGTGTTTAAAAAATCATGATAAATTATAATAATTATTTAAAAATTATTATAAGGCTATGAAAGATAATATGATTGATATTTAAATTATCTAAATGAATATTGAACTGCAGAATAGAGTTTTAGACTCGATAATTACCCGATAAAGTCGTCGGTACACCGACATGTTTCAGAAATTGATCCGGACTTAGATAATTGAACTAGATACGTGTTTATTTATAATTCAATGACTGTTAAACATGTATGACAATGTGATTAGTTTATATGCTGACTGCAAATAGCAGTACTATGCGATATGATATATTATTCTAATCGAACAAATGATCTTATTAATGATAGGTTACGGTATAAAAGATAAAACTAAGTTGCGTTATTTAAAGCAACAGCTCAGGCAAGTACCCTACCTTTGCATTTACTTTATGCAATGGACATGAGTAAGAATATTTCAGAATTTTATTATTATTGTGCTAGATATTTATTCTGTTCGTTAATTTCTAAATATAATTATACAAGTGTCCTCACTTGGATAATCATTGTATTTAATCACATGTTGATACATACTTATTTATTTCCAGTATGTATATGATGACTTAAATTTCGTCTAAGCTATTTGATTCGGCTAGACATAAACTTAAAAATATTGTATAACAAAATAGAACTTTATTGTATCCAACCAGATTGTTTTGCTTCGGATTCCCGACTAAGTATGAACATCCCGAACATGGGAAAACTTTTGTGCACCTAAGGTGGATAAGATGAACGATAATATCGTTCTTGCATGTAGTATTGATCAATACAGGGCATAACGGGCTGATCACCCCCATGCCTGTAAGTTATGACGGTCTGCAGATGAATTTCTATATACCTTTTTGAAAATAGAAAATAATGATCATATTCTGTTGACTGATCTTTAGTTATAGTCAGTACGTAGTTTCAAAAATTTCATATAGAATTGATATATTGTCATTATTGGTTCAGCTTACTTCACAACTATTGATTCGTTGTAGAAGTGTCATTCAAAGAAGACATTTAATTCTTTTAGATAATATATATTGTTGTTATTACTTGTTGGGCAATTAAATGCTCATTCTTGCTTTAAATTTAAATGTTTCAGCTAAGTATGATCAACCAGAAGGTTCAGGCAAGAACAAGGGGAAAGGAAAGCTGTTCGAATGAGTTTTATGATATTCTGTGTAATAGTTAAAGTTTATTCAGACAATGATATTTATTATCTATGATGTAATGAATGTTTAAAGGTCTCATACCTGGGATTAGACTTTGATATATGTAAATTAAGTTTGATATTTATATTATTGTTATTATTATTATTATTATTCCGCTCATAGAAATGGTATCATGAAGCACCGAATTTGGATTACAAGTACCTGAATTTGGAGACGTCACAACTTTCTTAGACATTGCCAATAATGCTATCTAATAATATTATTCAAATAATATGAATTATTGATCTGATAATGGGAAATACTGTGCAGTGACAATTAGTGAATCAATAATAATATAAAATATTAACGTAGCAATTATTGAATTAATAAAATAAAATATTAAACAATAATTACTGTAACAATTATTGAGTAGCGCCTTCTTACGTAAGAATCAATAATTTAAAAATACTATACAATACCGTGTGCTACTGTGCAACCACGCGTATTACTGTATTTTAACCACCGGGTATTCCAACAGTGTTAACGGTAATAACTACGCCGTTATTTGTAAAAACTCAAACTTGTCGTTTTTTTCATCTGACCATTTTCCATTATGGGGCCCAAAAATGGCTGCGTCGCCGTACGAATATTCCCCGACAGTAAGAATATTCCACGACCAAATGAATATTCCCTGACAACAATGAATATTTTATAACCACTTGCTAATTTTACAAAATTTGCACATTTCACCCATAACCAAAGTATTATATCAAATTAACACCTTATTATTCAAAATAATAATTAGTAGAAATTTTATTTTATTTATAAAAAGTTGGGGTCTTACATTCGTGTACCGATCTTGCCTCCTACCAGGCATTATTGGCCTATGTCGCAGTCGCCTGTCAGTGATATCCCGTTGATGGGCGTTGACAACTTTACTTTGTCAGAGGGTCCGTTTAATCAGGAGGCATTATACCGCTGGTGGTCCCCTTGTACCATCGGAGCCCAGACCCGCGCCACTCAGTTCATGGGGGATATAGTTCTTGGATCTGTGATGATGACAAATTGGATGGCCTGTGTCCGAGATCCGACTCATTTGACACAGATTAATAGTTTGACCCGGCAGTTGGATCGGGCACATTTTTTCATCCGGTATTTCGGCAAAGATCCTTTAGAGGCGGATACTTTTGATCCTTCCAGCTCGGGAGCTGACCCTTTAGATGACCCATATGGCTTTGTCGGTGCAGATCCTCCCTTTTATAGACCTGACATCCCTCTTGGCAGAGATCCAGTGACTCAGGAGGAGTTACATCAGATAGAGAAGATTAATGATGTAGACATCAACACCATTGACTTCTTCTGATGTATATTCTCGCTATATCTTTTGATAGGCCTCTGTTAGATATTGGGTGGTTGTGCCCCATTATTGTTATATCGATCTTTTGATAGGCCTCTGTTAGTTGTGGGGCATTTGTACCCTATTTCTCTGTATTTTTTAGCTGTACAGAGATAATGTACTTAGATGATGATGTACTTAGGAATGTATGTACTATTTTTCATTCCCTACATCATATTGCCATCTATTATTTTCCATGCATGTATTATGTTATGCATATGTATATCCAGAGATGTTCAGCATTGACCCCTGGATAGTCTTATGATACAGCTAACACAGATGTCTTCATCAACAGTTAGCCATATTGATCACACCCCAGCAGTATTGGTGGCCTCATGCTTGAGATCTTGGTATGATAGTGTATCCCCTTTCGACAGGGCGATTGTAGATTAATTATTGCAGTATTCCATAACCCTCCTGATGTTCCAGGTTTTGTTGGGCTTTGTAGATGGCATGCTAGAGCATTGGGTACCAGAGAGGCAGGTTTTTCGATTAGGAGTTGACTCCCACCTTAGAGGAGTATGAGCGGTTGACGGCTTTACCATTGGACAGGCCTTGTGCTCGGATGGCTGTCAGAGATATGCACCGACAGTTCATGACCCTCACCGGGTTGAGGCGTAGAGTAGCACAGGATGAGATTACATCTGGTCATGTAGTGTCCCAGTGTTTTCTGATAGACAGATTTGGCTCAGTGGACAGCTATGCATAGCACTCCGGGGATTTCACCATATCAAAGGATCAGTGGCGTGTTTCCAGAGTAGACGTACTCATGATTTGCGTAGTGGCTTATTTATACATGCCACTGTACATGGATCATCTTGACATCGGTGTTCTTAGGACAGTGAGAGCTCTCAGGGAGGGTCATACCATTATACCGATGATTGTAGTAGATACACTGAGGTTGGCCATATATTGCCACACCCATTCTGTAAAGGTATTCATAGGCAGCTCGGTCTTTCTGTATGTGTGGTTTATGTCACACCTGAGACCGATTGGCACCTTCCGACGGTATGGGTACTATTTTTCCCATGAGATAGCCATGTCTTACTCCTTTCAGCCAGCGGAGTGTATAGACGCTACATCCTAGTCGATGTTCTTGGCAGGGATCGAGGATCCATTTGACATTTTACCATGTACAGGGCTCAGCTCTCCTTACAACTTCATTACTCATGCACCTAGCATGGATTATCTCCCTCTGGCGGTTTGAGGGGCATGACCACATATCACCCACTGGTTGTGATGTCACAGTTTGACCAGTTTTAGGATATTCATTCTTTTGAGGAGGTATTAGGTCAGCATTTGTCAGTAGAGGATAGATCCAAGGTGTATGCATGTTGGGATTAGTGTGAGAGGGCTGAGTTTACTATTAGCCATTCAGGCCGTTCTATAGAGTATTTAACATGGATGGAGGCAAAGATCACATCAGTTGCGGTTGTATCCACAGTGTCGGGGATTGAGTTTATCAGTGGGGAGCCCATGGAGGACATTATTTTTCCCACCAAGGAAGGGCTATTTACTGGGTTGCCAGTAACTCTTTTTTATTCTCCCAGTATGACTGCTACTGTGATCCAGCATTCAGCAGAGTATTTAGAGTAGAGTCTTCATCTGATGACCTTCGAGAGAGATCAGGCCAGGGCCTTGATGTTCACAGCTCTTGTTGGGAGAGATGTCGCTTTGTTAAAGAGAGATGATGCCTTAGCTCATAGAGATACCGTTGTTACTGAGCGGGATGAGGCCAGATCATCTAGACATGTAGTGATTATTGAGCGGGATGGAGTTATATCTGCCCGAGATATCGCTGTTATAGATAGTACTGCAGTGAGGTCCCTTACTACTGGCATCATTGCAGAGATGAGCACGTATATTGATGAGTATAGTGTCACCAAACAGTTGGTTGTGGATCTATTGACTCGTGTAGAGACCCTTAGGTAGGAGATCACAACATTTCCTCCTTCTTCTGAGAGGGATGCCTTGTTGGACTTGATAGCCCGCATATACACTGACTTCTAAATGGGCTTGTATTTTCCTACACAGACTAGCTTAGCCATTTTTGTTATGTACAGCACATATTATATATATCAAACAGTATGATATATGGCAGGGAAATATATGTTAATTCACTTCCCTTTTAGTCATGCCTTATTACTTACTTGATATTTTGCATGTCTCTCCAGGGCTTGTGATCTTGATGTATTTTGAACTCCTCCTTGATGGATGGACATTGAGATGTCTCAGGATTTTTCAGAATGGATCGTTGATCTGTGTGTATTCCCTGCCATCTTTGGTGTCTTGGGACTGGTGAATAGAAAGGAGTATGGCTTTCCTCTTTGAGGTTGATCGCACCACAGATGGTCGTCGGTACTCCTTTGTATGGAGGAGCCCATTTAGTTCCATCTCTTATGGATTGGTGTTTCTTTTTGAGGAGTCAACCGCAACTTAGATGGTCACCGATTCTCCCATTGATGTGGGAAGGTTAGGTAGTTCCATCCCTTTGGACTGAAGCCGATGAAGTGTGTTGTATTGAAAGATGATAAGTTTTTATGTTTTGGTAGGGGATAAGACCGAACCATGAATGGCTGCCTATGTACTCCTACTAAAAAGGAGATTAGGTTTGTGTAGTTCGAACCTGGTGTAAAGGTTCAACGTTGTATGTGATAAAGTGGGTTTAAATGTTTTTATTTTTGTTGTGGTGCGACCGGACCATAAAAATGGTTGTCTACGTACTCTTGTGTATTGGGGAGATCAGGTCGACATAGTTCACCCCATGTACAGGATGGATTGTAGCCGAAAAGTTTAATCCCATGTACAGGATAAACTGAAGGTGTGAAAAGTTTAATCCCTGGTGGGATAAACTGAAGGTGTGAAAAGTTTAATCCCTAGTGGGATAAACTGAAGGTGTGAAAGGTTTTGAAAACCTGCGGGGAGTGAAGGATTTGGTAATCTGAAACCAGGATGTTAGTTAGAAAGTGTGAGTGTCCCTGATGGGGCAAATGGGTGTGAAGAAGGTTGTATGTAGTGAAGGGTTTAGAAAACCTGAATTGACTGGGGATCTGGTGATCCAAAACCAGGATATTTTCTTTATGGTAACTTCAGACATAGTACCATTTCACGGTGTCTGAGTTAATGAGCTGTGGAAATTCATTTCCATCCATTTCCTGTAATCTGAGAGCGCCTCCTGTCAATACCTCCTTGTCAACAAATGGGCCTTCCCAGTTTGGGGTGAATTTTTCTTTGGATTGATCTTAGTTGTCAATAATCTTCTTCAAAATCAAGTCATGTTGTTTAAACTGCCGTAACTGAACTTTTCTATTTTAGGATGTGGCGATCCTTTGTTGGTATAACCGACCATGGAAGATAGCAGCGGTTCGCCTTTCATCTATTAGAGACAATTGGCAATACCTATCTTGTAATCATTGGTCTTCATCCAGCTGAAGGTCTATTAACACTCTGAGGGATTCCATTTTAACTTCTATGGGGAGCACTGCTTCCATCCCATAGGTTAATAAGTAGGGGCTTGCCCTAGTGGAAGTGCGCATTGATGTTCTGTAGGCTAACAGAGTCAAAGGCAATAAGTCAGGCCATCCTTTGTGATTGGCAGACATCTTTTGCATGATCTTCTTGATATTCTTGTTAGTCGCTTTAACAGCACCATTCATCTTTGAACGGTAGATGACGGAGTTAAGATGCTTGATTTGGAATTTACTGCATAACTCCTCCATCATTTTATTGTTGAGGTTCTTAGCAATGTCTAATATAATTACCTCTGGTTGTACATATCGACAAATGGCATTGTTTCTGATGAAAGCAATGATAACTTCTTTTGTAACCCTGGGGAAGGAGGCTATTTCTACCCACTTGGTGAAGTAGTCGATCATGGTGAAGATAAATCGATGACCATTACGAGCTTTGGGCTCGATGGGCGCGATCACGTTCATTCCCCACATTGAGAAGGGCTAAGGCGAACTCATATTGTGGAGCTCCCTTGGAGGGGCGTGGATAGCATTCCCATGAATTTGGCATTGGTAACATCTCTTGACGTGATCATCACAATCAGCTTTGAGAGAGAGCCAGTAATGCCATGTTTTTAGGATTTTCTTGACAAGTAGGGGGCCGCTCATGTGTTGGCCACATACTCCACCATGGATTTCATCCATGAGCCTCTGAGCTTGGTCCTTGTCCAGACATCTGAGGAGACCTAGTCCCGCATCTCTTTTGTAGAGTGCGTCTCTGCTCAAGTAAAATTTAATAGCCATTCGATGGATTCGCTTTCTTTCAGCTGGACTCGCCTCAGCGGGTGTAGATTCATGTCATAGATACTCCTTGATATGCTGATACCAAGGGTGTTATATGTAAGGTAGTTCATCCGATACTTCTCCAATGTAGTTCCCGTAGGCTGGTGCCTTTTGTCGGGCAAATGTGATGGTTGGCATGTTTTCCTTGTCAAGTATATTGATCAAAGAGGCCAAGGTTGCTAATGCATCTACAAAGTCATTCCTATTCTGAAGAATGTGGAGGAAGGATATTTCTTCAAACTCTGAATCCATCTGTAGAACCTGCCGATGGTAAGGCAGCAAATATAGATCTTTGGTGTGATAGATTCCAGTGGTTTGTTTGATTACCAATTTAGAATCCCTAAAGACAGTTAATCGTCTGATGCCCATTGAGTGGGCAAGTTTTAGCCCTGTGATATAGCCTTCATACTCAGCTGTGTTGTTGGTGTTGGCAAATTACAATTTGACGGCGACGAGATGCTGCTCCCCCTTAATGGATACTAGAACTGCTCCAGCCCCAAAACCTTCTATGTTTATGGCTCCATTAAAATACATCTTCTATTATTGGCGTGTATCGTCCTGATGGCGTTGTTGAATTGTCATTAGCCCTTCATCGGGGAAGTATGTTTCCAAAGGTTTAAAATCCCATGAAGGTACGGTGGCCAGTTGATCCACAATTCCATGACCTTTGATAGACTTTTGTGTCACGTAGACAATGTCAAATTGTTGTAGGATCAACTGTCATCTAAACAGTTGGCAATTCAACATGGGTTTGCTGAATATGTACTTGAGAGGATCCACGCAGGATATGAGATGGATTGTGTGACCATGGAAATAATGTTGTAATCTCATGGAAGCCCATGCTAAAGCATAACTAGTTTTCTCAATCAGAGTGTACTTGTGTTCACTGCTGCTGAATCTTTTGCTGAGGTAGTAGATAGCTCGTTCTTGGCCTCTATTGTCTTTCTGTCCCACCATGCAGCCTATGGCATTGTCATTGATTGACAGGTACATAAACAGGGGAACATCATCCCTGGGAGGTACCAACACTGGAGCATTGATTAGTTGCTCTTTGATTGTAAGGAAGGCTTTATGGCACTCATCATTCCATTTTATGGAGGAGTTCTTCCTTAACAACTTGAAAATAGGTTCACAGGTTGCTGTGAGTTGGGAGATGAATCTGCTGATGAAGTTGATTCTTCCCAAAAATCCCCATATTTCCTTCTCTGTCTGAGGTATGGGCATTTCTATGATGGCCTGGATTTTTATGGGATCCAGCTCAATCCCTTTGTGGCTGACTAGAAATCCTAACAACTTGCCTGATTTAACGCCAAAGGCACACTTGGCTGGATTCAACTTCAAGTTGTACTTACGCAACCTGTTAAAGAGTTTTTTGAGATGGTCTAAGTGGTTTTCCTCCCTTTGGGACTTGACAATGATGTCATCCATATAGATCTCTATCTCTTTGTACATTAGATCGTGGAAAAGAGCCATCATGGCTCGCTGATAGGTAGCTCTGGCATTGATGAGGCTGAATGACAACCATCCGTAGCAAAAGGTTCCCTAAGGAGTGATGAATGCAGTTTTCTCATGATCCTCTTCAGCAACCATGAATTGATGGTACCCCATTAAACAGTCAGCAACGGAGTACATGTCGTATTGAGCTGTATTGTCAATGAGTATGTGGATGAATGGCACGGGAAAGCTATCTTTGAGGCAAGCTTTATTCAGATCCCTATAATCCATGCAAACTCGCACCTTTCGTCCAGGTTTAGGTACAGGGACTATGTTGGATAGCCACTCAGGGTATGTTGACACCATGATGATGCCAGCTTGAAATTGTTTCACAATTTTTTCTTTAACTTTTAAACTCCACTCAGGTTTTAATCGCCTGAGCTTCTGCTTGACTGGCTTGAATCCCTCTTTAATGGGGAGGCGATAAATGACAATGTCAGTGAATAAACTGACAATATCTTCATGAGACCATGCAAACACATCCTGGAATTGGGTCAATAGAGTAACCATGTCATTCCTTTGGTTTGGAGTAAAGTTCTCACCAATCTGGATTTGTTTAGGGTTTTCTGAAGTTTTGAGGTTAAAAGAGGTGGTTTGATCAAGATTTAGCTTGGGTTTTTCTTCGCCCTATTCTTTGATCTCCTGAGGTATCTCATAGTCCTCTTGTATTTCCATCAAGTCTGAGTCCAACTTTACATCAAAGTTACAGTCCTTGTGGAGAATAGGCACCTCATCAGCAAGTTTAGGCGCATCTATCTTTAGAGTCCTGAAACAAAATGCTTTCACTTAATATATGAAACTGTTCAATCATACAAAGTGTTAGCATATAATGACAAAAATAACTGCTAATACTGTACAGCAAAAGTAAGCAGTTATTGCTATCTACGGGGCAGAGTTTCTGCCCTTTTTACCTTGGTCGACAAATGCAAGGAGTGCTGCTCCAATTGCCAAGGGTGAAGTCCTGGTGGATAGCTGTGATAAAGGGGATGTTGTTGTCCTCCTTTTCCCGAATGTTGACCATGATGTTTGGACAATCATCGTTTGGGATGTCTCTATTCATACCCTCAATATGGACTATGATGCGTATGTTTTACAACCGCCTTGCAATGTCTTGTTTATGACTCCGATCCTTTTCCTCTGCCTCCGGATCTGGTATCAAGACCTCTTTTCCTTTGACCGATATTGGCTTAGGAAATAACATAGTCATCACATGGGCAGGAACCTTTAAAGAAGGCCCTACAGGCTCAGTCCTTGTAGGTTGAGGGAAGCACCGTATAGCTAAAGATGAAGGAATATGTTTATGTTTGTGAGGATTCCTGTGATTGTAGATAGAAGAATAGCCTAGTCCGGCTGTCCCTGCTTGACCAGGAACTTGAATTGGGCACTAAATGCCCTGATGATCTTTGCCCAACCCTTGTCTAGGTTGATAACCCAAGGATATCATTTCTTGACTTGTCGATATTACCTCGGCAGCAACTCTGGGTATCAGAGGTGGCGGTCCAATGGGATGGTAGTAAGTGTTGCTCACCTCCAGGGGATGGAAGCTGACAGGCTCAACTTCTGAATTGAAACTGATGAGTGGGATGTCACCTTGTATAGGACATTCTTGCTCAGTATTAACAGTAACTAGGTTGTTGTTAATGATGTATTTGAGCTGCTGATGAAGGGTGGACGGGACAGCTTCGGCCATATGAATCCACAGTCTTCCCAAGAGTAGATTGTATCTTGTAGCTATTTTGAGCACATGAAAGGATACGCAGAATGTGTGTGGACCAATCTCCACAGGTAGTTCAATCTCTCCGATAGCATTTCGTCGGGATCCATCAAAAGCTTTGATAATTGTATGGCTTCTTCAGATCCTGTTGAGATTGATGTTCATCTTCTCCAAGGTGGCATAAGGGCAGATATTCAAGGATGATCCTCCATCTATCAGAACTCCTGCTACCACGTATCTGGAGGACATAACCGCTATGTGCAACGATTTGCAATGACCCGTCCCTTCGGGAGGTATGTCATCATCAGTGAAGGATATCACATTGTTGTTAAAAATGTGATCAACCAGGTGATGAAACTTTTTAACATCCATTGATTTTAGCAAGTGGGCTTCTTCTAAAACTCTCAATAAGACCTTCTTGTGATCCTCTGAGGAGAATACCAAGTCCAGTATGGAAACCTATTGTGGAGCTTCTTTCAAGCTTAAAACCACCTTGGCTTCATTGTATCCCATAGTACGGAGGAATTCTTCAATCTTCTCCATGGGAACTTTCCCATTTGACCTGATGGTAGGCTTCATCACCCATTGGGGAAGATACAACGAATTTTCTTTCAACACTGCAGTAGTCGTATTGAATGTGGATCCTTCAGCCTCTCCATAATTCTATGGTACTTTTTGTAGCCTGACAACAGGATATTGGGGTCTGAATGGCAAAATGATTGGCTTTGGTGCAGCCACTTTCAAAGGATTTTCAACACCTTTGAGTTGAATAAGTTGAATTGTATGTGATGGGATAGCTAAATCTGCCTCGGAAGATATAACTGCTACGACTTCCTTCTACTTTGTAGGAAATGTGTCCCCACTCTTCAGTAATACAGCGTCATTGTCTGTCATTTATAGGACACTGCTGTCAATTAGGTTCTGAATAAGATGGCGTAGTGCACATCATTCTTCAGTGCTATGACCGCGAGAGTGGGAGTGGCATTGACATACTCCATTAAAATCAAACCGTATTGATCGCGAGCTGATTGGAGGTAGCAAAGCTATGATTCTTCCTTCATTGATCAGCATCTGCAATATCTCTTCCATCGATTGTGTAAGAACGGAGAAATTCATGATTTAATAATTATTTTAATATAAGAGAATGAATAGTTATTTGAATATAAATGTTAATGCTTTGTAAGCTGAGTAATTAAAATAACTCGCATTGGATTAATACGAATTAAGAAGTGTGGAAATATGATGAGCATTTGTGAAGTGCCTTGTGTGGCATAATGTGAAATGAGGGAATTTACTAAGTGAGTTAAAAGAAAACTAGGAAGATTAATTATGTGATTTCGTATATGGAATGAATAAGTTTTAAACTAGTAATATCACCAATATGGAAGCTAATTCATGTCCTGTAAACCTAGTGTGGTGATAGAAGTTGGAACTGGCTTAGAGCTAAACCATTTTGGCACTGCTAGGGACCGGCGCAGCTGCGCCCTCCCAACAGCAGTACAAAATGGCGCAGCAGCGCTAGTGGTCAGTCTGAGATAGGTTAGTTTTCTACTGTAGAAATGAAATGGAACACTTTTGTTATATGTATGACATTAGTAAAATCATATAATAAGAGTACATTTTAATGACATGAGGTACCAAGTAGTACAATGAAATCATATGTAATTGTAATACAGAAATAATTAAAATAGTTGCGTATTCTAGAAACTGGGAAAGGAATTAAATGTTTAAATTAACATTAATATTAAATAATGTTATTATTTGTTTATGTGAGTAGTAAAAATAATTATTGGGGATACCCGGATAATAATACCTAACTGTATTATTTTATTGCGTGTATTTAATGTACATGGATTATATGATGTGAGTACATAATTAATCCCTAATTTCCTAATATAGTAACAATTGTACATTAAAATTATATTTTGGGAGTTAAAGTAACTAAACTAAGCTCAAGTTGCTGAGATTTGCTCTTGTCCCAAAATGAGTGACCCTCATTGTACATGAATAGTAGCCAAAGGCTAAATTACATAACTTCCAAGTTTATATCAGTGGCTAAGCATAGGTGATGATTGCAAAGCCAATGGCTATGGAGATGGCTGGTGGTGGGTTGTTAAACCACTCTCAATTAACCAATGTTTTCTTCCATTATACCATAGACTTCAACCTCAGTACAATTCAAATGCCCAGTCCAAGTTTCTTCTATAAATAGCAGACCAAATTTTCAATTTACGTTTCTTTGTTTTAGTTCTTAAAACACTGATAACTTGAGAGTGAGTGAGTTGTGGTCCAAAGAAGAGGCTAGCAATCTTAGAAGGAAGGAACTAAGTTTATTCAAGCTTTAGGAGGTATAAATTTTATTTATGTTTTTGAATTAGGTCTTGTTTAGTTCTTGAAATTACTTGAATTTCTATGTCAATTAGCATTAGTTAACATACTATCATGTGTTTAGGAAGTATGTGTACATACATGGAACCTTTAATGATGAATTAAGCATGTTTGAATCAAGAGAAATGAAGGTTAGTTGATACTCTGCAGAACAGAGCAAGTTACTGTTTCTAGTCTAGGCACCCCAGAATCAATTACTGGTTTTGTTTATGCTCTGTGTTGAAAACTTGGTATTATGACTTAAATATATACCTGAAAAGGGGTATAGCATGAGATATAAAGCTTTCTTATGTAATATGAAGTGATTAACATGATTTAGTGGGAGATTTGTAATAAAAACTTAGGGTTTTGAAAACAACCTTTGAAGTAATACATGCTCTGTAAATTCTGAACTTAGTAGCCTACTTACATGATTGATTTAGAACCTAAATAAGCATGTTTATATGATTCATAGTTATTATATTCATGACCAACTTGATAAGCTTTGTGTTAGAAATTATTTTAATAGAAAAGCTTGGTAGGTTAAAGATTATATACATGAATGCTACATGATGTAGGTTCTGATCTTGAAAAAGGGTGGTAACATGACTTAGTTACATATGATAAAAGTTTTAAAGTTTCTTGCATGTGTTGGATTGCATCATTCATGTTAAAATGATTTCAAAGGCAACCTTGAACATGTTTTCAAACTTAAGTTGCATTATATATGAGTACCTAGATTTTAAAGATTTAAGATGTCATGTTATGTTTATTATATCTCCAAACATGATTCATATGTATTGGACATAATGATGACTAAATCAAACATAGGTTTAAAGCATGATTCAAAATACTAAACGATGCTAAACATGAATTTATGATATGAATACTATGAGCATGTGTATTAACAGATTATGTAATCTCTATATGGACATGTAGCCAAGTTATAAAACATGGTAACCACATGACTTTTCAATTCCTTAATACCATGTAAATTGCAAGTTAAAACTTGTAAGAATGAACTCAAGAATGGTCATGGGCTATGTGAGAACTTCTAGCATGTATGTATGTTAAAGTATAAGTGTATTGGTATGTTAGAGTTGGACTAAAATTAGGAGAGCAGAAGCTCAACTATGGCCAGGCTAGAGGTCGGTGCAGTTGCGTCGTCCCTAAGCTAGCCAGGGCGCAGTTGCGCCATTCTGCAGTTAATTTTAAAGTCTATTTCTAATCTGATGTTCGAAACATGCTTGTAGAGATAAGTTAACTTACATTATGTGATCAGTGTGCTATCCAATGTGTTAAGAAACATGTTAGATGCTAGAGTTAAATACTTAACGAATGATTATAAATTTCAAGAATGAAGTTCGAAAAGGTATTTGCAAGCTATAAGGCCATGATTTGAAAATGTGTCGTTAGACTTTGTGGCGTTATATAATCTGAATTTTGCTATGAGGATGTAGGATATGTGATATAGTATGTATAAAGTTTACAACTAGGTTAGACGTTTACATGTACGTTTGGACTTACATATGTGAGTTTATGAAACTAATATCCTATACGTGTAAATATATTATGTTAGGATTTGAAAGAGGGTATTAAGCTTTACTTTGGTAAACTACGCTTGAGGCAAGTATTCGAACCTTACTCTTTATTGAGCACTATTTGAACTTGTGCAATTATTGATCGTACAAGTAGAACTTTAAAAGTATAATACTTCGTAATCTAGAAATGAAATTGGTTACAAACCTTGATTTCGAACGATAATTGTTCTTATATATTGTGAAAGAAACTGTCTAAGATATTGCCTTAGCTATACTATTGATATTGATCGAAAGCTATCCAAACCAAATTTACTTGGTGCAAACTCATATAACTGAGATGAACAATCCTTTTGGTAGGGGAATTATATATTATTGGGAAACCGACGTGCACACTTGAGAAAAATTAAATGTAATGCATTGACATAGGGTACTTTAGGCTGATCACCTATTGTACTCATTTTGTAGAATTTTCAGTTTATCATTGTTGATTCTAGGAGAAATTCGTAGTCCTTAGTGACTGCTCAGTATTCATTACTTTGAAGTCTTGAATTGATAAATCATTGAATATTATTGATCTTTTCTGTCTATAGCAACAATTGTTGATAATCATTGATACTTCTTTCTATCTTTAACTATCTTTATTATTGTACCTTGAGAAATACAAAACTACCTTGAGTACCCTTATTGTTATATTAGTTACTTGGCAAATTTGTTGCTCATCCTTGCTTTCCCTAAAAATATTTCAGTTAAGGCAGAACGTGGTGAACCCTCTAGTAAGGACAAGGGTAAAGAGAAGGCTTTGAAGTAGTTATTCCATAATGCTAGAATGTATTATTATCTGGTTGTAGAAGAACTTATTTATGATAAGCTATGTTTGGTTTAAGTTGTATTGGATTATGTATTAGTTATGTCTAAACGGTGTTTAATTACGTTTAAGGTATTGTAAGAGATGTTTAAGTTACGAACCCTTGGGACGAGAATAATTATATTATAACGATGTAATTTATTCTATTATTCCGTTGTGATGATTTTATTATGTTATTGGAGTTAGTACGTGACAACCAAATTTGGGACAAGTGTGGTCTGAATTTAGGGGTGTTATAGGTTGGTATCAAAGCTGTAGTTATAAACCATAGGAACGGGAGTCCTTAGATTATAACTTAGGAGAACTTAGAAGATAAGGAGAGATAAAACTCATATAGAGTTTTCCTAGAAAGTGACTTAGTGTGTTATGAAATATAATTTCATTATATACAATGAACTTATGTTATTTAACATGCTAATGGAGTTGTTGTTTGTCTTGTCTTATGTTGGTGATTGTAGGATGACTGACATAGGAAGAACTAGCCTAGTGGTAGAGGAGGAGCCGCGTGATATCTACATGGTATATAAGGCACCATCGATAGTGAAGCCCATATCAGTAGTGGCCCCTATTGATGAGGATGATGATGAGGAGGAGATGGAGCCTTTACCTGAGGAATCTGATCCAGAGGAGGAACCTGAGCCTATGGAGGACTCCGACGAGGCTACTTTTGAGGATCGGATGTTGGGGGAGTATGAGGAAAAAATTTTGGAGTTAGGATGTACAGTGGAAGAGCTAGAGGCAGAGGCTAGGGAAAGGGAGTCTAAGTTCCAAAAACTGAGGGATGAGGACCATCAGAGGAAATTAGTGATGCAGCTGATGGAGGTGGAGATTACTCACCATAAGGAGGCAGGGATCCAGATGGGAACTTTGTTTCACCGATCGGTGACTAGGAATGTAGAGTTGGCAAGGAAATTGGAGGAGGAGCAGAGAGTGTTAAGCGAGAGGACGGAGAAGGAGGCACTCAGTTAGAGATGGAGGTGATGGATAGGATTCACTTCGAGGAGAAGTGGGAAGAAACTAATGATCGGGCTAAAGACTTAGAGGATGAGGTGAGATGCAAGAGAAGGAAGATGAACAAGATGGGCTATGCTCTGCGCACGACCATGGAGAGATTAATTGATAGGATAAATCACTACCCGATTGAGCAAGGACAGACCCGGCATACCATAAGCTGAGATATGGTGGTACACATTACTCAAAAGGAATACCAGAGCATCGTGGAGCGTGGGATGTCAGATTGAGTCTAGTGGAAGAAGTCTAGTAGTTGTAGTATTTTATTTATGTGTTGTTTAAATTGTTGTTGTTAAATCTCAGTCTTTGTGTAAAATGTGAGATAGTTGTAAACCCCCAAACTTTTGGAAAATATTAGAGGGGTAGTATGATGGTTTTGTCCCTGTCTTTTGTGATAATAGGGGATATGTGTAATCATTTATAGCAGTATGCTAGAGAGGATCATGTAATTGTAACGATTTGGCATATGAATATAAATGATCTTATTTCAGAAACGTGTCATACTTCACTTTTATTGGAGAAATGTCTAAGTAATATAATTAGATAATAAAATGAAAATTTTATGATGATGAAATATGTCGCCCAGACGTAGAATAACTGCACCAGAATAGTCGGTTAATGATGAGAGAGGACCAGTAGATCCGATACAGAGGCTTGTATATTTGTTAGGAGAAGCTCTTAGGGTAAGAAATGAACTAGTACCACCCATTCCCCAAGCAGCTCCAGTCACAAACTTTAAAGATTTTAAGAGTGTAGGACCTCTAGAATTCGTAGGAACTACCGATCCGATCGTGGCTCAAACATGGATCAAATAGATGGAGAAGGCATTCACCATCGCACATGTGGGTGAAGACCAGAATACGGGTTTTGCAACCTACATGATGAGAGGCAAAGCAAACTACTGGTGGGAGGCGAATAGGCAGAGAGCAGTAGAAGGAGTAGTACCTTGGGTGTGAGACCCCAGATTTTATGAATAAATATTTAATTTTCTCGAAATATTTTTTTAAATATTATGGTGTGGATTTGATATAATGTTATAATTGTGGGTAATATTTATAAATTTTGCAAAGTACGCAAGTTGTTATATAATATTCGATTGGTCGGGAAATATTCGTTTTAACAGGGAATATTCGTACAACGACACAATCATTGGTGGACCCCACAACAGAATTATTGTCGGATTGAGAAAACGACAAAAATATTTTATTAAAAATAACGGCGGAAGTTTTACCATTGTTACTGTTGAACTACTCGGTAGTAAAAGTACAATAATACGTGTGGTTGCATAGTAGCACACGGTATTGATTATTAATGCTTATGTGAGAAGTCACTCAGTTTGATTCCATTATTGTCAGTTAATAATATGAATTATTTAGCGATAATGACGTTCTGTTTTATTCGTAATAAAACAGAAACATCTTTTTATATAAACAGAATACTTTATTAAAGTTATTCTATAAATAGAATATATTATATTTTATTTAAAAGATTTTTTTTTAAATATGGACCGTCAGATTAAAGTAATCAATCTGGACCGTTCATGGATTAGTTACTATGCATTCTATTTTTCTGTAAATAGCAGCTCATTCCTTCATTATTTCTTACGAATTTACTGAACTCTAGAGAGAGAAACTATAGAGAGAGAGAAGAAGAGTATTCTGCTACTTAACTACTTCCTTACTTCAGCTCTTCTTTAAAACGGTAAGGGGTGTTATTCTTTCTTATTCATGAAGAGAACTGTTGTTATTCCATTTCTTATTATTCTGTTGGAATAACCTGTTTACGCGGTCTACCCTATACTTGGTGACATTCTTCTATTATTCTGTTGGAACATCCTGTCTGTGTGTTTTACACCGGACCTGGTTCCGTTTTTATTATTATTCTGTTGGAACATCCTGTCTGTGTGTTTTACACCGGACCTGGTTCCGTTTTTATTATTATTCTGTTGGAACATCCTGTCTGTGTGTTTTACACCGGACCTGGTTCCGTCTTTATTATTATTCTGTTGGAACATCCTGTCTGTGTGTTTTACACCGGACCTGGTTCCGTTTTTATTATTATTCTGTTGGAACATCCTGTCTGTGTGTTTTACACCGGACCTGGTTCCGTCTTTATTATTATTCTGTTGGAATATCCTGTCTGTGCGTTTTACGCCGGACCTGGTTCCATTATTTTTTATTCTATGGGAATAACTTGTCTATGCGGTCTATCGCATGCATGGTGATTTCTTTCGTTATTCTATTCTTTATTATACTCAGTTGTTTAAGTTTTGACTTCTATACTCCATGAAATTAGTGGAATATCCTTGATATTTGCGCTTCATCTAGTATCTATTCATGAAAATATTCTCCTGATCATTCTTGAATTTTACTCCACAAAGTAGTATCATGTTGACAATTTGGACGTTGTTAATTCTTGGATAAATTAATTCTTGAACTTGTTTTATTGAATTCTTATATCATTGTCATCATCCTCATGTTTATATTATGTTGAAAGTCATCTGTGGCCTGTAGTGCATAGATGGACTTGGTATGATTATGACCAGGGATTATTCGGTGTAATCATGACCGTAATGTTACAAATGATGTGGTAAAAGTCCTCATTGGCCCGTAGTGCATTGATGGACAGTTGTTGGCATGATCATGACCATTAATGAATATACGAATATCCTTGGCCGTAGTGCAGGGGTGATTCGATGATGTGGATTATTTTATTAAGCTGAGTCTCAGCGATCACAGTGTTGGAAAATCTTTTAAATCATAAAAGATAGTAGAGTTTATTTTCTACTTGACTCTTTTAATGGATTGCTTGTTCCGCTGCAGTTAAACTTGATGTCTATTATATTTTATCAGTTTAACATTGTTGAAGGCTAATGATAATTTATTCTGCATTATCTTAGTCATAATATTTCTTACTGGGCTAGTTGAGCTCACCCTTTCTTTCACTGTTCTCTTCAGGAAATGAGAACGTAGCTGGGACAAGTCGGGGAACGGAGTGATGGTTCGAATGATAGTATTAGTTAGTAGTCCTCACTATTCTATGTAATAGTGTGTTAATAAATGTAATGAGGACTCCTTTTGAGTATGAATACTCTCTAGAAGATAATATTTGTATTCAAACTCACAGTTTATGTTTTGTCGTATTGTACACGACAGTTGTAATAGTAAGTTGTATTTGTATTTTGTACTTTGTATCTGACGACCCAAGATGGGTGATGTATACCTAATTTTGGGGGCGTCACATTGGGAGAGATTTAAGACCTTGTTCTTTAAGAATTATTTCCCAAAGAGCATGAAAAATAAGATAGAGGTAAAGTTCTTAGAACTTAAGCAAGGAGATATGACGGTGGCGCAATACGCGGCTAAGTTCAATGAACTAGCCCAGTTTGTTGAACACCAGATGGTAGATGAAGAGAGGAAAACTAGGCGTTTTGAGCAAGGACTGAAACCTTGGTTGTTTAACAAGGTGTCGATTCTTCAGATAGATTCTTTTACGACATTGCTAGAAAAAGCTATTATTGTAGAGGGAGGAAGCGAAGCTTTAAGTTTGTATAACAAAGAGAAGAAGGGAAAGAGCACCGGTGGAGAGAACCGAGGAGGAAGTAGCAGCGGAGGTAGCAATTTAGGAAAGAGGAAGTGGGATAACAACAACAACAACAACAACAACAACAACAACAAGAATCTCAACAATCAAGTGGGGAAGTTTAGAGGAGAGTTTAAGAAGAAGATGGAAGGATGCCCAAAGTATGGAAGGTATCATCAGGGCGAGTGTTGAAAAGGGCACAGTGTATGTTACAACTGTGGCCAAAAGGGGCATATTTTGCCAAACTGCCCGAAGCCGAAGGAGATCAAAGGGTGTTTAACTTGTGGTTCGGCGGACCATCTGATCAAAGACTACCCGAAGAAAGGAAGTAGCGGAGAAAGCAGCCAACAAGGAGTGAGTGGCAAACTGATGATTAGCGGACCGACACCATCCAACCATCCAACTACCAGAACATTTAATATGATCGTCCAGGACGCGGTAGCTGCGAAGGACATTGTGTCAGGTATCATCCCGATCAATAATATAAATGCCTATGTATTATTTGATTCAGGTGCCACCTGTTCTTTTGTGACTGAGGAATTTGCTAGTCAACTTAACTTACCTTGAGAACGATTAGGATATCCTTTAAACATAGAAGTTGCTAATAAGGAAGTAATCCCTGTAGAGTATATTTACCGAAATTATCGTGTAAATATTAGAAATCATGAACTAAGCGTAGATTTGATTCCGATAGGATTGGGAGAATTTGACGTAATATTAGGGATGGATTGGTTGTATAACCATGTTGTGATAATTGATTGTCAAAATAAAAGTGTAAACCTTCAGACTCCGAATAAGTCTAATTAAGGTGGTGTTTTTTGGTAGCTCATCGCTTAAGCAATCATGTTGTCTTACAATGATGCAGGCCAAGAAATTGATAAGAAAAGGATATGTAGGTTACTTGGCATACATTGTTGACACTCGGAATAAGGGAGTAGAAATTAAGGACATATCGGTAGTAAGAGAATTTTAAGATGTATTTTTGGATGATCTGCCTGGTCTTCCGCCAGACAGAGAAATTGAATTCGTAAAATACTTAGCACCGGGAACTGCACCGATTTCAAAAGCCCCATACCATATGGCGCCAGTAGAAATGAAGGAATTAATGATACAATTGCAAGAGTTAATGGATAAGGGTTACATACGACCGAGTGTGTCTCCTTGGGGAGCACCCGTGTTATTTGTAAAGAAGAAGGATGGATCGATGAGGCTCTGTATCGATTATCGAGAATTGAACAGAGTAGCGATTAAGAATAGATATCCGTTACCAAGAATAAACGATCTTTTTAACCAAGTAAAGGGAGCCAAGTGTTTCTCGAAGATAGATTTGCGAACAGGTTAACACCAGTTGAAGGTGCGGGAGGAGGACATATCAAAGACGGCGTTTCGAACACATTACGAACATTTTAAAATTTTGGTAATGTAATTTGGGTTGAAGAATGCTCCAGCAGCATTTATGGACTTGATGAACCGAGTCCTCAAGTCATTCTTAGATAAATTCGTATTAGTTTTTATCGACGATACTTTGATCTACTCTAAGACGAAAGAAGAACATGTCGAACATCTGAAGATGGTTTTAGAGGCACTAAGAAAAGAGAAGTTGTATGCAAAATTTTCTAAGTGTGAATTTTGGATGAAGAAAGTTCAATTCTTAGGGCACGTGGTGGATAAGGATGGAATTTTAGTAGATCCTGGTAAAGTAAAAGCAGTGAATGATTGGGAGCAACCAAAGACGCCAACTGAAGTGAGAAGTTTCTTAGGGTTAGCTAGGTACTATCAAAGATTTATCCAGGATTTTTCTAAGATAGCAGCCCCGCTGACTAATTTAACAAGGAAGACGGTGAAGTTCGTGTGGACGAACAAGTGTGAGGAGAGTTTTCAGGAGCTGAAAAAGAGATTGAGTGAGGCACCTATAATATCACTACCAGATGATACGGGAGGATTTGTGGTGTATAGTGATGCATTGCATAGAGGACTAGAATGTGTGCTAATGCAACATGGCAAAGTCATTGCGTATGCATCATGACAATTAAAGGATTACGAAAAATGATACCCTACTCATGACTTAGAGTTAGCGGTAGTAGTTTTTGCATTAAAGATTTGGGGGCACTATTTGTATGGAGAAAAATGTGAGATATACACGGACCACAAGAGTCTAAAATATATCTTCACACAGAAGGAGTTGAACATGCGTCAAAGAAGGTGGTTAGAATTAATCAAGGATTATGACTGCGATATTCTTTATCACCCGGGGAAGGCGAACGTAGTGGCTGACGCGCTAAGTAGGAAAGGAAGGGAGAAGTTATGTCAATTGACAACTCAGGAGGAGTTAATAAGGGATATGCAGAAATTGGAGATAGAAGTGAAAGTACCAAAAAGTCTGAAGAGAGATTATTTGTCGTGGAAGCTTGTCCAACCTTGTTGGATAGAATTAAGGAATCACAAGAAAAGGATGAGGAGTGCAAGAAAATCAGAAAGAGGATCGCAAAAATGAAGAGGAAAAATTCAAGATAGATAGAGATGGTATTTTGAGATTTGAAGGAAGAGTGTGGATACCAGCAGTAACCGAGTTGAGAGAAGAAATTTTACACAAAGCACACAATACGGCGTATTCCGTTCATCTAGGAGGTACGAAGATGTACCGAGATTTACGGCAACATTTTTGGTGGCCCAATTTGAAACGAGAAATTGCAAAGTGCGTTAGTAGATGTCTTACGTGTCAACGGGTCAAAGCAGAGCACCAAAGGCTGAGTGGTCTACTCCAACCGTTGGAGATACCAGAGTGGAAATGGGAGCACATTATGATGGATTTCGTGGAGAGAGTTCCAGTCACACAGAAAGGTTTTGATGCCATTTGGGTTATCGTAGATTGACTAACGAAGATGACTCATTTTCTACCGATCAAGATTAGATATAGATTAAATTAGCTAGCAAATCTGTATGTGAGGGAAATTATTCCACGACACGGAGTGCCAGTATCGATTGTCTCAGACCGAGATCCGCACTTCACGTCAAAATTCTGGAAAAGTTTTCAAGAAAGGATGGGAACACAATTGAGGTTAAGTACCGCTTATCATCCACAGACAGAGGGGCAAAGTGAGCGAACGATACAAACGTTAAAAGACATGCTTAGAACTTGCATGATGGACTTTAAGGGAAGTTGGGACGATTTCCTACCCTTAGTAAAATTTTCTTATAACAATAGTTACCATGCGAGTATAGGCATGCCACCGTACGAAGCTCTTTACGGGAGGAAGTGTAGAACACCGTTATGTTAGGATTAAATTGGGGAGCAAAAGATACTAGGGCTAGAATAAGTTCAACAAACAGCAGATGTGGTGACAGTGATAAGAGCTCGACTAGTAGCTACACAAGATTGCCAGAAGAAATACGCAGACTTGCATAGTCAGGATCGCAATTTTGAAGTCGAAAGTCATGTTTTCTTAAAAGTATCCCCTTGGAAGGGAAAAATACGATTCGGTAAGAAGGGAAAATTGAGTCTGTGATTCATATGACCATTTGAGATACTGAAGCGAGTGGACAAAGTGGCGTACAAAGTTACGTTACCACCCGAGTTAGAGCACATCCATAAAGTGTTCCACATATCTGTGTTACGTCCATACAAGCCTGACTACAGACACGTGATTTCTTACGAGCCCATTCAAGTAGAGAAGAATTTAGCAAATGAAGAAATTCATGTCCAGATATTAGATAGGAAAGAACAAACATTAAGGAATAAGAGTATATCTTCTGTAAAAGTACTTTGGCGAAACCATGACGCCGAGGAGGCCACGTGGGAATTAGAAGATAAGATGCGAGGGGATTATCCCCATTTATTTGTGTAACCTTGTACCAATTCTGAGGAAGAAATTTTTATAAAGGGGGAGGATGTAAGAACTGAGAAATTCATGATTTAATAATTATTTTAATATAAGAGAATGAATAGTTATTTGAAGATAAATGTTAATGTTTTGTAAGCTGAATAATTAAACTAATTCGCATTGGATTAATATGAATTAAGAAGTGTGGAAATATGATGAGCATTTGTGAAGTGCATTGTGTGGCATAATGTGAAATGAGGGAATTCAATAAGTTAGTTAAAAGAAAACTAGGAAGATTAATTATGTGATTCCGTATATGGAATGAATAAGTTTTAAACTAGTAATATCACCGATATGGAAGTTAATTCTTGTCCTGTAAAACTAGTGTGGTGATAGAAGTTGGAACTAGCTTAGAGCTAAACCATTTTGGCACTGCCAGGGACCGGCACAGTTGCGCCCTCCTAGCAGTACAAAATGGCGCAGCTGCGCCAGTGGTCAGTCTGAGATAGGTTAGTTTTCTACTGTAGAAATGAAATGGAACACTTTTGTTGTATGTGTGACGTTAATAAAATCATATGATAGGAGTCCATTTTAATGACATGAGGTACCAAGTAGTACAATGAAATCATATGTAATTGTAAAACAGAAATAATTAAAATAGTTGTGTATTCTAGTAACTGTGAAAGGAATTAAATGTTTAAATTAACATTAATATTAAATAATGTTATTATTTGTTTATGTGAGTAGTAAAAATAATTATTGGGGATACCCGGATAATAATACCTAACTATATTATTTTATTGCGTGTATTTAATGTACATGGATTATATGATGTGAGTACATAATTAATCCCTAATTTCCTAATATAGTAACAATTGTACATTAAAATTATATTTTAGGAGTTAAAGTAACTAAACTAAGCTCAAGTTGCTGAGATTTGCTCTTGTCCCAAAATAAGTGACCCTTATAGTACATGAACAGTAGCCTAACGCTAAATTACGTAACTTCCAAGTTTATATCAGTGGCTAAGCATAGGTGATGATAGCAAAGCCAATGGCTATGGAGATGGATGATGGTGGGTTGTTAAACCACTCTCAATAAACCAATGTTTTCTTCCATTATACCATAGACTTCAACCTCAGTACAATGCAAATGCCCAGTCCAAGTTTCTTCTATAAATAGCAGACCAAATTTTCAGTTTACGTTGCTTTGTTTTGGTTCTTGAAACACTAATAACTTGAGAGTGAGTGAGTTGTGGTCCAAAGAAGAGGCTAGCAATCTCAGAAGGAAGGAACTAAGTTTATTCAAGCTTAAGGTAGTATAAATTCTATTTATGTTTTTGAATTGGATCTTATTTAGTTCTTGAAATTACATGAATTTCTATGTCAATTAGCATGAGTTAGCATACTATCATGTGTTTAGGAAGTATGTGTACATATATGGAACCTTTAATGATGAATTGAGCATGTTTGAATCAAGAGAAATGAAGGTTAATTGATACTCTGCAGAACAGAGCAAGTTACTGCTTCTGGTCCAGGCAGGGCGCAGCTGCGCCCTGTTTATACTAAGGTACAGCGCAACTGCGCCGTACCCCAGAATCAGTTACTGATTTTGTTTATGCTATGTGTTGAAAACTTGGTATTATGACTTAAATATATACCTAAAAAGGGGTATAGTATGAGATATAAATCTTTATTATGTAATATGAAGTGATCAACATGATTTAGTGGGAGATTTGTAATAAAAATTTAAGGTTTTGAAAATAACCTTTGAAGTAATACATGCTCTGTAAATTCTAAATTTAGTAGCATGCTTACATGATTGATTTAGAACCTAAATAAGCAAGATTATATGATTCATAGTTATTGTATTCATGACCAACTTGATAAGCTTTGTGTTAGAAATTATTTTAAAAGAAAAGCTTGCTAGGTTAAAGATTATATACATGAATGCTACATGATGTAGGTTCTGATCTTGAAAAAGGGTGTTAACATGACTTAGTTACATATGATAAAAGTTTTAAAGTTGTCTTGCATGTGTTGGATTGCATCATTCATGTTAAAATGATTTCAAAGGCAACCTTGAACATATTTTCAAACTTAAGTTGCATTATATATGAGTACTTAGATTTTAAAGATTTAAGATGTCCTGTTATGTTTATTATATCTCCAAACATGTTTCATATGTATTGGACATAATGATGACTAAATCAAACATAGGTTTAAAGCATGTTTCAAAATACTAAACGATGCTAAACATGAATTTATGATATAAATATTATGAGCATGTGTATTATCAGATTATGTAATCTCTATGTGGACATGTAGCCAAGTTATAAAACATGGTAACCACATGACTTTTCTATTCCTTAATACCATGTAAATTGTAAGTTAAAACTTGTAAGAATGAACTCAAGAATGGCCATGGGCTATGTGAGAACTTCTAGCATGTATGTATGTTAAAGTATAAGTGTATTGGAATGTTAGAGTTGGACTGAAATCAAGAGAGCAGAAGCTCAACACTGGCCAGGCTAGAGGACAGCGCAGCTGCGCCGTCCCTAAGCCTAGCCAGGGCGCAGCTGCGCCATTCTGCAGTCAATTTTAGAGTATGTTTCTAATCTGATGTTCAAAGCATGCTTGTAGAGATAAGTTAACTTACATTATGTGCTCAGTGTGCTATCCAATGTGTTAAGAAACATGTTAAATGCCAGAGTTAAATACTTAACGAATGATTATAAATTTCAAGAATGAAGTTCGAAAAGGTATTTGCAAGCTATAAGGCCACGATTTAAAAAAGTGTTGTTGGACTTTGTGGCGTCATACGATCTGAATTGTGCTATGAGGATGTAGGATATGTGATATAGTATGTATAAAGTTTACAACTAGGTTAGACGTTTACGTGTACGTTTAGACTTACATATGTGACTTTATGAAACTAATATCCTATACATATAAATATATTATATTAGGATTCGAAAGAGGGTATTAAGCTTTACTTTGGTAAACTACGCTTGAGGCAAGTATTCGAACCTTACTCTTTATTGAGCACTATTTGAACTTGTGCAATTATTTATCGTACAAGTAGAACTTTAAAAGTATAATACTTCGTAATCTAGAAATGAAATTGGTTACAAACCTTGATTTTGAACGATAATTGTTCTTATATATTGTGAAAGAAACTGTCCAAGCTATTGCTTTGGCTAGACTATTGATATTGATCGAAAGCTATCCAAACCTAATTTACTTGGTGCGGACTCATATAACTGAGATGAACAACCCTCTTGGTAGGGGAATTATATATTGTCGGGAAACTGACGTACACATTTGAGAAATATTAAATGTAATGCACTAACATAGGGTACTTTAGGCTGATCCCTTGTTGTACTCATTTTGTAGAATTTTCAGTTTATCACTGTTGATTCTAGGAGAAGTTCGTTGTCCGCAGTGACTGCTCAGTATTCATTACTTTAAAATCTTGAATTGATAAATCATTAAATATTATTGATCTTTTTTGTCTATAGCGACTATTGTTGATAATCATTGATACTTCTTGCTATCTTGAACTATCTTTATTATTGTACCTTGAGAAATACAAAACTACTTTGAGTACCCTTATTGCTATATTACTTCCTGGGTAAATTTGTTGTTCATCCTTGCTTTCCCTAAAAACATTTCAGTTAAGGCAGAATGTGGTGAACCCTCTAGTAAGGACAAGGGTAAAGAGAAGGCTTTGGAGTAGTTATTCCATAATGCTAGAATATATTATTATCTGGTTGTAGAAGAACTTATTTATGATAAGCTATGTTTGGTTTAAGTTGTATTGGATTATGTATTAGTTATGTCTAAATAGTGTTTAATTACTTTTAAGATATTGTAAGAGATGTTTAAGTTATGAACCCTTGGGACGAGAATAATTATATTATAACGATGTAATTTATTCTATTATTCCGCTGTGATAATTTTAATGTGTTATTGGAGTTAGTACGTGACAACCAAATTTGGGACAAGTGTGGTCTGAATTTGGAAGCGTCACAGATTGGCATTTGGCATTAATCCCGACGGGCTTTGGCATTTGCTCTTTTTGTAATTTTATCCTCTAGTGTTTCACTTTCTGGAGTGCGTGGTGGAGTACTTGTAATAAGAGAAAGAGGCTAGCATGCTCATGGCTGAATAATTGACGTGTGACTTGATGCTGATGGACTACCAGTTCTGCCAATTGATAAACTTGCTCAAAAAGAACCTTTATTTTTCGTTCCGTCATAAACTAGAACTGTGCATAATCCCATCTGTCAGCACTATCCTTGCAAGATTGGGATGAACCACCCATGTAGTTGGAGCTATATCCACTGCTCCAATTAATCATGTTAACATCATCTTCCTTGTGTTGAGGAAGAGGGTTGTCTTGAATGTGAGGCTGATCGCCATTGTCAATTATGTCCTAGAATTTATGCTTCAGGGCCCAACAATCTTGGTATCATGGCCTGGAGTTCCAGCATGATAAGCACATGTCTTGCTTGCATTAAAACCCTTTCCACTTGGATTGGCTGGTGGAAACATATGGCTAATTTTCTTCTGAGCTGTCAGAATTTGAGAATGTTGTCGAGTGAGTCCCCTGTCGATGTCGGGATTTTTATTTGTCCATTTTCTGTTCTTGTTCTTTTGTGTTCTCATGTTAGGTGAGATTTGTTTGAAAAAACATGTGAAAAAGGTCCGACATTTATATGTCGACGATTTGACTGTAAGAGTCGCTAGTTGGTTTTTTAACTAGTTGTACCAACACAATCGAGAAAAGATTTGCACATTGACCCAGTGATGTGATACTGCTAAACGAGTCTACGAAACCGAGATTCATTATGGTCCGGGCACTTGCTTATGCGGAGGAAATGTGTTAGGCACCCCCCGACATTCGTGTTACCACGGTGACCGCCACTTTTCAAGAAACTGTTATATGAATGTGTGTGTGTGTGTGGGTCAATGTGTTGTTATTTGAAAGTAGTGCGATGCCTCGTTCGCACCTATATACACAGGGTTTGAATTTATGTAAAAATTTAGTTTTAAATATGGCAGTGATGTTTTCTAAAAGAGGTTTCTCAAACCCTTATACTCAATAGGAATTGAGACCTATTGATACTTCTATTTTATTAAATGTTCGGCTGGATTGCTTTTATTTTCAAGATGCGAAGCATCTTCGAGAAAATAATGTACAAAGCAGTGCTGAACTCCTCATGGGTATGAAAACCATCTAAGGAAATCCAAACACCGTGAATAAATTTACAAGCAGCTTACAGCTGAAAATGTCCATCACGGGAACCGAATCTAGATTCAGTAAACTGAATCTGTGATCACATGATTCATAGGCTCACATGATGCCGCAATTTATATGAAAGCAGTAAGCAGTAATATATATATAACCTGTAAATATATATATATATATATATATATATATATATATATATATATATATATATAGGCATGATCAACCACCACGAAGCACCTCCATGGGGGATCAAAAATGTAAATAAAGATATCAAAGCAATTAATCGCCACAAAGTAAACTCCAGGCGGGACGAAATGTAAATAAAGCTGTAAAAGCAATCAACCGCCACGAACTAAACTCCAGGCGGGACGAAACGTATATATATATATATATATATATATATATATATATATATATATATATATATATATATTTATATATATGAACTGTTGTCGGACTTTGTTCGATGAGGCTGAATTTTATATCCGGTGCATATATATATATATATATATATATATATATATATATATATATATATATATATATATATATATATATTAAAACAGTAAACTGTTGGGTAAAATTTAATTACGCACAACACGCAAGTATACGTGGTCAATAAGTAATAAAGTGAAAGTAGAGTATCATTCCCACGAGGAATTATTAATACAAATTACCAAATGTTAACTCTTAACCAAACCAATTTTATTTAAACATTCAATTTAAGATTATGAATTAAATTATTTAATTAAACTAATTCTAATTACCACTAATTAAAAATCAGATTACGGAGATTTAAGATCACAACTTCACTTATTACTTCATTAAAGTTAACACACTTCTTATCAATTATTTTCTATCCTGAATTGTTAATCAAGAATACTAAAGCAGATAAAACCACCTCTCGATGCATAATACTCATACTCACTTAAATCCACAGATGATAGAATTAAGCAAGACACCCTAATTAACTAATCCACCATATCTCTATGTGAATCACAATTAAAAAGGATTTAAAGCACAAGTTCTCTACAAGATTACATATGGCGTAAAGGCATATCTCTATCCTAAACAAGAATCATGAATTTCATCTATGCAGAAATCACAAACACATGCTATCATAATCAGATCTAAATTTAAACTTCATCTCTCGAGTTCATATAGATTATCACGGTAATTGATGGTCAATCAATTAAACAATTAAGTTCAAATCACAATAGACAATCCTCACGATAGAACATAATAATTGATAGCGAAGCATATTAAAATAAAATACACAATAAGATCCATTGTAATCTCAAACAAAGAATTAGTTCATTGAATTAAAACTAAGAATCCACACTTGAATACACACTAAAAGATAAAAATAAGAGCAGAGTAAAGAATAAATCTGTTGTCAACAAATCTCCATCTAACTCAAGCTCCTCCTCTTGATCTTCAATGGTCACCAAGTTGCTTCAATCTCCAAATCTCATAAGAACTAGGGTTTTGTTCCTAATCTACTCTAATCTAATCTAATGGAATCCTCCAAAACTAGCCTCCCAACCCAAGTAAAAATCAAGTATTTATAGTTCTAATGGACACCCTGGCAAGTTAGGCAACTAAGAATCTTATTCTAGCTCAAATTAGACATCAAATCACCCAATTTAACTCTCCCCCCGCCGATCGGCACTCCCCACACCGTTCCTAGTCCATTTTGGGCGTGCCCCGCGCTACTGTATCAGAGATTCTGATGGCCCGGCGCGCCCAGCGCCGCTTCTTTTTCTACTGCAACATCCTTTGGTAAAACAGGCATAACTTTTGATCCGCTAGGAGTTACGGGGCAAGGAACCTATAAAATCGAAGATATCGACGAGATCTACAACTTTTATTCTTTGAGGATTGACAGATTCTGTCCAGATTAAGGCAGAAATCGAGCTTGAAGTAGATGATATGTAAATGGCAAGCATGACAACTCTTAACTTTGATCTTTGTTGATAAAAAAGCCATAACTCTCGCATCCGAGCTCCGATTGGGATGATTTAAGATGTTCCGAAAAGCTAAGAAGTAGATCTACAATAAAATCTAAGTTCCAAGCCAAGAACATGCATCCAACTTCTTGTTAAAAGTCCTTCAATATTCCCTTCTTGCATTTACTTGCGAATTTTAGTCCAAAAGATGTCCGAATTGCTTTTCCTTTCTTCTTCATGCCAATGTCGTGTCATAGCCTACAAAATATCATAAAATGTATGAAATGAACACACAATGCATGCAAAGTAACTACAAAACATAGGTTTAAGCAACTAATTCAAGTAATAGATACCGGATAAGTAGATATAAAACCTACTTATCAAATACCCCCAAACTTAAACAGTTGCTTGTCCTCAAGCAAAAATATAAAACAACAATGCTATGCAATGCAACTAATCTACCTGCCTACAAATCCAACAGTAATGACAGAAACAAGTCTATTCAACCGACCTTAGAGAAATCAAGTAAACATGATAATACATCATATCAAAACAAATCATTAACTTCTCAATCAATCATCAAATCTTATATTGTTATCACTAATATAGCGCATGTGTGCTCCACAACAATGTTAACTGATATAAAATCAAATTTAACACATAATAAGTCTCTTCGAAGGCATCATACAGTGTAAACTCAAGAAATCCTAAAACAAGCTAGATCCAACTAAAATTAAACAATTATCAATATCGAGGGTCAACATGGGATACTTATGCTTCATTTTTCATCTACGAGGGCTTTTTGCTCTTATTTCCCATTTTATTCATTTTTTATATATACACATAGCTATGCAATGTCTTATTCTCTTAGACTTTTCAATGCTACCTTAACGAGCTTTCGACCAACGACTCCCAGACCATTAAGACCTTAGGGCGCTAGGTGTAAAGACAATCCCTTCGAGCTTACGTACTCAAGTAACAAAGGCCACAAAACTAGACAAACACGCCACGGTGTTTATTCTTTTTTTCTTTTTTTCTTTTTTTTTCTTTTTTTTATAGCTTATATACCCCAAATATTCCCCCAAACTTAGGTTCTTGTTTAACTTTAGCCATCACTACTTGTTCTTGTCATTCTTTCATTCAAACTAGCATTATCCTTTAGAGTCCCATTATGTATCAATTTAAATTCAATCAATCAACAAGTTGTTTTTACTGTGATATCCTTATTATACCAGTTTTAAATAGAAAAAGACTCAATTCATAACAAGAAATCACATCAAAGCTCTAATACTCAGTACTATACTTGTCTACCCAATTCCAATCTCATCATTGGCCAAAATAAACTGTAAATATTCAAACAGCTGGACTCATGCAAGATGTAATAAATGTTATATAAACATAGTAAACTAACTACTAATTTTTCAATTTTTCAATTTTTTTTATTTCAACAAACTGAATGCAAAAACTAAATGTAACTATATGAACTACAATGTAAATAACTAACTATATGTAATACGACGCTAAAATGCCCCCCAAACTTAAAACATACATTGTCCTCAATGCCTAAGAAAGAAAAAATTAAAAGAGAGGACTTCCCTAAAAATACAACATTTTCCTCTTTATCTGCTAAGTCTGAAGAATAGGCCAGACACATTGGAATAAATCGGAAACTACACTTGAGTTGGACTTGACTAACATTGCAATTAAAACACTTTTAACACCTGGGATTTTCGAGCGGCGCGGCCCGCGCCGTATGTATGCCTGAGATGACGTGCCCCGCGCTATAGGTTCTGGAGTAGTAGCGCGCCCAGCACCTCTTGTATGCTTGATATGGCCCGCCCCGCGCTATGGGATTGGCGAATTGGTGTGGCCCGCGCTGGACGCGGGCCAGTAGCTTAGTGACTCTTTTTTTTCTTTCCTTACCTGCGAGCATACCATTATGGAGTCATTATTCTTTGAAAACTAAATATTTTAGCTAGACTATAAACTAAAATTTAAAGAAAAAATAAGGAAGAAAAGGTTTAGAGCTTGGGTTGCCTTCCAAGTAGCGCTAGTTTTAACGTTGTAAGCCCGACTTTGTCTGGTCAACACTATCCAATTCCTCTTCGATAATTGAGGAACCCTCCATCCATCGAAAATAATGTAACTTTAGGTAGGTTCCCTTTTATGATGGCTATCGAATCAAAGTCACCTAGCATGCTTTGTTTAAATAAGTGCCCAATAGAGAATGTTGTATAACTAGGTGATTTTTCGTCCGTTGAGTCTATGATTAGATTGAGGCTTTGAGGCTTTGAGGCTTGGCAGGCACAACGGGCTCTTCTTCTTCTATTTTCTCTTCCTCAGCCCACCATGGTGTATAAGAGGCCTCATTATCATAGAGATCTTTACCGTGGATGTGACTACCAAGGGGACATGGGTGTGCAAAATTCACTGGATTTTTTAACTCTGGCTGAGAAGGCACTTGGGGTATAATAATGATCAGCTCATGTTCTTCTTTTTCCATATCCCTAGTTGTCTCTTCAATGTCCACTTCTTTTAGTTCATCTAGTGGCATGTACACTTCTGGCTCTCCATCAGTTTCATCATCCATGTCATAGCACCAATTGTTTGGAGGGCGATTGTTTAAGGCTTCGAACATTTGATCCATCTGGTTCTGCAAATTTTGAATTAATATCTCTTGATTCTGAATTGACCGCTCTTGATTAATCCTCCTCTCCTCATTTGATGCTACGAACTTGGACAACAATTCCTCCAACCTTGAATTATCTATCTTAGTTTTGGAATCCATGTATTGAGGACCATGGGTTAAAGTGGTGATGAGTTGTTCCATCTGGTACTGAAAATTGTTGCTCGATATTTCTTGACTCAATATCCTCTCCTCTTGGTTTGCTATGAGCTTTGACAGTAATTCCTTCAAATTTGACTTTTCTTCTTGTGGCAATAGAGGTTTACATGAAAATTCCGATGTGTGTGTTGGATTTGGAGCGTAGTATTGGTCTTCATAAGTATAGCTCCATGACGAATCCGGGTTATACCCCCAAACTTGACGATAATTAGCATATGTATAATCGTTGAGGTATTCACCACCGTGTTGTCCCAGCCCAAAACTAATGGTGCATTGATGACTCGGATGATTACCAGCACAATAATTGCAATTAACTGCTATCCTTCGATTACGTTGGGCTGCAGCAACGTCCAACCTCCTCGAAAGTGTCTCAAGCTGCGCTGATAATGCAAAAAATTCATTGAGACCATCAATCCCCGCTCCCCTTGGCTGAGTCATTCTCGTATACGGCCATTGATAATTAAATTCTGCCATGGTACCTGAAAAGAAAGAAAAATAGGAAGAGAATTAAATAAAAAGAAATAAAAAAAATGTTTAAATTAAGACTAATTTGATTGAAATTAATATTGGTAAATAATTATTAAATTAATTCCCCGGCAGCGGCGCCAAAAACTTGTTGGGTAAAATCTAATTACGCACAACACGCAAGTATATGTGGTCAACAAGTAATAAAGTAAAAGTAGAGTATCGTTCCCACGAGGAATTATTAATACAAATTACCAAATACTAACTCTTAACCAAACTAATTTTATTTAAACATTCAATTTAAGAATATGAATTAAATTATTTAATTAAACTAATTCTAATTACCACTAATTAAAAATCACAGTACGGAGATTTAAGATCACAACTTCACTTATTACTTCATTTAAGTTAACACACTTCTCATCAATTATTTTATATCCTGAATTGTTAATCAAGAACACTAAAGCAGATAAAACCACCTCTCGATGCGTAATACTCATACTCACTTAAATCCACAGATGATAGAATTAAGTAAGATACCCTAATTAACTAATCCACTATATCTCTATGTGAATTACAATTAAAAAGGATTTAAAGCACAAGTTCTCTATAAGATTACATATGGCGTAAAGGCATATCTCTATCCTAAACACGAATCATGAATTTCATCTATGTAGAAATCACAAACACATGATATCATGATCAGATCTGTAACAACCCAATATTTTCTATAAAAATTAAATCATAAATTTTGCGTATAAATTTTTTTTTATTTCAAGGATGAGGATTTGTACAAGATAATATGTATATGTAATTATGTAATAAATAAAAATATATTTATTACATAAATGTTTGCAAATAATTTTATTTTAGAATTATTGATTATTATAAAGCATATTCTTATAATAATTAATTTTATAATAGAAATATTTTTATTAATTATTTTCCATGAAAAATATAATTATATATTATTTAAATAATATATGAAATGATTTTTAGAATTATTATAATAATTATTTATTTTATTATATGAATTTATGCAAGATTAATTAAGTTAATTATCTTAACTTAATTAATAATGTTATATATGAAGAATAAATCAGATATGGAATCCAAACCTTAATTTTGGATTTTTATCAATGGATAAGAATAATAATATAATAATATTATATTTTGATTTTTCAGTGCTATAATTATGTACTGTATATTTGTACACTGATAATGATTGGTCAATTATGGGGTATTATGATAAAACCCTAATTTTACTGACAAACACTAATTTCGAAGTCAAATGAGACTTTAAAATCTGTTAAGGCAATATGTTACGTGATTCATGATAATTATAACTATTAATAATCAAGAGAAAACCCTAATTGTAAAGTAAGACCCTAATTTTGTAAATTAGAAACCTTAAATCAATAATTAACTTACTGATAAATAGAAACCCTAATTTAAAACTTAGGTTGAGTTTGACAGTGTTATATAACTGTGTTATATGGTGGATGCATGCTATGTATTATATGACTTTTTGATTAATTAGGTACACCCTAATTAATATTTAGAAATATTAATTTCTAGAAACCCTAATATTTATTTTATAAATCCTAATTTATTTAAATTGTAAACCCTAATTGTTGATTTGGAAAGCTTAATGCTAATTAGTGTATCTTAAACCTAATTAGTAAGGTGTTAAGTAATTAAAAACCTAATTAATTAAGAAACCTTAATTTTGTATTTTAGAAACTAAAATTTATTATTTTATTTTATTTTTACAAACCCTAAATTGAAAATTCTAGGAAATTATTTTTAAACCCTAAAATGGTCTAAATCCTAAACCCAAACCCAAACCCTAAACCCTAAGGGTTTGCCAAGATTACAATTTTGCCATTAACATGATTTACCGAATGACATTTTTGCCCCTCATGTATTATTGAAGCTAGAGTATAGGTTTTGACAATTGGTGGAGTTGTTCACCAAACCAATCACCCCATGTGACCTTATATCTCCAGCAAATCAAGAAATCTCAGCCAATTCATGCATCCAACATCATATATATATATATATATATATATATATATATATATATATATATATATATATATATATATATATATAGATTAGAGAGAGAGAAAAAGCATTTGTTCACTTATTTTTCACAAACTCTCTACCAAATGCTCTCAAGCTCAAGACCCGCGAAATTTATAGCTAGACCAGTCCCTTAATACAGCCCCACGAATTCCTTAAACAAATCAGCAGCTGAGAATCAAGAATCAATGCATAAAGGTATAAAACCTAATCATAAATTTCGAACCTTGATCTTCTGTTAGAAGTTATGTTTATGTGTTATAATATGTTATATGTAGTGTTATTAAGTGATCTGGGTTGATAGATGTTGGATCCATAACATCTATAAGCTCAGATCTGGTGTTTTTATAAATCTGGAAAAAATTTAAAACCTTGATCTGACAACGAATGTCAGAGCCTCTAGATCTTTCTGTGTTAAGTGTTATGTGTGTTTTATGTTATGGATATATTCTTTGTCATGTGGACTATGATCTGGAACTGGAAACAAGGTCATATCATGTCTAGATTGTAAGATATAAGCGGTCAAAGTGAGTTGACCGAGCACGAATTCTAGAAATCTGGGTAAACCCAGAAACCCAGAATTTCTGACAACGTTTTGTAACCGTTAGATCTGGCTTCTGATAAGGTTTTTGGACATGTTGTTGTATTCCATTTGCAGCCTGACATGTAGGGTACATGATCATACATCTATAACACTTAGATCGTGCTTAGAATAAAAGATATTGTCGGTCAAAGTAGGGTTGACCAACTGTTTTGTCTTAAATCTGAAAAACCCAGATTTCTTCATGAGCCGTTTTTCTGACAATGTTTGACTGATCAAGATCTTGCTAGTGTTTAGTTGTTATGGTTATGTGTTGTATTAGATCTGTAATATTACATGCTATCTACAATCTAGACGTCTTAAATCACATTAACAGTAACCAGAGTGTATAGAAATTAAAGCCTCAAAATGGACCTAGAAGCTGACTGGGTTTTCTAGAAAACCCAGAAAGTTCTGACAATGCGTTTGAGTGGCCAGATCTTCGTGCTATGTGTTGGTATGACTGATTTCATGCTTGATTCATGTAGTATTACATAAACACTACATAATAAATCCATAAGATTGTCCAGAACATGTGTAGACTGAAAGTTAAAGCCGGTCAAAATAGGTACCTTAGCCACTGAATGTCAGTGTTCTTGGCCTCAAGAACACCTATTGCGACAGAAATCGTCGCTAAAGCCTTTAGCGACGGATTTAATTAATTTAATTTCCTAAATTCCGAAAAATGCTTTTAAAATAGAAAATAAATTCTATAAAATTACAAAAATAGTTTTAAAAATTATTTTAAATTATGAAAATTAGTTTTTAATTATTTTGATTATATTTCATAAATATTTAATATTTTTGAAATATTAAAAGTATTTAATTTATTTAATTATAATATTAAATAAATTATTTAAAAATGATTTTAATACATGAAAAATTATTTAAAATTATATTATGGTTTAAGAAAATAATTTAAGTTATTTTTGATAACTTTCAATATTTTGTGATGAAATTTCATTAATTAATTAATATTAAATGATTTTATTAATTTAAAAATCATTTAAAAATGGTATAAATGAATTAAAAATATTTCAAGTTATAATTAATGACTTTTAATATTTTGATAAATAATACATTAATACTTTAATATTAATGATAATTATTTAAAAATGATTTTAATTCTTTTAAAAATCATTTAAGTGTAATATTAATACTTTAAAAGTATTTTAAGTTATTATAAATAACTTTAACATTTAGGCAATAGTTTCATTAATAGTTTAATATTAATTAAATATTAATGATAATAGAATTGTGTAATATTTAAATCATTTAATAATGATTCCGAGGTTTGAAAATTCATGATAAATTATAATAAATGTTTAAAAATTATTATAAGTCATTTACAAATAATATGACCGATACTTACAGATGTGGAATTACAGGATAGAGTCTTAGACTCGATAATTACCCGATAAAACCGTCGGTACACCGACATGTTTCAGAAATTGATCTAGACTTATATAATTTATTTGTATATGTGTTTGTTTGTGATCCAAATACTGTGAAACATGTGTGACAATGTGACTAGGTTATGTGCTGACTGCAATAAGCAGTATTATGTGTTACGATGTAGAATTCTAATCGATAAAATGATCTTATTAATAATAGGTTTTGATATAAAAGATAAAACTAAGTTGTGTACTGTAAGCAGCGCATCAGGCAAGTATCTTACCTTTGCATTTCCTTTATGCAATGGACATGAGTAAGAAGTTTCAGAATTATATTATTATTATTATGCTATTTTATTAAATCTATTGTGATATATTCTATATCCCCGACCATTGTTTAGCAACATGTTAATATATGGTAATTCAGATATATGTTCTGTTCGTTAATTTCTAAATATGGTTATACGAGTGACCCCACTTGGATAATTATTGTATTTAATCACATGTTGATATATATATATATATATATATATATATATATATATATATATATATATATATATATATATATATAAGTCGTCTAAGCTACTTGATCAGCTAGACACAAATTCAGAAATATCGTTGAATAAATTAAAACCTTTTTGTATCCAATCAAATTGTTTTGGTTCGGATTCTAGTCTAAGTATGAACATCCCGATTACGGGAAAACTTTTATGCGCCCAAGGCGGACAGAGTGAACGATCTTATCATTCTTGTAATGTAGTATTGATCAATACAGGGTACATGGGAAGTACAACCTCGTGCCCGTAAGTTATGACGGTTTGCAGATGAAGTTTTGTCTAACCTTATCGAAAATTTAAAATAATGTTCATAGTATGTCGACTACCCTATATATATAGTCAATACGTAGTTTCAAAATTTTGGGATAGAATTGTTATGTTATTATTATCAGTTCAGTATACTTCACAACTATTGACTTGTTGTAGAAGAATTGTACAAAGAAAACATTTAAATTCTTTCAGATATATATATATATATATATATATATATATATATATATATATATATATATATATATATATATATATAATTGCTATTACTTGCTGGGCACTCAAATGCTCACCCTTGCTTAAATTTAAATGTTTTCAGCTAGGCATGATCAACCAGAAGGTTCAGACAAGAACAAGTGAAAAGGAAAGCAAATAGAACATGTTTACTGGTATCTTTTGTAATAGTTAGACTGTATTAAGATAATGGTATGTATTATATATCATGTAAAGAAATATAGTAAAGGTTACGTACTTGGGATTAGACTCTGATAAATGTAAGTTAAGTTTGATATTTATATTATTGTTATTATTATTAGTATTATTCCGCTCATAGAAATGGTATCGTGATGAACCGAGTTCGGGTTTCAAGTACCTGAGTTTGGGGTCTTCACAAGATCTAAATCTAAACTTCATCTCTCGAGTTTATATAGATTATCAATTAAATAATTAAGTTCAAATCACAATAGACAATGCTTACGATAGAACATAATAATTGATAGCGAAGCATATTAAAATAAACTACACAATAAGATCCATTGTAATATCAAACAAAGAATTAGTTCATTGAATTATAACTAAGATTCCACACTTGAATACATATTAAATGATAAAAATAAGAGTAGAGTAAAGAATAAATATGTTGTCAGCAAATCTCCATCTTCCTCAAGCTCCTCCTCTTGATCTTCAATGATCTCCAAGTTGCTTCAATCTCTAAATCTCATAAGAACTAGGGTTTTGCTCTAAATCTACTCTAATCTAATCTAATAGAATCCTCCAAAACTAGCCTCCTAATCCAAGTTAAAATCTAGTATTTATAGTTCTAATAGACACCCTAGCAAGTTAGGCAACTAAGAATCTTATTCTAGCTCAAATTAGACATCAAATCACCCAATTTAACTCTCCCCCCAAAGATAGGCGTGCCCCACGCCATTCCTAGGCCATTTTGGGCGTGCCTCGTGCTACTGTAGCAGAGATTCTGATGGCCCAACGCGCCCTGCGTCGCTTCTTTTTTTGTTGCGATGTCCTTTGGTAAAACAGGCATAACTTTTGATCCGCTTGGATTTACGGGGCCTGCCACCTATCAAATCGAAGATATCGACGAGATCTATAACTTTTATTCTTTGAGGATTGACAGATTCCATCCGAATCAAGGCAAAAATCGAGCTTGAAGTAGATGTTATATAAATGGCAAGCATGACAACTCTTGACTTTGATCTTCGTTGATAAAAAGGCCATAACTCTCGCATCCGAGTTCCGATTGGGATGATTCAAGATGTTCCGGAAAGCTAAAAAATAGATCTACAATAAAATCTAAGTTCTAAGCCAAGAACATGCTTCCAATTTGTTGTTAAAAGTACTTCAATATTCCCTTCTTGCATTTGCTTGCATATTTTAGTCCAAAAGATGTCCGAATTGTTTTTTCTTGCTTCTTCATGCCAATGTCGTGTCATAGCCTACAAAATAACATAAAATGTATGAAATGAACACACGATGCATGAAAAGTAACTACAAAACATAGGTTTAAGCAACTAATTCAAGTAATAGATACCGGATAAGTAGATATAAAACCTACTTATCAAATATCCCCAAACTTAAACAGTTGCTTGTCCTCAAGCAAAAACACAAAACAACAATACTATGCAATGCAACTAATCTACCTGCCTATAAATCCAGCAGTAATGACAGAAACAAATCTATTCAACCGACCTTAGAGAAATCAAGTAAATATGATAACACATCATATCAAAACAAATCATTAACTTCTCAATCAATCATCAAATCTTAGATTGTTATCACTAATATAGTGCATGTGTGCTCCACAACAATGTTAACTAATACAAAATCAAATTTAACACATAATAAGTCTCTTCGAAGGCATTATACAGTGTAAACTCAAGAAATCCTAAAACAAGCTAGATCCAACTAAAATTAAACAATTATCAATATCGAGGGTCAACATGGGATACTTATGCTTTATTTTTCATCTACGAGGGCTTTTTGCTCTTATTTCCCGTTTTATTTATTTTTTTTATATATACATATAGCTATGAAATGTCTTATTCTCTTAGACTTTTCAATGCTACCTTAACGAGCTTTCGACCAACGACTCCCAGACCATTAAGACATTAGGGCACTAGGTGTAAAGACAATCCCTTCGGGCTTACTTACTCAAGTAACAAAGGCCACAAAACTAGACAAGCACGCCACGGTGTTTATTCATACTTTCTTTTTTTCTTTTTTTCTTTTTTTTTCTTTTTTTTATAGCTTATATACCCCAAATATTCCCCCAAACTTAGGTTCTTGTTTAACTTTAGCCATCACTACTTGTTCTTGTCATTCTTTCATTCAAACTAGCATTATCCTTTAGAGACCCATTATGTATCAATTTAAACTCAATCAATCAACAAGTTGTTTTTATTGTGCTATCATTATTATACCAGTTTTAAATAGAAAAAGACTCAATTCATAACAAGAAATCTCATTAAAACTCTAATACTCAGTACTATACTTGTCTACCCAATTCCAATCCCATCATTGGCCAAAATAAACTGTAAATATCAAACAGCTGGACTCATGCAAAATGTAGTAAATGCTATATAAACATAGTAAACTAACTACTAATTTTTCAATTTTTCAATTTTTTTTATTTCAATAAACTGAATGCAAAAACTAAATGTAACTATATGAACTAACATGTAAATAACTAACTATATGTAAGACGACGCTAAAATGCCCCCCAAACTTAAAACATACATTGTCCTCAATGGCTAAGATAGGAAAAATTAAAAGAGAGGACTTCCCTGAAAATACAGCATTTTCCTCCTTGTCTGCTAAGTCTAAAGAATGGGCCAGACACATTGGAATAAATCGGGAACTACACTTGAGTTGGACTTGACTAACATTGCAATTAAATCACTTTTAACGCCTTGGATTTTCGAGCGGCGCGGCCCGCGCCGTATTTATGCCTGAGATAGCGCGCCTCGCGCTATGGGGTCAGTAGGTTCGGGAGTAGTAGTGCGCCCCGCGCCTCTTGTATGCTTGATATGGCGCGCCCCGCTCTATAGGATCGACAAATTGGTGCAGCCCGCGCTGGAAGGTCAGTAGCTTGGTGAGGTGGTCGGGCGCCCCGCGCCGTGTCTGTGCGTTAGGTAGTGCAGCCCGCGCTATGGGGCCAGTAGCTTGGTGACTCTCTTTTTTCTTGCCTTACCTGCGAGCATACCATTATGGAGTCATTATTCTTTGAAAACTAAATATTTGAGCTAGACTATAAACTAAAGTATAAAGAATAAATAAGGAAAAAAAGGTTTAGAGCTTGGGTTGCCTCCCAAGTAGCGCTAGTTTTAACGTCGTAAGCCCGACTTTGTCTGGTCAACACTATCTAATTCCTCTTCGATAATTAAAGAACCCTCCATCCATCGAAAATAATGTAACTTTTGGAAGGTTCCCTTTTGTGATGGCTATCGAATTAAAGTCACCTAGCATGCTTTGTTTAAATAAGTGCCCAATAGAGAATGTTGAATAACTAGATGCTTTTCCGTCCGTTAAGTCTATGATTAGATTGGGGCTTTGAGGCTTGGCAAGCACAACGGACTCTTCGTCTTCTATTTTCTCTTCCTCAGCCCACCATGTTGTATAACAGGCATCATTATCATAGAGATCTTTGCCTTGGATGTGACTACCAAGGGGACATGGGTGTGCAAAATTCACTGGATTTTTCAACTCTGGCTGTGAAGGCACTTGGGGTATAATAATGATCAGCTCATGTTCTTCTTTTTCCATATCCCCAGTTGTCTCTTCAATGTCCACTTCTTTTAGTTCATCTACTAGCATGTACACTTCTGGCTCTCCATCAGTTTCATCATCCATGTCATAGCACCAATTGTTCGGAGGGCGATTGTTTAAGGCTTCGAATATTTGATCCATCTGGTTCTGCATATTTTAAATTGATATCTCTTGATTCTGAATTGACCGCTCTTGATTAATCATCCTCTCCTCATTTGATGCTACGAACTTGGACAACAATTTCTCCAACCTTGAATTATTTGTCTCAGTTTTGGAATCCATGTATTAAGGACCATGGGTTGAAGTGGTGATGAGTTGTTCCATCTGGTGCTGAAAATTGTGGCTCAATATTTCTTAACTCATCATCCTCTCCTCTTGGTTTGCTATGAGCTTTGACAGTAATTCCTCCAAATTTAACTTTTCTTCTTGTGGCAATGGAGGTTTACATGAAAATTCTGGTGTGTATGTTGGATTTGAAGCTTAGTATTGGTCTTCATAAGTATAGCTCCAAGACCAATCCGGGTGATACCCCTAAACTTGATGATAATTATCATACGTATAATCGTTGAGGTATTCACCACCGTGTTGTCCCGGCCCAAAACTAACGGTGCATTGATGACTCGGATGATTACCAGTACAATAATTGCAATTAACTGCTATCCTTCGATTACGTTGGGCTGCAGCAACGTCCAACCTCCTCGAAAGTGTCTCAAGCTGCGCTGATAATGCAAAAAATGCATTGAGACCATCAATCCCCGCTCCCCTTGACTGAGTCATTCTCGTATACGGCCATTGATAATTAAATTCCGCCATGGTACCTGAAAAGAAAGAAAAATAGGAAGAGAATTAAATAAAAAGAAAGAAAAAAAATGTTTAAATTAAGACTAATTAGATTAAAATTAATATTGGTAAATAATTATTAAATTAATTCTCCGGCAGCGGCGCCAAAAACTTGTTGGGTAAAATTTAATTACGCACAACACGCAAGTATACGTGGTAAACAAGTAATAAAGTGAAAGTAGAGTATCGTTCCCACGAGAAATTATTAATACAAATTACCAAATACTAACTCTTAACCAAACTAATTTTATTTAAACATTCAATTTAAGATTATGAATTAAATTATTTAATTAAACTAATTCTAATTACCATTAATTAAAGATCAAATTACGGAGATTTAAGATTACAACTTCACTTATTAATTCATTTAAGTTAACACACTTCTCATCAATTATTTTCTATCCTGAATTGTTAATCAAGAACACTAAAGCAGATAAAACCACCTCTCGATGCATAATACCCATACTCACTTAAATCCACAGATGATAGAATTAAGCAAGACGCCCTAATTAACTAATCCACTATATCTCTATTGAATTATAATTAAAAAGGATTTAAAGCACAAGTTCTCTATAAGATTATATATGGTGTAAAGGCATATCTCTATCCTAAACACGAATCATGAATTTCATCTATGCAGAAATCACAAACACATGCCATCATGATTAGATCTAAATCTAAACTTCATCTCTCGAGTTCATATAGATTATCATAGTAATTGATGGTCAATCAATTAAACAATTAAGTTTAAATCACAATAGACAATCCTCACGATAGAACATAATAATTGATAGCGAAGCATATTAAAATAAACTACACAATAAGATCCATTGTAATCTCAAACAAAGAATTAGTTCATTGAATTAAAACTAAGAATCCACACTTGAATACGCATTAAAAGATAAAAATAAGAGTAGAGTAAAGAATAAATCTGTTGTCAGCAAATCTTCATCTTCATCAAGCTCCTCCTCTTGATCTTCAATGGTCTCCAAGTTGCTTCAATCTCCTAATCTCATAAGAACTAGGATTTTGTTCCTAATCTACTCTACTCTAATCTAATGAAATCCTCCAAAACTAGCCTCTCAATCCAAGTTAAAATCAAGTATTTATAGTTCTAATGGACACCCTGGCAAGTTAGGCAACTAAGAATCTTATTCTAGCTCAAATTAGACATCAAATCACCCAATTTAACTTTCCCCCATCGATAGGCGTGCCCCACGCCATTCCTAGGCCATTTTGGGCGTGCCCCATGCTACTGTAGCAGAGATTTTGATGGCCCGGCGCGCCCCGTGCCGCTTCTTTTTCTGTTGCGATGTCCTTTGGAAAAAACAGGCATAATTTTTGATCCGCTTGGATTTACGGGGCCTGCCACCTATCAAATCGAAGATATCGACGAGATCTATAACTTTTATTCTTTGAGAATTGACAGATTCCATCCGGATCAAGGCAAAAATCGAGCTTGAAGTAGATGTTATATAAATGGCAAGCATGACAACTCGTAACTTTGATCTTCATTGATAAAAAGGCCATAACTCTCGCATCCGAGCTCCGATTGGGATGATTCAAGATGTTTCGGAAAGCTAAGAAATAGATCTACAATAAAATCTAAGTTCCAAGCCAAGAACATGCATCCAACTTATTGTTAAAAGTCCTTCAATATTCCCTTCTTACATTTATTTGCGTATTTTAGTCTAAAAGATGTTCGAATTGCTTTTCCTTGCTTCTTCATGCCAATGTCGTGTCATAGCCTAAAAAATAACATAAACTGTATAAAATAAACACACAATGCATGCAAAGTAACTACAAAATATAAGTTTAAGCAACTAATTCAAGTAATAGATACCGGATAAGTAGGTATAAAACCTACTTATCATAAACGCACTGATATAAAATCCAGGCTCATCGAACATAGTTCGACACACAGTTTATATATATATATATATATATATATATATATATATATATATATATATATATATATATAAAGCAATATAAATATTATATATATAATCTAAGCTAAATCCAGACATAACTCGCTAATCGAGTCCATATATAAATATATATATATATATATATATATATATATATATATATATATATATATATATATATATATATATATATATATATAAACTGAAATAAAACCACGGACTGAAGTTCGGGCATACACACGCAACAAGACTCTCAACGTGAAGAATAGTGTGTGCAAAGATGAAGAAAAAAGCTTTAAAATGTGTAAGAAGGCTTACATTGGGCTACTAAAGAAGACTTTTATAACTTTAAGTGGATGAACACTCTGCTCCCGCCGGTACAATAGTAGCTATATATGAGCTCACAAGTGTTTAAAATGAGAAAGCACTCAATTTAGGGTGTGTATAGAGTAAATTTGACAAGGCTTCCTCACCTTTTTCTCTTACAAAATGGCCACCCCAAGCCCTCTATTTATAGAGGGGAGAGCCGCAGGTGTACCTACGACTAGCCGCAGATGTACCTGCGACTGCCCGGGGTGCTCCGGGCTCCGCGGGTCCTGTCGTCTCGAAGTACGTGCACGCGTGCAACGTGATGTCTGCTTAAACTTTCAGAACTTCAATCCGGGCATCCGATTGAGGTGTATAAGACCTATTTCGGATCTTCGTTGTCGAGAATTACGCAATGACATGGGATTAGAGGTTGTATGAAGTCAGGAAGATGGGACCATGTCCTCCGGTCTTCAAGCTTCAAATTATATCCGTTGTCCTGAGCAATAGTCACTCGGGATTGGACTTCCTTGGTTCTTGTGGGACATTGCTGTGTAGAAATATATGTCTGAGAAGTTGAGATGGCGTGATATGGTAAAATGAATATCTTACCCCTCACCAGGGTTATCTCCGATTTAGGTTGATAAAGCAGACGTTGCTCAAGGTTATCTCTCAGATTGGACTGCTGCAAGTACTGAAGGTCCTCAGGGTTATCTCTGAGGTGTGCCTATCTTCCCGGTGTTATCTCTGGGTCTTGTACTGAGTGCCTCGGTGTGAGTGCTGAGGTTGAAGCTGATTGCATGCATTTGAAACAAGCATTTTTGGGGTTATCTCTGAAACTGTAACTGCAATCCTCGGGGCTATATCTGAGGTTAGCACTGCTATTCCCTGTATTGGGACTGAGACTGAATATCTCGAGGTTATCTCTGAGATGAATCGGCCTTCTCCGGTAGAATTTTCAGTATTTGAACTGCATGCCTCGGGGTTATCTCCAAGGTTGGAACTGATTCTGCCGGTATATGTTCCAGGGTTGAGACTGAACTTCCGGTAGTATCCAGACTAGATATAAGCTGTCTTCCAGGGTTATCTCTAAAAGACGAATCTGCCTTGCTACAATGTTAGTGACAGGTGTGCAAAAAATTTTGAGTGTCTACAGATGTCCCTCTTTATCATATTCATGCAATGCAATGGCATGGATAGGATAAAGAATCCTAGACACTTGAAATGCAACAAGGTAAACATGATGCTATGTGTAGCAACATGATGCAAGTGTATGATGCATATGTATGATGCATATATTTTATTGGATTGCTCTCCAACATGGTGGGAAGATTGTCGGCTCCCTGTTGCTTCTACCGGGGATGGCAATAAATAAGCAGCCTGATGAACTATTATAGACGTGCGATCCACAGCTACCAGGAATCTCTAGGATTGTTGACATTGGGGTTATCACCAAAGTCCTGAATCCTTAATACAGACTTTATTCTGAAGATGTGCCTCTCATGTATAAGAGATCTGTGGGGATAAAGCTTTGTCTGCTTGAGGATGTGTATAACATATTCCATCATCGATCCTCCCCGATGATGTTGATCCTTCTTGGTTTGTATCGCCAGGACATATCAATGTTCTATTAGATTTACTGCCAACAGTATGTGTTGTCAGGGCTGCCTGACCTTCGTTGACGTGTGAACTAACGGATGACCACGCATTGTAACCCTCGTCGGGGGTCTACTTGATCTTCGCTAATGTGTGCATCAACAGATGAAATCCTTGCTGGGGATAAATGACAAGGCTGCTTGACCTTTGTTAATGTGTATATCAACTAATGCAATCATCGGATGGCTTCCAACGTGTCGTTGGGTTTACTTGCCAACGGCTGAACTGATGTCAAGGTTGCTTAACCTTTATTGATATGTGCATCAACAGATACAAATGTGTAATACCCCCGTCGGGGATCTACTTCGACACATGAAAACATGTGATGCCCCCGTCGGGGAAACTGCTTGAGAATACATGCTGCCCCCACCGGGGATGTGTACTGTAGAATACGTGATGTCCCCGCCGAGGAATTTGTATTTTGGACAGATGACCATGCGTGATACCCCCACCGGGGATGTTTGCTTTGCCACATGAAAATGTGTGATGCCCCAGCCGGGGATGTGTGCTTTGACATATGAAAATACGTGATGCCCCCGTTGGGGATGTGTACTTCGCCACATGAAACGTGTGATGCCCCCATCGGGGATGTGTACTTCGCCACATAAAAATACGTGATGCCCCCGCCGGGGATGTGTGCTTCGCCACATGAAAACACGTGATGCCCCTACTGAGGATGTGTGCTTTGCCACATGAAAACGCGTGATGCCCCCACCGGGGATTCTGCTTGGGAACGACGACCCCAAACTGATGGCATTGGACCCTTGTGCAGTATTGCCGAATATGATCTGCAGCTGCTGAGATCGTCGGTATAGTAAATCATGTGTTTGGGCGAATACCAATGGTTGATATGAAAGCCACAGTCAAGCCCAGGAAAACTAGGGTTTCAGGCTGTTCTTCTCAATCGCGCAGCATTTTTATCCCTGATTTGGCATTTTTAGTTTGTGAGAACTCCTTTGCAACTCGAACTAGACCGAGCTGAAGGGGTAAAACCCATGTAGGGGTGTCACAGGTACACCTGCAGCAGCCGCAGGTGGACCTACAGCCAACCGTGAATGGCTATTAATGTTGTAGTTTACTTTCTCAAATCATTTCATGTTGCGCCGCGAAGGAAATCTTAGAGCTCTTCTTTAGATCTACTGAGTTCGGACGTCTTTCTGCAAATTCTGTCACCGTACAAGTGTTCTACACTGTCTTAGTAATGTATGCATGTCTTCTTTTCCAATTTTTATCCGTTGGAAAATGTCTTATCACATTAAATGCATCTAAACACATAGTAGTAAATATGCATGCTCAAATGACTTGATAAAAAATATTCAACATAGTAAATGTTAGTATTAAACCATGTTGAACATAATGATGTAAAAAAATTTGACTTTTGAAATAGTCAAATTGGCACCTTTTTCTGCTATTTCTTATCCTATTTGAGGATAAATGAGCAAAAGGTAAAAATGTAAATTAATCCTGGCATTTAAGCTACCCTTATGTATTGATGACTTTGACATTTAGATGCATATAATATGTATATGACTGTAGGCAGGTGTGCTATTGAATGGCCACCTAGTCATGCCTATGTGCATGTGGATAGTCTTATTTACAGAGGAAACTATGGCAAAAATTTTCAAAAATGTAGGCATTGAGTAATCATGCATTTTTAACTCTACTGTAGATGTGTGTTAAAGAAATGCATGCATGCATGTAGTCATAAAATGCATTTTGAAAAGAAAGCTCCAGGTTTCAGAATTACCACACCCTTTCTGAGGTGATTTGGAGACTTGTTGTCCAGATATTATGGATTCGGAACAACCGAGTAGTTCCCGCAGGACCACTTCTGGTGTACGGAGGAGGGCTTCTGAAGTTCCTCAACCCCGTTCTATTAGACAGCCTCGCCGGTTGGTGGAGGCGGTGACATGTCCAGTCTAGGTTGATGTGCCAGACGTCGAGGACGAGGAGGAGGATGCTCTGGTTGCGGACCCCATTCCTGCTGCACATGTTCCCCGTAGGGACCTCTCGAGTATTTAGGTGGCAAACCCAAAGCTTCTAGGTGACTTGAGTCGACATCCCTCGTTGTACTTGCACGCCAACAAGGTATCAAGTTAGATCTTAATCTTCCTTCTTTCCTATTGTTGAGGAGTAAAGGAATTTGATTTTGATCGACATATTATGTAGGTTCTCGGCTTTACACAGCCTCGAGGGAACTGGTTCAGCATTCACTCTATGTACCAGGCTCTGCATCCTGACTATAGAGCGATTGTGCATGACTGAGGATTTGGGGCGTTCTTTTCCATCCTTCCCCGTCGTTGTCCCTGGGGTTACCTCAGGGCATTGCCTGAGGGCTGGTTTTACCAGACTCAGTCACTCCATTTGCTGGACTGTGAGGTGATGATGACGCAGATAGATTGGTGGTTTATCACAGGTATAGAGTTTGGAGGGGCACCAGTGCCTTGTACGGCAGATATTACCCCGACTACCGTCAGATCCTTGTTAGGAGTTCCGATAGAGGCGCTTAAGGGCAGGATTATTCGTACGGGTCCTTTGAGCATAGATGCTATGAGCGGGCTATTGAGTGAGCCCATACCAGCTGATGTCAGAGTCAGGAATCACATTCTTTGGCGATTGTTCCTGATGATCATTAGGGGCTGCTTCATAGCAGATAACTCTTCTACGGTGTCGTTCGCTTTGATTAGCGCCACGCGACATGTGGACCGTATTGGAGAGTATGATTGGGGTTCCTACACCTTTTCCTATTTCTTCAGGGGAATGCGTATACGCTCGTAGGGCTTGACCGAGGCTTGGTTAGGATTTTACCCATTTCTACTGGTGAGTATTTCTCTTGTAATTTACCATATATAGGTTAAGAGTGTTAACTGACAGCAGATGTTTGCCTTTATGTTGGCAGTTTTGGGCCTATGAGAGACTCCCATGCTTACGTCTTGTGAGTATATTAGGGTTGGATACCTATCCACGAGGACGGCGATGGCATCATTCCATACTGGTGGAGGTCCTTGTAGCTAAGGGTTTCACTCATTGTTGCCTACAGCTGGAGTTATTGATAGCTGATGTCATCACATGGATTCCATATTCTGGGGAGCACTTGGCCACTGGATTTGAGGATGGAAACCCGACTGGTGTCGAGTACATGATTTCCACTCGTAGGGTTCCTCTCTTTACTGATGGAGGATAGGAGCTCTATTTAGGAGAGCGTGCTATTAAGAGCACTATAGGAGAGATTCGTATACCGATCTTGCCTGTTGCCAGTCATTATTGGCATGTGTCGCAGTCACCCGTCAATGAAATCCCATTGTTGGGTGTTGACGGTTTTGCATTGTCAAAGGGTCCATGCACTCAAGATGTATTTTAGCAGTGGTGGTCCCCTCGTACCATTGGAGCTCAGACCCGCGCCACTCAATTTATAGGGGATATGGTTCCAGGATCCATGATGATGATAGATTGGCTAGCCTGTGTCCGAGATCCGACTCATGTGACACAGATTGACAGCTTGACCCAATGACTGGACCGGACACATTTCTTTATCTGGTATTTGGGCAAAGATCCGGTAGAGGCAGATTCATTTGATCCTTCCAGCGCAGGAGCTGGCCCCTCAGATGACCCATTTTGCTTTACCGGTGTAGATCCTCCTTTGTATAGGCGTGATATCCCTGTTGATAGAGATCCAGTGACTCAAGAGGAATTACATCAGGTGGACAGGATTGATGATGTAGATATTGACACCATTGTCTTCTTCTGATGTATATTCTTGTTATCTCTTTTGATAGGCCTCTTTTTAGATATTGGGTGGCTGTGCCCCATTTTCGCTATATCTTTTGATAGGCCTCTGTTAGTAGTAGGGTGTCTGTGCCCCATTTCCCTGTATTTTTAGCTGTACAGAGATGATGTATATAGATGATGATGTATTTAGGAATGTATGTACTATTTTCTATTCCCTGCATCATATTTCCATCTATTATCTGCTATGCATGTATCATGTTATGCATATGTATGTATGTCGAGAGATATTCAGCATTGACCCCTAGATGGTATTATAATACGGCCCACACAGATGTCTTCTTTGACAGTCAGCCGCATAGATCACACCCCACCAGTATTGGTGACATACCGTCTAAGATCCTGGTATGATAGTATGTCACCCCCAGATAGGGTGACCGTAGATCAGTTGTTGCAGCATACTATAACCCTCTTGATGTTTCAAGTTCCCATAGGATTTGTGGAGGGCATACTGGAGCATTGGGTACCGGAGAGGTAGGTTTTCTGGCTTGGGACCCAGGAGTTGACTCCGACTCTAGAGGATTATGCACGTTTGACGATGCTGCCACTTAACAGACCTTGTGTACATATGGCTATTGGGGACATGAGTCGACAGTTTATGACCCTCACCAGACTAAGGCGTAGGGTTGTGCAGGATGACATCACATCTGGCCACGTGATATCCCATCATTTTCTGATTGACAAATTTGGCTCTGAGGACAGCTATGCTCGATATTCTGGGGATTTCACCATACCACAGGATCAGTGGCATTTGGCCAGAGTAGATGCATTCTTGATGTGCATAGTGGCGTATATGTACATGCCACGATATATGGATGTGCTGGATATCAGTGTTATCATGGCAGTGAGAGCTCTCAGAGAGGGTCGTACCATCATTCCGATGATTATGGTGAAGACGCTGAGGTCGGCCACATTCTGCAGTACTTACCCTGCAGGGGTATTCACATGTAGTTCGGTCATGCTGTACGTGTGGTTTATGTCACACCTAAGACCGATTGACACTTTTTGCAGACATGGGTACTTCTTTACCCATGATATAGCCATGTCCTACTCCTTTCAGCCATCGGAGTGTAAAGACACTATGTCTTGGTCGGTATTTTTGGAGGAGATCATAGATCCGTTTGACATCCTGTCATGTTCAGGGCTCAGCTCACCCTATAGTTTTATTACTTATGCTCCGGGCATGGATTATCTCCCTTTGGTTGGTTTGAGGGGCATGACTACCTACTACCCACTGGTCGTGATGTCGTAGTTTGACCAGTTCCAGGACTTTCATCCTTTTGATGGGGCGTTAGGTCAATGTTTAGCTTCTCGTTATCTTTCAGCAGAGGATCGATCTCGAGTGTATGCTTGTTGGGATCAGCGTGAGATAGCTGCTTTTTCTGTTAGCCATCCAGGCTGTTCGCCAGAGTATTCTGCGTGGATGGAGACAGAGACTTTATCGGCTGCGACAGTATCCACAGTGCAGAGTAGTGATTCAGATGATGGAGAGCCCATGGAAGACATTGATTCTCACACCGGGGAGGATCCATTTATTGGGTTGCCAGCATCTCCTTTGGATTCTCCCAGTACTAGTTGTGATCCAGCATTCAGCACAGTACTTTGAGCAGAGTCTTCATCTGATGACCTTTGAGAGAGATCAGGCTAAATCCTTGATGTTTACAGCCCTAGATGGGAGAGACGCAGCTCTAATAGAGAGAGATGATGCATTAGCCCATAGAGATGCAGCTGTTGTTGAGCGGGATGAGGCCAGATCAGCCAGAGATATCGTGATAATTGAGAGGGATAGCGCCATATTTGCCCGGGATGTAGCCGTCATAGATAGCACCACGGTGAGGTCCCTCACTACTGGCATGATTGCAAAGATGAGCACATACATCGATGAGCACAGGGTCACCATGCAGATGGCTATGGATCTATTAGCTCGTGTGGATACCCTTGCATAGGAGACCACAGTGTTACCTCCTTCTTCTGAGAGAGATGCCATATTGGGCTTGATAGCTCACATATATACTGATTTGTAGATGGGCTTATATTTTCCTGTACAGACTAGCTTAGCCATTTTTCAAGTACAGTTTACATTGTGTATATCAAACAACATTATATATAGTAGGGAAATATATTTTTGATCACTTCCCATTTAGATATGCCTGGATACTTGCTTGATATTTGTCTGCTTCTTCAGGGCTTCTGATCTTGATGTATTCTGAATTTCTCCTTAATTGATGGACATTGAGTTATCTCTGGACAGTTCAGAATGGATCATTGATCTGTGTGTATCCCTACCATATTTGGTGTCTTGGGACTTGTTTCTGTATGGAAATATGGAGAAGAGTGTGGCTTTCCTCTCAGAGATTGACCGCACCACAGATGGTCGCCAGGACTCCTATTTAGGAGGAGCCTAGTTAATTCCATATCTTATGGATTAGTATTTCTCTTCAAGGTACAACCGCAGCTTAGATGGTCACCGAGTCTCTCGTTTACATGGGGAGGTCAGGTAATTCCATCCCTTTGGTCTGAAGCCAATGAAATGTGGCGGATTAAAGTTTGATCCCAGTACCGTTGACAAGTGTTTGTGTCCAGGTAGGGGGTTAGATCGAACCATAAATGGCTACCTATGTACTCCTATTAAAGAGGAGATCAGGTCTCCATAGTTCGAACCTGGTGTAAGTGTTTCAACGCTGTTTGTGGCAGAAAGGGTGTAGAAAGGTTTTTATTTTTGTTTTTGTAATGAGAAGGGTGTAGAAATGTTTTTGTTATTTTTATTTTTATTACGACCGGGCCATATAAAATGGTTGCCTACGTACTCTCGTGTATCAAGGAGATCAGGTCGACGTAGTTCACCCCTCAGGGCAATTTGTAGCCGACAAAAAGTTTGATCCTATATGGAGGGCAAACTGCGGGGGGGGAGAAAGTTTAATCCTAAGTTCAGGATAAACTGTAGGTGTGAAAAGTTTGATCCCATGATTGGGGACAAACTGCAAGTGTGAAAGGTTCAATCCCTAATGGGATAACCAAAGTTTAGTAAGGGTTAAAAACCAAGTGGAGAGAAAAGGATCTGGCGATCCAAAAACCAGACTGCTGGCTTGAAATGTGTGTTTCCCTGAGGGGCGCAGTGTGGAAAAGAGTTGTATGTAGTGAAGGGTTAAAGAACCGGAATGACTGGTGATCTGATAATCCAACACCAGGATGTTTGCTTGATGGTAACTTCAGACATAGTACCATTTCACGGTGTCCGAATTGATAAGTTGCGGAAATTCATCGCCATCCATTTCCTGCAATCTGAGAGCACCTCCTGTCAATACCTCCTTAACAATAAACGGGTCTTCCTAGTTAGGGGCGAATTTTCCCTTAGACTGATCTTGGTTGTCAATGATCTTCTTCAAAATCAAGTCATGTTGTTTAAACTACCGTAGCCGAACTTTTCTGTTGTAGGATCTGGCGATCCTTTGTTGATATAACTAACCATGGAAGATAGTCGCGGTTCGCCTTTCGTCTATTAGAGACAATTGGTGATACCTGTCTTGTACCCATTGGTCTTCATCCAGCTGAGCGTCTATCAACACGTTGAGGGATTCCATTTCTACTTCTATGGGGAGCACTGCTTCCATCCCATAGGTTAATGCGTAGGGGGTTGCCCCAGTGGAAGTGCGCATTGATATTCTGTAGGCTAACAGAGTAAGAGGCAATAGGTCAGGCCATCCTTTGTGATTGGCGGACATCTTTTGCATGATCTTCTTAATGTTTTTGTTAGCCGCTTCAACAGCACCATTCATCTTTGGACAGTAGATGACGGAGTTAAGATGTTTGATGTGGAATTTACTGCATAACTCCTCCATCATTTTGTTGTGAAGTTTTTAGCATTGTCTGATATAATTACCTCTGGTTGTCCATATCGACAAATGATATTGTTTCTGATGAAAGTAATGATGACTTCTTTGGTAACCCTGGGGAAGGAGGCCGCTTCTACCCACTTGGTGAAGTAGTCGATCATGGTGAAGATAAAGTGATCTCCATTACTGGCTTTGGGCTCTATGGGCCAAATCACGTCCATTCCTCACATTTAGAAGGGCCAAGGCGAACTCATATTGTGGAGCTCCCTCGGAGGGGCGTGGATAGCATTCCCATGAATTTGACATTGATAACATCTCCTGACGTGGTTATTGTAGTCAACCTTGAGAGAGAGCCAATAATGTCCTGTTCTGAGGATCTTCTTTATAAGTAGAGGGCCACTCATGTGTGGGCCACGTACTCCACCATGTACCTCATCCATGAGCCTCTGAGCTTGGTCCTTGTCTAGACATCTGAGGAGACATAATCCTGCATCTCTTTTGTAGAGTGCATCTCTGCTCAGGTAGAACTTCATAGCAAGTCGATGGATCCGCCTTTTCTCAGTCGGGATCACCTCAGCGAGTGTAGATCCATCTCGTAAATACTCCTTGATATGTTGATACCAAGGTTGTTGGATAGGAGGTAGCTCATTCGATACTTCTCCAACATAGTTCCTATAGACTGGTGCCTTTTGTAGGGCAAATGTGATGCTTGGTATGTGTTCCTTGTCAGGTATGTGAATCAAGGAGGCCAAAGTTGCTAGCGCATCTACAAAGTCATTCCTATTACGAGGAATATGTAGAAAGGAGATCTCTTCGAACTCCGAAGCCATCTGTAAAACTTGTCGATGGTAAAGCAGTAAATGTAGCTCTTTGGTTTGATAGATTCCCGTGGATTACTTGACTACCAACTCCGAATCCCCAAAGACAGTTAACCACCTGATGCCCATTGAACTGGTAAGTTTTAGCCCCATGATACAGCCTTCATACTCAGCTGTGTTGTTGGTGCTGACAAACTACAATTTGACGGTGATGGGATACTGCTCCCCCGTACCGGATACTAGAACTGCTCCAGCTCCAGAACCTTCCATATTAGCAGCTCCATCGAAATACATGTTCCATGTTTGGCGTGTATCGTACTGATGGTGTTGCTGAATTGCCATTACCCCTTCATCAGGGAAGTATGTTTCCAAGGGTTTAAAATCCCCTGCAGGTGCGGCGGCCAGTTGATCCGCAATTCCTTGACCTTTGATGGACTTCTGCGTCACGTAAACGATGTCAAATTATTGTAGGATCAACTGCCATCTGGACAGTCGGTAGTTCAGCATGGGTTTACTAAACACGTACTTAAGAGGATCCACGCGGGTTATGAGATGGGTTGTGTGACCATGGAGATAATGTTGTAACCTCACGAAAGCCCATGCTAAAGCACAAAAAGTCTTCTTAATCAGAGTGTACTTGTGTTCACTGCTGCTAAATCTTTTGCTGAGGTAGTAGATAGCTCGCTCTTGGCCTCTATCGTCTTTCTGTCCCAGCATGCAGCCCATGACATTATCACTTATGGACAGGTACATGAACAGGGGAACATCATCCCTGGGTGATACCAAAATAGGAGCTTTGACTAGCTATTTTTTGATTGTAAGGAAGGCCTTCTGGCACTCATCATTCCATTTCATGGAATAGTTCTTCCTTAACAACTTGAAGATAGGCTCACAGGTTGCTGTGACTTGAGATATGAACCTGCTAATGAAGTTGACTCTTCCCAAAAATTCCCGTATTTCGTTCTCTGTCTGAGGAATGGGCATTTTCGTGTTGGCCTAGATTTTGGTGGGATTCAGCTCAATCCCTTTGTGGCTGACTAGGAATCCTAGCAACTAACCTGATTTAACGCTAATGGTGTACTTAGTTGGATTCAACTTTAAGTTGTACTTATACAACCTGTTGAAGAGCTTTCTAAGATGGTCTAAGTGGTCTTCCTCCCTTCGGAACTTGACAATGATGTCATCCACGTAGATCTCTATCTCTTTGTGCATTAAGTCATGGAAAAGAGCCATCATAGCTTGTTGATAGGTGGCTCTGGCATTAATGAGGCTGAACGACAACCGTCTATAACAAAAATTTCCCCAAGGCATGATGAAAGTAGTTTTCTCACGATCTTCCTCAGCAACCATGATCTGATGGTACCCCGCAAAGCAATCAGCAAAGGAGTACATGCCGTATTGAGCAGTATTGTCAATGAGAATATGGATAAATGGCACTGGAAAGCTATCTTTAAGGCAAGCTTTATTCAGATCCCGATAATCCATGTAAACTCGTACCTTTCCTCCAAGCTTAGGCACGGGAACGATGTTGGATATCCATACAGGATATGTGGACACCATGATGATACAATCTTGAAATTATTTCATAATTTCTTCTTTCACCTTTAAACTCCACTCAGGTTTCAATCACCTGAGCTTCTGCTTGACTGGTTTGAATCCCTCTTTAATGGGAAGACGGTGAAGGACAATTTCAGTGGACAAACCCACCATGTCTTTATGAGACCATGCAAACACATCCTAGAATTGGATTAGTAGTGTAACTATGTCATTCCTCTGGTTTGGAGTAAGGTCTGAATCAATCTGGATTAACTTAGAGTTTTCTAAGGTTCTGAGATTGAAGGAGGTGGTTTGATCAAGGTTGGGTTTAGGTTTGTCTTCGACCCATTCTTTGATCTCCTGAGGCACCTCAATGCCTTCTTGTATTTCCATCAAGTCTGAGTCCAACTTTTCATCAAAGTTACAATCCTTGTGGAGAAGAGGCATCTTACCAGCAAGTACAGGAACATCTAAGTTCAGAGTCCTGAAACAAAATATGCTTTCACTTAATATATATGAAACTATTTAATCATACAAAGTGTTAGCATGTATTGACAAAATAACTGCTAATATTGTACAGAAAAGTAAGCAGTTATGATATCTACAGGGCAGAAAGAATTCCTGCCTATTTTACCCTTGTTGACCAATGCAAGAAGTGCTGCTCCAATTGGCAAGGGCAAAGTCCTGGTGGACTGCAGTGATGGAGGGGTTGTCATCGTCTTCCTTCTCCCGAATGAGGACCATTATGTCTGCACAATCATCGTCTGGGGTGTATCTATTTGTATGTTCATCATGGGCAATGATGCGTATGCCTGACATCATTCGGACGATGTCTTGTTTAATTCTTCATTCCTCTTCTTCCACCTTAGGATCTGGAACAAAGACTTCCTTCTCCTTTACCAGGATCGGCTTGGGAAATAATATAGCCATTACGCTGGCTGGCACCTTTACCGGAGGTTGTGCGGACTCTGGATTTATAAGTGGAGATAATTATCGTGTAGTTAAAGCTGGAGGAATCTACTTATGCTTATGTGGATTCCTGTGACTGGAACTGGCAGTACAGCCTAGTCTGGCTGTCCCAGTTTGACTGGACACTTGAATTGGGTGCTTAATACCCTGATGACTTTTACCCAGCCCTTGTCCCGGCTGATGACCCAATGACATTATTTCTTTGGTAGCTGACATTACTTCAGCAGAAATTTGGGGTATGAGAGGTGGCGCCTCCACAGGGTGGTATTGAGTGTTGCTCACCTCCAGGACATGAAAACTGACCGGCTCAATATCTGAATTGACATTGATGAGTGGTATGTCACCATGTTGAGGACATTCCGGTTCAGCATTGACCGTGACTAGGCTATTGTTGATAATGTATTTAAGTTGCTGATGAAGAGTAGAGGGGACTGCCCCGGCCAAGTGAATCCGCGATCTCCCCAGAAGCAGGTTATATCCTGTATCTATTTTGAGAACGTGAAAAGATACACAGAATGTATGGAGACCAATCTCAATTAGCAGCTCAATCTCTCCGACTGAATTTCGGCGGGATCCATCAAAAGCTTTAATAACCGTGTCGCTGCTTCGGATCCATTTGAGATTGACGTTCATATTCACCAATGTAGCGTAAGGACAGATATTCAGAGATGAACCTCCATCTATCAAAACTTCAGCTAGCATATATCCGGAGGACAAAACCACAATGTGTAATGGCTTGCAATGACCGGTCCCTTCGGGCGGTATGTCATCGTCAGTGAAAGATATCACATTGTTGTTAAAAATGTGATCAACCAAATGTTGAAATTTCTCCATATCCACTGATTTTGGCAAATAGGCTTCTTCAAAAACCTTTATTAAGATCTTCCTATGGTCTTCAGAAGTTAAAACCAAGTCTAGCATTAAAATTTGATGTGGAGCTTCTCTTAAGCTTAAAACCACCTTGGCATCATTATGGCCCATAGTACGAAGGAATTTTTCAATTTTCTCCATGGAAATTTTACCCTTTGATTTGATGGTAGGCTTCATCACCCATTGGGAAAGATATAGTGGATTCTCCTTTGACACTGCAACAGTTGTATGAGAGGTGGATCCTTCAGCTTCTCCATAATTCCATGGGACTTTTTGTAAGCTGATAACAAGATAATGTGGTCTGAATGGTAAGTTGATTGGCTCTGGAGCAGCCACTTTCAAAGGATTGTCAACTCCTTTGAGTTGAATTGCTTGTATTGTGAATGGTTTGATAGTCCCATCAGCCTCAGCGAATATAACTGCTATCAGTCCCTTCCATTTAGTCGGACATGTATTTTCACTCTCAAATAGCACAGTATCATCGTCTGCCAGTTGCAGGACACCGCTATCAATTAGATTCTGAATAAGGTGGCGGAGTGCCCAGCATTTTTCTGTGCTGTGACCGCGAGAATGGGAGTGATACTGACATACTCCATTAGAATTAAACCGTCCTGAACGGGGATTAATTGGAGGTAGAAAGGAAGTGATCCTTCCTTCATTGATCAACATCTGAAGTATCTCCTCCATAGGTTGGCCCAGGTATGTAAATTCCCTTCTATTGGCAAAATCCCGACGGGCATTGGTAGTTGCTCTCTTCGTCACTTTGTCCTCCAATGTTTCATTTTTTGAAGGTGACGAGGGAGTATTCATATCCAATGGGAGAAGACTAGCATGCTCTTGGCTGACTAATTGGCGTGTGACTTGATACTGATAGGTCACCAGTTCTGCCAATTGCTCAATCTGCTTACACAGAGCTTTCTTCTTTTGTTCCATTATAAACTGGAACTTTGCATAATCCCATTTGTCAACACCGTCTTTGATGGCCTGGGATGATTCACAGTTAAAATTGAAACTCTTTCCACCGCTCCAATTAATCATGTTGACCTCTTCTTCTTTGTGTTGAGGAAGAGGGTTGTCTTGTACGTGAGGTTGATCTGGTTTGGTGACCACGATCTCACTGTTGTCTATTTAATCTTGGATCTTGTGTTTCAAGGCCCAACAATCTTAGGTATCATGTCCAGGTGCCCCGGCATGATAAGCACATTTCCGAGCAGCATTGAAACCCTTCCCATTAGGGTTGGCTGGTGGAAGAAGATGCGTAATTTTCTTCTGAGTAGTCAGAAGATTGAGAATGTTCTCAAGTGAGTCCCCTAGGGGTGTGAACACTCGCGGGCGTTTAACTTCTCCACCTTTAGGCAATGGAGGGTTTGAAGATTGAGCTTGAAAAGGAGTGTAATTTCTCCTCTGGATAGGCATATTCTGATTGCCCTTATGACCTTGTAGTATCAAGAAAACATCCTCCTCTTTCTTTTTATGGACCCTCTGAGGTTGTTTCCATAAGTTCCGGACTGGATGTGTTCAGCAACAGCTTTAAGAGCTGCTAGGTCTTGAATCTTTCCTGACTGTAACCCCATTTTAGCCATCTCTCCATGTTTGACCATTTCAAAAAATGGTTTACCAATGCCAGCTAAAACTCTCTCATAGAAAGGAGCTTCTTGTATGTCTATGAAGGTCATGACCATTTCTGACTCTGTCATAGAAGAAATAACTTAAGCAGCAAGGCGCCTCCACCTTTGAGCATACTCTCTGAAAGACTCATTGGACTGTTTCTTGACCTTGGTAATCTGGTACCGGTCAAGAGCTATCTGAGACTGGAAGTTGTATTGAGTAAGGAAGGCATGAGCTAGTTCTTCCCAACTATGGATCTTTGAATTGTCTAATCTGGTATACCATGAACGAGCTTCTCCAGTCAGACTCTTTTGGAACAGCTGCATTCTGAGCTTCTCGTCCTCTGCATAAGGTCCAAGTTCTCCAATGAACACCTTCAAATGTGTGTAAGGATCTCCTAACCCATCGTACTTTTCAAAGTTAGGTGTTTTAAACTTCTCTGGATAATGAACACCAGGGAATATACAAAGGTCAGCATATGAGACACTCCCGTGTGCTACAATTCCTTTGATAGAACAAAGGGTTTCTTCCACTTGAAGAACCTTTTTCCTGATGTCACTGGTGTCTAGATCTCCTTTGAGATGGGTGTTTTCAGGATTTTTGTCTGTGGTAAATGACTGCAGTTCTGGATTTGTTTTCTCTGAACCTTTAGCCCCTCCCCATGTAGAGGATTCAGCATGTACGGGTATCTTCGTACCCTGAGTAGACTGATGTAATTCTTTAAGCAGAACAGACAAATCTGTTATTTGTTTACTTAATCCGTCAAATTCTTTGCGAGAAACTAGATTAGACTGGTCAAATGAAGACATGATTGGCTGTAGGCTCGTGGCCTTTTTGGACTTTGACCGGGTAATAGGTCTGATTGCTTCCCTGCGAAAGACTTGCATAGTTTAGTCTTAGGGATTGTATAAATATCTACATGCTATGTGATGTATCCGTTTTAGGAATTTTATCCTGTAAAACGGATGTTAGCTATTTGTAATACAGGATAACATGTTAATTTAAGTATGCACATTTTTCTTCATATTTCTCATTACATGGAGATGAATATGGAATGAAATTACAAGTAATTGACTTTACAAGTAATTTGAAATGAGAAAGCAAGAAGAGACTTTCCTCCGCGTTTAGTTTATCAGAGGCTGACCTATCTTAGGTTACTCTCGCGGCTTTTTGGCATGAAGGTTCCCAAATCATCGCAATTTACTTGACGGGAAGTTAATCTGGTCTTTCAACTGGAGCGAATTTGGGTGGTGCCTTTCCTGAGCCTCGTTGGAATTAGTCTTCCTACGAGTCCAGTAATCAAACACCGACAGGATAGCCTCCTGGTGGAGGAACCACACAACATACATTCACATACAATGTGTCTCACCGTTTATGAAATGATGACATGTGTGAAGCACTAATATCACAAATAGATATATTGCAGTTTAGTAAAGAAATGCATTTGTACACATTCATCAAATGTAAATGCGACATCCACACGCAAGCATATAACAGTTTTGAAAAGCTTAAAAAAGCGGCTTAAGTCCTCTTACAGGGGTCCCCAGCAGAGTCGCCACCTATCGATGTCGGGATTTTTATTTGTCCCTTTTTTGTTCTTGTTCTTTTGTGTTCTCATGTTAGGTGAGATCTGTTTGAAAAAACAAGTGAAAAAGGTCCGACATTTATATGTCGACGATTTGACTGTAAGAGTCGCCAGTTGGTTTTTTAACTGGTTGTACCAACACAACCGAGAAAAGATTTGTACATTGATCCAGAGATGTGGCACTGCTAAACGGGTCTACAAAACCGAGATTCATTAGGGTCCAGGGACTTGCTTATGCGGAGGGAAGGAGTTAGGCACCCCCCGACATCCGTGTTACCACGGTGACCGCCACTTTTCAAGAAACTGTTATATGAATGTGTGTGTATGTAGGTCAATGTGCTGTTATTTAGAAGTAGTGCACGGCCTCGTTCACACCTATATACACAGTGTAAGACCCCAACTTTTATGAATAAAGAATAATTTTCTCGAAATATATTTTTTGAATATTATGGTGTGGATTTGATATAATGTTATGGTTGTGGGTAATATTTACAAATTTTGGAAAGTAAGCAAGTGGTTATATAATATTCGATTGGTCGAGGAATATTCGTTTTAATAGGAAATATTCGTACGACGGCACAATCATTGGTGGACCCCACAACGAAAGTATTCTCGTAGTTAGAAAATGACATAATTATCTTTTTATAACGGCGAAAGTTTTACCGTTAAACTGTTGAACTACCCGGTAGTAAAAGTACAGTAATACGCATGGTTGCATAGTAGCAACGGTATTGATTATTGATGCTTACGTGAGAAGTCACTCAGTTATATTCAATTATTGCTACAGTAATTGTTGCATCATATCTCTCATATTATTGATTCAATTATTGTCACAGTATCATCTGTATAATATGTTACATTATTAAATTAACAATTGAGACGACAAAGTTATTCATATTATTATTTGTAATATTGACAATGTCTACAAGTTCTGTCAAGGAGAGGTTAGATAATCTAATTGCGCGCCAATAGGGAGAAATCCTTATCGAAAAGCTCCCTCTTTTCTGGGAACGACCTGGTTGTTAAATATTATGCATTATAATATTAATGATAAATAAGTTCGTGTTGATTAAAGATACAATTGATAGCTCCATTGTGTTGGAATTATTAGTGTTAGTGGAAATCGACATTTATTTCGATATTAATTGATATCTGGAAGTTATACTGACCAATCAGGTAATTAATCGAATAAATGAGCAATTAATTGCTATTAATTCACATGATTATAACTATTTGTTCACATGTGTATACTATTGATTCACATTCTTGTACTATTAGGGGTGGTGGTGCAAGATTGATAATACTTGCATGACTAAGTTAAAAATGGAGGTATAGATGGAGGTATTATATTGTAATTCGTATTTTCACATGTCTACAACTATTGATTCACATGATTTACTATTAATTCATATTATTTACTATTAGGGGAGGTGGTGCAAGTTCGATAATACTTGCAGAACTAAATTAAAAATAAAGAAAAAGAGGAAGGTATTATACTGTAATATTTCGATCTCCAAAACGTGTAATTATTGAAACTATATTTTTCTATAAATAGAAGCTCATTCCTTCATTATTTTTCACCAATTCACTAAAGCTATAGAGCAATTATTATAGAGAGAAATTATAGAGAGAAAGGAGAAGAGAAGTCTGCTATCTCACTATTCTAGTTTTCTTCTAAGGTAAGGGGTATTATTTCTTTCGAATTCATGAAGAGAGCTTATGTTATTCCATTCTTTATTATTATTTTGGAGTAACCTGTCTATGCGAAGTACCGCATACATGGTGAAATTCTTCTGTTATTCCATTCTTTATTATTATGTTGGAATAACCTATCTATGCGAAGTACCACATACATGGTGAAATTCTTCTGTTATTCCATTCTTTATTATTCTGTTGGAATATCCTGTCTGTGCGGATTACGCATGACCTGGTTTTATTCTTTATTATTCTGTTGGAATATCCTTTCTGTGCGTATTACGCATGACCTGGTTCTATTATTTATTATTCTATTGGAATAACCTGTCTGTGCGGTATATCGCATGCCTAGTGAATTCTTCTATTATTCCATTTTTTTATATTCTGTTAAAATAACATGTCTATGCGGATTACCGCATGCATGGTGAATGATCCTTTGTATTCATTCCTTATTAAATTGTGGAAATGATCTGTCTACGTGGATTACCGCATGGCGGGTGAAAATCCATTTACAGTTTTATATATTCTATTATACTCATTTGGTTAAAGTTTTGGCTTCTATACTCCATGAAATTAGTGAAATATCCTTGATATTTGCGCTTCATCCAGTATCTTTTCATGGAAATATTCTTCTGAGCATTCTTGAATTTTACTCCACAAAGAAGCATCATGTTGATAATTTGGATGTTATTGATTTTAGGATAAACTAACTTATAAATCTTTAAAATTTATTCTTGAACTTGTTTTATTGAATTATTATGTCATTGTCATCATCCTCATACTTATATTGTGATGAAAGTCATCATTGGCTTACATGCATAGATGGACTTGGTATGATTATGATCAGGGATCATTCGGTATAATCATGACATGTAATGTTATAAATAATGTCGTAAAAGTTCTCAGTGGCCTGTAATGCATTGATGGACAGTTTTGGTATGATTATGACCAGGGATTATTCGGTATAGTCATGACCATTGATGATTTAATGAATATCCTTGGCCCGTAGTGCAGGGATGATTCAATGATGTGGTTTATTTATTAAGCTGAGTCTCAGCGATAAAAATTGATGAAAATATTTTAAATCATAGAAGATAGTAGATATCATGCTCTACTTGACTCTTCTAATGGATTGCTTTTTTCGCTGCAGTTAAACTTGTTGTCTATTATATTCTATCAGTTTAACATTGTTGAAGGCTAATGATAATTTATTTTGCATTATCTTAGTCATAATATTTCTTACTGGACTAGTTAAGCTCACCATTTCTTTCACTGTTTTCTTCAGGAAATGAGAACGTAGCAGGGACTAGTCGGGGAACGGAGTGATGGTCCAGATAATAGCATTAGTAGTCCTCACTATTCTGTTAAATAGTGTGACAATAAATGTATTGAGGACTTATTTTGAGTTTGAATACTGTATAGATGACAATATTTGTATTAAAACTCACAGCTCATGTTTTGTCGTATTTTACACGACTGTTGTATAATTAAGTTGTATTTGAATTTTGTACCATGTATTTGGCGACTCAAGATGGGTGATGTATACCTATTTTGGGGGCGTCACACACAGGGTTTGAATTTATGTAAAAATTCAGTTTTAAATATGGCAGTGATGTTTTGTAAAAGAGGTTTTTCAATAGGAATTGAGACCTTTTGATACTTCTATTTTATTAAATGTTCGGCTGGATTGTTTTTATTTTCGAGATGCGAAGCATCTTCGAGAAAATAATGTACAAAGTAGTGTCAAACTCCTCATGGGTATGAAAACCATCGGAGGAAATCCAAATACCGTGAATAAATTTACAAGCTGCTTATAGCTGAAAATGTCCATCACGGGAACCGAATCTAGATTCAGTAAACTAAATCTGTGATCACGTGATTCCTAGCCTCACATGATGTCGCAATTTATATGAAAGCAGTAAGCAGGTATATATATATAAGCTGTAAATATATATATAGGCATGATCAACCACCACGAAGCACCTCCATGGGGGATTAGAAATGTAAATAAAGCTGTAAATATATATATATATATATATATATATATATATATATATATACAAACTGAAATGAAACCACGGACCGAAGTCCGGGCATACACACGCAACACGACTCTCAATGTGAAGAATAGTGTGTGCAAAGATGAAGAGAAAAGCTTTAAAATGTGTAAGAAGGCTTACAGTGGGCTGCTAAAGAAGAATTCTATAACTTTAAGTGGATGAACACTTGGTTCCTGCCGGCACAATAGTAGCTATATGTGAGCTCACAAGTGTTTAAAATGTGAAAGCACTAAGTTTAGGGTGTGTACAGAGCAAATTTAACAGGGCTTCCTCGCCTTTTTCTCTTACAAAATGGCCACCCTAAGCCCTCTATTTATAGAGGGGGGAGCCGCAGGTGTTGACAAGTAGGTTTTATACCTACTTATTGGATATCAATTCATGAGAACTATGCCCATCTCAAGTACATTTTAGTGTGTTTTTAGTGCATTTCGTGTTATTTTGCATTGCATGTACTGAGAATTCCTCTGGTGTAAAAGTGCAGGAAATGGCATAGCTCGGCGTTGATAGGTGGCATTAGATCAGTGAAGGCATGACACGAGGGTCGAGTGGGGAAAAGAAACTGAGCATTGATGAAAAAGATAATTCAAGATTGGAGGATTTGTGGTTCAAATTTGTAGCATCAACTGAGGAGAAGATGATTGAGCAAGAAAGGTCAATTCAAAATCTTCATATTCAAATGGATCAAATGTTCAAAGCCTTGAACAATCTTCATATTCTTGCTTAGGCTTAAACCCTAATTATTTGTAAATCACATAGACATATAGTGGTTTAGGTAATGTGGGTGTTCATGTGTATTCTATCAATTATGGATTATATGTGATATGAGTATCGTACATTGAGATATGGTTGTATTTTACTTTCGTGTTCTCGACTAGCAATCCAGTGCAAGAAATTTGGCTTAACATGAAGTGTATGGATTTGAATGAATCAATAGATGAAATTGTGATCTCAGGTCTTCATTATCTAGTCTTACTCTAGGAATAGTTAGGTTTATTTAATTTCACAGTTTAAATATGAAAATATTAAATCATTCGTTTAAATAAGACTGAAATGGTTATGGACTAGTGCTTGGTGAAATTTATTAGTTAATTCTCTGTAGGAACGATACTTTACTTACTCTTTATTACTTATTGACCGTGTATACTGTCACGTATATATTGATCGGTAAAACGACCAATAAGTTTTTGGCGCCGTTGCAGGGGAATTATTTTAATAATTTTTGGCAACATTAATTTCAATCAAATTAATCTTAATTTAAATATATTTTTTTGTTTTAATTATCTTCTTATAATTCTCTCTTTTTAGGTATCATGGGTGACTTTGCTTATCAATGGCTCAACCAAGGAACATCAGCACTGAGGGACTCAATGTATTTTCTACATTGTCAGCACAAATTGCAACACTTTCGGAGAGGTTGGATGTTCTTGCAGCCCAACGCACTCGAGAGATAGCAGTTACATGTGAATATTGTACTGGCGATCATCCGAGTTATCAGTGCAACATCAGTGTTGGACAAGTACAGTTTGGGGGTGATTACCTCAACAACTATGTTTATCCCAGTTATCATCAAGGTTGGGGGTATCACCCAGATTATGAATGGAATTGTAACTATCAAGACCAAGACTGCGTTCCAAGTCCAATATATCCATCGGATTTCTCATATCCACCTCCAATGTAACAAGAGGAAAATTCAAGGTTGAAGGAATTCATGTCAAAAAGCATAGCAGACCATAAAGAGATGATGATGAGTCAGGAGTTATCAAGCCAAAATCTTAACAGACAAATGGAACAACTCATTAACTCAATGAATGGTCCACAATACATGGATTTCGAAACTGAACAAGATAATTCAAGATTAGAGGATTTGTGGTTCAAATTTGTAGCATCAACTGAGGAGAAGATGATTGAGCAAGAAAGGTCAATTCAAAATCTTCATATTCAAATGGATCAAATGTTCAAAGCCTTGAACAATTGCCCTCCAAACAATTGGTGCTATGACATGGACGATGAAACTGATGGAGAGCCAGAAGTGTACATGCCACTGAATGAACTTAAAGGAGTGGACATTGAGGAGACAATTGAGGGTATGGAAAATGAAGAACATGAGCTGACTCGTATAATACCCTAAGTGCCTTCTCAGTTAAAGTTAAAAAATTCAGTGACCTTTGTACACCCATGTCCCCTTGGTAGTCACATCCAAAGTAAGAATTTCTACGATTATGAGGCCTCTTACAAACCATGGTGGACATAGGAAGAGATAATAGAATAATAAAATCTCGTTGTATCTTTCATGCCTCAATGCAAAAATCTATTCACAAATACAACGAACGAAGCACCTAGCTATGCAGTAGAACTGGGGGCATCATGTACAGAAAATATGCTAGGTTGTTTCAATTCACAAACTCGCAAGATGGGGAACCTACCAAAGCACATAGCGGTTCTAATGGATGGAGGGTTCCTAGCTTTTTGTAGAGGAATTGGATAGCGGTCAAGAACAGAGTCCAGCTAACGGACTATAAACCGAGTGCTAGATGGGAGGCACCCCATCCACTCTTTCTCCCTCCTTATTTAATTCTTATTTACATTTCCATTTACTTATTCTCCTATGTTTAATTCTTCATGCTTTCCATATTTAGTAGATGTTTGATAGTTGTAAGTCTTAATAATTGTTTTATTGTTTCTCCTCTCAAGTTCAATCCAATTGCTATAAACATTCAGGATCAAACAGAAGTCAAAAACTGAAGATGCCAAGTTAGAAGCCCACACTCAGTTTCCAACTATAAAATATCTCAAACTTATCCATCGCCTTATATACCATCGGATCATGAGGAGGCGAATGGAGATGACATTGCCCCTTAGGGGAGTATTCTTGCACTTTTAATTAAAATGAGGGCATTGTTCGTTTTAAGTTTGGGGGTATTGAGTTTAGTCAGTAGTTTAGAGCATGTAGTGTAATTGCATCATATAGAGTAATTTTATGTTACATATAGTTAATTGCATGTTAGTAGTTATTAGTTTAAATTTGTAGTAAATTTTTTTCTTCTTCTTTTTATTTGCTTAATATCTGTTTAGTTGCATAACATTGCATAATCCAAGGTTTTTAGTTAGTTAAATTCTAATTTGGCTAATGATGACATAGAACATTGATAGATTTTTGAATTTAGTGGATGACATGAGCTTAGTTATAATGTTATACCTGATTTAATCCATGCTTGTTATTTAGATGCTATCGGTTAGCACATAGGTGTTCATATTTGCTTGTTGGTTAAGATTAGCTTGTTTGTCTGCTGAGAGGAAAATGTTATTTTAAAGACAGAATTGTATAGGAAGTGAGTAATGACTATGAAAACATTGAAACTCAAGCTTTGGGAACGCATGGGTGTGCTTGCTATTAAAAAAAAGAAAAAGAAAAAGAGAAAAATATAAAAAATTACCGTGACTAGTCTTATTTCGGAGCCTTTGTTACTTGAGCAAGTATGCCCAAGGGGATTATCTTTACACCTAGCGCCCTAAGGTCTTTTATGGTCTGAGAGACGTTGGTTGAAAGCTCGCTAAGGGGTAGCACGGTTAGCCTAATGGAATGAGGCATTGCACAGTCATGGGAAAAAGAAAAGAAATCAATAAACACCGCGAGAAAGTGCTAAAATCGCCCTCATGTGTAAAAATAAAGCAAAATAAACCCATTGTTGAACCTTAGTTTGTATTGATGTGTTGGAGTAGTTTTTGTTTCATTTATATGCATAGTTCTTGATTTGAACCTCAGTTTTCTTTCGTAAGCAGTATAGCATGTGAAATCTTCACCTTTGTCAAGCTTATCTGTGAACACAACACACACACACACAGCACCTTTATAGCAGGTTAGGATTATATGATTGTATGTCATTATACCTTTAGGTTAGTTTGATGCTTTGTTCTTGGATCTTGATATTTCTCTAAGGCATATCTTATTGGAATTCTTAACATGGCTAGAAATCTGGGGATTCATTATCATAGTAGCATAGCATGCATAGCATGTAGATTGTATTATGTTGCATTGTTTTAAGGCAAGCAATAGTTCAAGTTTGGGGGTATTTGATAAGTAGGTTTTATACCTACTTATTGGATATCAATTCATGAGAACTATGCCCATCTCAAGTACATTTTAGTGTGTTTTTAGTGCATTTTGTGTTATTTTGCATTGCATGTACTAAGAATTCCTCTGGTGTAAAAGTACAGGAAATGGCATAGCTTGGCGTTGATAGGTGGCATGAGATCAGTGAAGGCATGACACGAGGGTCGAGTGGGGAAAAGAAACTGAGCATTGATGGACAAAGCAGCAATAGCATAACACAAGAATGCAGATTACAGGAGCCGCGCGATCGCACGGCTGTATAAGCTGGAACATGCACACCCGCGCCATCAACCGGAAAAGCTTAATTTGCATGTACGCGCGCCCGCGCCTGTTTAGTATGGGGATCGCATGCGACCGCGCGCGTTATCGACTGCAGTTGTTGACTTTATTTTAAATTTTAAAATTTAAAGCGTAACTGACAGGGGGTTCAATTAGGGCTTATATTTTAGATGAATTTTCATGATGTAAAGGATATTCCACCCCTTGGGGGATCACGTAGCTAGTATTGCTTTCTTCTCTTTAATTTCCATATTAGATTAGAGTATATTAGTGTAGATACTTTTTAGATTGGATTAGATCCGAAGACTTGAAGAAATTGGAAAGCATCAGAGATTCCATCTTGGATCAGGAGAACAGATTTGCACTACAATTCTCTACTCATATTTTCTCTTTGATTCATAATTGTATATTACGAAGTTTATTCTATATATGGATGATAGATTTGATTCAACTATGATCTAAACTCTATTCTGAGATTGCAATGGATTTTATGGACTAGTTATTTCTGATATATTTCATTGTTAGCCTTATTAATTGCTTTGGGCTTGTCTAATTAGATTCATGCTATTTGCTTAGTTGATTGGTCATCAATTACTGTGATAATCCATATGGACTTAAGAGAAGAAGTATGGGTTTAGATCTAATCTTATTAGCGTGTGATTGTATGTTCTACAATGCATTGGGATGTATGATTTGTGCTTTGGATAGACATATACCGAAGCACCGCTCGTAGTCATTTGAGAACTTGGGCTTAAACCCTAATTATTTGTAAATCACATAGACATATAGTGGTTTAGGTAATGTGGGTGTTCATGTGTATTCTATCAATTATGGATTATATGTGATATGAGTATGGTACATTGAGATATGGCTGTATTTTACTTTCGTGTTCTCGACTAGCAATCCAGTGCAAGAAATTTGGCTTAACATGAAGTGTGTAGATTTGAATGAATCAATAGATGAAATTGTGATCTCAGGTCTTCAATATCTAGTCTTACTCTAGGAATAGTTAGGTTTATTTAATTTCACAGTTTAAATAAGAAAATATTAAATCATTTGTTTAAATAAGACTGAAATGGTTATGGACTAGTGCTTGGTTAAATTTATTAGTTAATTCTCCGTGGGAACGATACTTTACTTACTCTTTATTACTTGTTGACTGTGTATACTTGCACGCATATATTGATCGGTAAAACGACCAATAAGTTTTTGGCGCCGTTGCCTGGGAATTATTTTAATATTTTTTGCCAACATTAATTTCAATCAAATTAGTCTTAATTTAAATATTTTTTTTGTTTTAATTATCTTCTTTTATTTCTCTCTTTTTAGGTATCATGGGTGACTTTGCTTATCAATGGCTCAACCAAGGAACATAAGCACTGAGGGACTCAATGTATTTTCTACATTGTCAGCACAAATTGCAACACTTTCAGAGAGGTTGGATGTTCTTGCAGCCCAACGCACTCGAGAGATAGCAGTTACATATAAATATTGTGCTGGCGAGCATCCGAGTTATCAGTGCAACATCAATGTTGGACAAGTACAGTTTGGGGGTGATTACCACAACAACTATGTTTATCCCAGTTATCATCAAGGTTGGGGGTATCACCCAAATTATGAATGGAAATGTAACTATCAAGACCAAGACTGCGTTCCAAGTCCAACATATCCATCGGATTTCTCATATCCACCTCCAATGCAACAAGAAGAAAATTCAAGGTTGAAGGAATTCATGTCAAAAAGCATAGCAGACTATAAAGAGATGATGATGAGTCAGGAGTTATCAAACCAAAATCTTAGCAGACAAATGGAACAACTCATTAACTCCTCAATGAATGGTCCATAATACATGGATTTCGAAACTGAACAAGATAATTCAAGATTAGAGGATTTGTGGTTCAAATTTGTAGCATCAACTGAGGAGAAGATGATTGAGCAAGAAAGGTCAATTCAAAATCTTCAGAATCAGATGGATCAAATGTTCAAAGCCTTGAACAATCGCCCTCTAAACAATTGGTGCTATGACATGGACAATGAAACTGATGGAGAGCCAGAAATGTACATGCCACTGAATGAACTTAAAGGAGTGGACATTGAGGAGACAACTGAGGGTATGGAAAATGAAGAACATGAGTTGACTTGTATAATACCCCAAGTGCCTTCTCAATTAGAGTTGAAAAATTCAGTGACCTTTGCACACCAATGTCCCCTTGGTAGTCATATCCAAAGTAAGAATTTCTACGATGCCTTAGTGCAAAAATCTATTCACAAATACAACAGACGAAGCACCTAGCTATGCAATAGAACTGGGGTATCATGTACAGAAAATATGCTAAGTTGTTTCAATTCACAGACTCGCAAGATGGGGAACCTACCAAAGCACATAGCGGTTCTAATGGATGGAGGGTTCCTAGCTTTTTGTAGAGGAATTGGATTGCGGTCAAGAACAGAGTCCAGCTAACGGACTATAAACCGAGTGCTAGATGGGAGGCACCCCATCCACTCTTTCACCTTCCTTGTTTAATTCTTATTTACATTTCCATTTACTTATTCTCCTATGTTTAGTTCTTCATGCTTTCCATATTTAGTAGATGTTTGATAGTTATAAGTCTTAACAATTGTTTTATTGTTTCTCCTCTCAGGTTCAATCCAATTGCTATAAACATTCAGAATCAAATAGAAGTCAAAAACTGAAGCTGCCAAGTTAGAAGCTCACACTCAGTTTCCAACTATAAAATATCTCAAACTTATCCATCGCCTGATATACCATCGGATAATGAGGAGGCGAACGGAGATGACATTGCCACATAGGGGAGAATTCTTGCACTTTTAATTACAATGAGGGCATTGTTCGTTTTAAGTTTGGGGGTATTGAGTTTAGTCAGTAGTTTAGAGCATGTAGTGTAATTGCATCATATAGAGTAACTAGTAATTGCTCGTGCCTGAAGGCACGGTGTAACGAAAAATTAGATTAAAATTCGAAAAATACTATATTACGTAAAGACTCTTTACAACTTAAAATAACTTACAATCAGACATAACAATTATCATAATTTATCGCACTACCACAATAATTAATTTTTTTTAAAAATAAATATTCAAAAAAATCTAAACTTGTCTACAAAACTTATAATCATCAATAACAATTATCATAATTCACCACATCACCACAATAATAATTATTATTGTTATTATTATTATTATTATTATTATTATTATTATTATTATTATTATTATTATTATTATTATTATTATTATTATTATTATTATTATTATTATAATTGTTATTGTTATTATAATTGTTATTGTTGTTATTATTATTATTGTTATTATTAGTATAATTATTATTATAATTATTATTACTTTATTACTATTATTATTATTACTATTATTTTATTATTATAATTATTATTATTGTTGTTCTTCTTATTATTATAATAATAGTTATTATTATTATTTTTTTTATTATTATTGTTATTACTATTACTATTATTATTTTTAGTATTAATATTGTTATTATTATTATTATTATTAGTATAATTATAATAATTATTATTATTATATTATAATTATTATTATTTTGAATTAAAATCAGAATGAATCTGAGCCGTACTTGTGCTTTCCCGCCTAAATCAATTAGAATGAATCTGAATCTTTATTATATAGATTATTATTACTATTACTATTATTATTATTATTATTAAAATAATAATTATTATTACTATTATTATTATTATTATTATTATTATTATTATTATTATTATTACTATTATAATAATTATTATTAGTAGTAGTACTATTATAATTATTATTAGTACTATTATTATTATTATTTGTTTATGTGTGTGAAGAATAGAGGAGAGAGAAAAATTTTGTGTGTGAACATGAGAGAGTAAGGTGTAGTGGTGAATTTGATTTGGACGGAAAGAAATATGAGCCTTTAGATTAAGTTGAAAGAATTAAGTTAGAATGAATCTGAACCGTTCTTTTGCTTTGTCAAATAAAAGATTCAAAATGGGTTCTGTTTTATTATATAGATTTTATGTTACATATAGTTAATTGCATGTTAGTAGTTATTAGTTTAATTTTGTAGTAAAAAAAAATTCTTCTTTTTGTTTGTTTAATATCTGTTTAGTTGCATAACATTACATAATCCCAAATTTTTAGTTAGTTGAATTCTAATTTGGCCAATGATGACATAGAACATTGATAGATTTTTAAATTTAGTGGATGACATGAGCTTAGTTATAATGTTATACATGATTTAATCCATGCTTGTTATTTAGATGCTATCGGTTAGCACATAGGTGTTCATATTTGCTTGTTGGTTAAGATTAGCTTGTTTGTCTGCTGAGAGGAAAACGTTGTTTTAAAGACAGAATTGTATAGGAAGTGAGTAATGACTATGAAAACACTGAAACTCAAGCTTTGGGAACGCATGGGTATGCTTGATATTAAAAAAAGAAAAAAAAAGAAAAAGAAAAAGAGAAAAATGTGAAAAATTACCGTGACTAGTCTTGTTTCGGGGCCTTTTTTACTTGAGCAAGTACGCCCTAGGGGATTGTCTTTACACCTAGCACCCTAAGGTCTTTTATGGTCTGGGAGCCGTTGGTTAAAAGCTCGCAAAGGGGTAGCACTATTAGCCTAAGGGAATGAGGCATTGCACAGTCATGGGAAAAAGAAAAGAAATCAATAAACACCACGAGAAAGTGCTAAAATCGCCCTCGTGTGTAAAAATAAAGCAGAATAAATCCATTGTTGAACCTTAGTTTGTATTGATGTGTTGGAGTTGTTGTTGTTTCATTTATATGCATAGTTCTTGATTTGAACCTCAGTTTTCTTTCGTAAGCAGTATAACATGTGAAATCTTCAACTTTGTCAAGCTTATCTGTGAACACAACACACACACACAGCATCTTTATAGCAGGTTAGGATTATCTAATTGTATGTCATTATGCCTTTAGCTTAGTTTGATGCTTTGTTCTTGGATCTTGACACTTCTCTGAGGCATATCTTATTGGAATTCTTAACTTGGTTGAAAATCTGGGGATTCATTGTCATAATAGCGTAGCGTGCATAGCATGTAGATTGTATTATGTTGCATTGCTTGAGGGCAAGCAATAGTTCAAGTTTGGGGGTATTTGATAAGTAGGTTTTATACCTACTTAATGGATATCAATTCATGAGAACTATGCCCTTCTCAAGTACATTTTAGTATGTTTTTAGTGCATTTCGTGTTATTTTGCATTGCATGTACTGAGAATTTCTCTGGTGTAAATGTACAGGAAATGGCATAGCTCGGCGTTGATAGGTGGCATGAGATCAGTGAAGGCATGACACGAGGGTCGAGTGGGGAAAAGAAACTGAGCATTGATGGACAAAGCAGCAATAGCATGACACAAGAATGCAGATTACAGGAGCCACGCGGCTGTATAAGCTGGAACATGCGCGCCCGCGCCATCAACCGAAAAAGCTTAATTTGCATGTACGCGCTCCCGCGCCTGTTTAGTATGGGGATCGCACGCGGCCGCACGCGTCATCAACTGCAGTTGTTGACTTTATTTTAAAATTTGAAATTTAAAGCGTAACTTACAGGGGGTTCAATTAGGGCTTATATATTAGACGTATTTTCATGATGTAAAGGATACTCCACCCCTTGGGGGATCACGTAGCTAGTATTGCTTTCTTCTATTTAATTTTCATATTAGCTTAGAGTAGATTAGTGTAGATACTTTCTAGATTGGATTAGATCCGAAGACTTGAAGAAATTGGAAAGCATCAGAGATTCCATCTTGGATCATGAGAACAGATTTGCACTACAATTCTTTACTCTTATTTTCTCTTTGATTCATAATTGTATCTTACGATGTTTATTCTATATGTGGATGATAGATTTGATTCAACTATGATCTAAACTCTATTTTGAGATTGCAATGGATTCTATGGACTAGTTATTTCTGATATATTTCATTGTTAGCCTTATTGATTGCTTTGGGCTTGTCTAATTAGATTCATGTTATTTGCTTAGTTGATTGGACATCAATTACTGTGATAATCCATATGGACTTGAGAGAAGAAATATGGGTTTAGATCTGATCTTATTAGCATATGATTGTATGTTCTATAATGCATTGGGATGTATGATTCGTGCTTAGGACAGACATATACCAAAGCACCGCTCGTAGTTGTAACAACCCGATATTTTCTATATAAATAAATAAGAAATTTTGCGTATAAATTTTTTTTTTAGGATGAGGATTGGTACAAGATATTATGTATTTATGTGGTAAATAAAAATATATTTATTACATAAATATTTACAAATAATTTTATTTTAGAATTATTGATTATTATATAAGTTTATTCTTATAATAATTACTTTTATGGTAGAAATATTTTTATTAATTATTTTCTATGAAAATATAATCATATATTATTTAAATAATATATGGAGTGATTTTTAGAATAAATATAATAATTATTTTATTATATGAATTTTAGTACAGATTATTAAGTTAACTATTTTACCTTAATTATTAAGGTTAAGTAGGAAGAATAAATCAGATATGAAATCCAAACCCTAATTTTGGATTATTGTCAAGGTACGAGAATAATAATATAATTTTAAATTTTAGTGTTATAAATATGTACAGTATATTAGTATTGATAATGGTTGGTCAATTATGGTGTTTAATTTCAAAACCCTAATATTATTTGGCTAAACCCTAATTTGGAAATCAATTGTGGGTTTAAGACGGTTATTTAAATGTGTTATATATTTTATGTTGTGTGTTACATAACGTTATGATAATTAGGAAACCCTAATTGTAAATTTAAAACCCTAGGTTATATTTGAATTTCTAATAATTAGAAACCCTAATTGGAAACCTAAACTAGAGATTTTGATTAGTCAGAAATTGTGTTACTGTGGATAATAACGCGTATGATATATTTTATTAAGGTAAACCTAATTAGTAAATTAAAATTATAATGATTAGAACCCTAATTAAAGATCTAGAAACCCTAAATTATAAAAAAAAAAAAACCCCTAATTTTCTATTAAAATCCTAATTTTTAATTAGTAAGTTATAATTAAAATTTTATTGAACTTTAGTCTTAATTGTTCAAACTCTAGAAATTATTTGGGATACCTTAAGGATTAAAATCTAGTGATTAAAACCTAGATTCAAGTGTCATGGACCAAAATAACCTTAAAATATTTATTAGTTTACTAAAATACCCTTTATGGTATTTATTTAATAATCTAGATTGTATATTCATCAACCTAGATTGCTAATTCATCAACCTAGGTCTATAGCACATGCCTAAAATCAGCCAATGCTTATCCTAATTGCCACCTTGCATGTTAGATGCATGAATCTAAGTGGTATAAATAGATTAAGAGAGAGAAAATTATCATTTTGCTAGCTATTTTTGCACAAACACTCCACCTAAGTCTCTCTCTCTAAACTCACTAATTTTCAGTGCTAGATCAGTAACAAAACCGAGCCCCACTAACAGCTACAAGAAATCAGTAGCCTAAGATCAAAATTTTTCAAAGAAAAGGTATAAACCCTACTTAAATTTCTGTCCATTTTTCGGTTGTTAGATGTTATGTTTGAGTGTTAGAATATGTTGTTAGTAGTGTCTAGTGATGATCTGGGTTGATAGATGTTTGATCCATAACATCTATAGACTCGGATTTGAGTTTTTGCAAAATCTGGAAAAACTTGGTTCTGTGGTCTGACAACGAATGTCAGTGGCCACAGATCCTTGATTGTTTATGGGTTGTGTTGTTTTTAAGTTGTTATTGATAGTCTGTAATGTTGTCTTTAATTTTCAAAAAGAATCGAGGTCATTTGATGTGTATATTGTTAGTTATTAACGGTCAAATACCGTTGACCGAGCTTGACCAAAGAGTTTCTGGGTAACCCAGAAACTCAAAATCAGTGCCTGACAAGATTTTGTCAAGCCATGATCTGTTACTTGTTTCTTGTTTTGATTCTGTTCTTGTAACCATGTTGTAGTTTGTTAGTTTAACTACAGAACACCGCTATTAGAACACCTAAACATCAAACCGGATTATTACAGTGGCCGGTCAAACCAGGCTGGAGGATCACAACATACGCTTTCTGGGTAACCCAGAAAGCTTATGAATGTGAGTTCTGACGGGGTTTGACCGGATCGTATCTACTTGATCTGTTGTTGTTATTGTGATATAATGTGATAGACCTACTCTATTATATGTTGGTTACACACTGCAACTTTTAAATCGCTAAAAAAATCACCTAGATCACAAGTTATGGAAGCCCAATAATGAGCAGTCGAACTGTTCTTCAATTCTGGGTAACCCAGAACATGAAGAACAGCTCTGACAGCTTGTTCAAGGCTCCAGATCTCGTTAGTTAAGCATGTTTTGATGATGTTGTCTGTTGGATCGTGTAGTCTTGTACTTGTACTACATTATCGGACCATCAACATGTCCAAAAACAGATTTGGTAGCGTTTAATCAATGGTCAAAGTGGTACCCACGAAACTGCCTTATGAATGCTCAAGAACATGAAGAACACCTATAGCGACGGTTCTGTCGCTATAGGTGACCTTTAGCGACAGATTATTTATTATTTTCCGGAAATTAATAAAAAAATAGAAAAAAATAGTTTTTAATTATAAAAAATACAAAATAAATTATTAAAAATTATTAAAAATTCCGAAAATTAGTTTTTAATTATTTTTATTATATTTCATAAATATTTAATATTTTTGAAATATGAAAAGCATTTAATTTATTTAATTATAATATTAAATAAATTATTTAAAAATGATTTTTATATTAGAAAAATAATTAAAAATTATATTATGATATAAGAAAATATTTTAAGTTATTTTTAATGACTTTTAATATTTTATGATAAATTTTATTAATAAATTAATATTAATGGTAATTAATTTATTTACTAAATGAATTAAGTAAATTAATTAAAAATGATTTTATTATATTAAAAATCATATTAAATGAAAATAAAGTGTTTAAAAATATTTTAAGTTATAAAATATAACTTTTAATATTTAAAGGATAATTTCATATTAATGATGATTAAGTTATTATTATTGACATTAAATTTATTTAATAATTATATTAAATAAATAGTTTAAAAATGGTTTTATTAATTTAAAAATCATTTAGAATGGATATAAATGAATTAAAAATATTTTAAGTTATGAACAATGACTTTTAATATTTTGATAAATAGAACATTAATACTTTAATATTAATGTTAATTATTTAAAAATAATTTTAAATATTTTAAAAATCATTTAAGGGTAATATTAATACTTTAAAAGTATTTTGAGTGATTATACATAACTTTAATATTTTGAAAATGATTTCATTAATAGTTTAATACTAATTAAATATTAATGATAATAGAATTGATTAGTATTTAAATCATTTTAATATGATTCCGATGTTTGAAAATTTAGGATAAATTATAATAAATGTTTTAAAATTATATTGAGTCATTTAAAAATAATATGACTGATATTTACGGATATTGAGTTATAAAATAGAGTCTTAGACTCGATAATTACCCGATAAAGTTGTCGGTAGACCGACATGTTTCCGAAATTGATCTGGACTTAGATATTTTGATTGTATAAGTGATTATTTGTGATTCAATGGTTGTTAAATTTATATGTCAATGTGATTAGGATATGTGCTGACTGCAATAAGCAGTGTTATGTGTTATAATATATTGTTCTAATCGAACGAACGATCTTATTAATGATAGGTCGTGAGATAAGCGATAAAACTAAGTTGCATATTGTAAGCAGCGCATCAGGCAAGTATCTAACCTTTGCATTTTCTTTATGCAATGGATGTGAGTAAGATTGTTTCTAAACTATATTATTATTGTACAGATTATTAACCTTATATTATATAAGCTCATTGATTATCAACATGTTAGTATATGGTAACCTAGATATATATATTCTGTTCGTTAATTTCTAGAAATGGTTAAACAAGTGTCCCCACTTGGATAATCATTGTATTTAATCACATGTTGATATACCTTTGTCAATTACCTGTATACATATATGTTGAATTATAGATTATTGTTGAACAAGATAAAACTTTTGATTTAAAACCCAGAAAAGTATGAACATCCCTACACGGGAAAAAAAAAACTTTTATGCGCCCAAGGCGGACAGAGTGAACGATACCCTCGTTCTTGCACGTAGTATTGATCAATGCAGGGCATAACGGGCTGATCACCCCCGTGCCCGTAAGTTATGACGGTTTACAGATGAATTTCTGTTTAACCTTTTCGAAAATGAAAACAATGTTCATGGCATGTCACTATAACCTCAGATATAGTCATTATGTAGTTTCAAAAATTTGAAAGAGAGTTGTTATGTTATTATTATTGGTCCAGAATACTTCACAACTATTGACTTGTTGTAGAAGAATAGTACAAAGAAAACATTTAAATCCTTTCAGCTTATATATATATAATTGCTATTGCTTGCTGGGCACTCAAATGCTCAACCTTGCTTAATTTAAATGTTTTCAGCTAAGTGTGAACGACCAGAGAGCTCTGCTAAGAACAAGTTAAAGGGAAAGGTTGTTGAATGAATGAATGTTATCGTATGTAATAGTTAACTTTAGTATGACAATGATATTATATTAGCTATCATGGGTTGTAATGAATGTATTAAAGGTTACGTACTTGGGAGCTAGACTCTGATAATGATGTAAATTAATTTGATCTTTTATATTATTGTTATTATTATTAGTATTATTCCGCTCATAGAAATGGTATCGTGAAGAACCGAGTTCGGGTTTCAAGTACCCGAGTTTGGGGTCCTCACAGTAGTCATTTGAGAACTTGGGCTTAAACCCTAATTATTTATAAATCACATAGACATATAGTGGTTTAGGTAATGTGGGTGTTCATGTGTATTCTATCAATTGTGGATTATTTGTGATATGAGTATGGTACATTGAGATATGGCTATATTTTACTTTCGTGTTCTCGACTAGCAATCCAGTGCAAGAAATTTGGCTTAACATGAAGTGTATGGATTTGAATGAATCAATAGATGAAATTGTGATCTCAGGTCTTCAATATCTAGTCTTACTCTAGGAATAGTTAGGTTTTTTTAATTTCACAGTTTAAATAAGAAAATATTAAATCATTCGTTTAAATAAGACTGAAATGGTTATGGACTAGTGCTTGGTGAAATTTATTAGTTAATTCTCCGTGGGAACGATACTTTACATACTCTTTATTACTTATTGACCGTATATACTTGCACGCATAAATTGATTGGTAAAACGACTAACAGTTGTACATGCGGCTATCCGCAGATGTACCTGCAGCTGCCCGAGGTGCCCCGGGCTCTGCGGGTCCTGCCGTTTTGAAGTACGTGCACGCATGCAACGTGATGTCCGTTCGAACTTTCAGAACTTCAATCCGGATATCCGATTGAGGTGTATAAGACCTATTTCGGACTACCGTTGTCGAGAGATTAGAGGTTGTATGAAGTCAGGAAGATGGGACCATGCCCTCCGGTCTTCAAGCTTCGAATTCTATCTGTAGCCCTGCGCAATAGTCACTCGGGATTGGACTTCCTTGGTTCTTGTGAAACATTGCTATGTAGAAATGTATGTCTAAGAAGTTGAGACGGCGCGATGTGGCAAAATGACGATCTTACCCCTTACCAGGGTTATCTCTGGTTTGGGCTGATAAAGTAGACGTTGCTCAGGGTTATCTCTGAGATTGGACTGCTGCAAGTACTGAAGGTCCTTAGTGTTATCTCTGAGGTGTGTCTGTCTTCCCGGTGTTATCTCTGGGTCTTGTACTGAGTGCCTCGGTGTGAGTGTCGAGGTTGAAGCTGATTGCATGTATTTGAAATAAGCATTTTTGGGGTTATCTCCGGAACTGCACCTACAATCCTCGGGGCTATATCTGAGGTGAACACTGCTATTCCCGACGTTGGGACTGAGACTGAATATCTTGGAGTTATCTCCGAGATGAATCGGCCTTCTCTGGTGGAGTTTTCGGTATTTAAACTGCATGCCTCGGGGTTATCTCCGAGGTTGGAACTGATACTCCATGTATGTGTTCCGGGGTTGAGACTGAACTTCCGGTAGTATCCGGACTGGATATGAGTTGTCTTCCAGGGTTATCTCTGAAAGACGAATCTGTCCTCCTGCAATGTCAGTGACAGGTGTGCAGAAAATTTTGAGTGTCTACATCCTCTAAGGGTGTGAACACTCGGGTACGTCTAACTTCTCCACTTTTTGGCAATGGAGGGTTTGAAGACTGAGCTTGAAAAGGGGAGTAGTTTCTCCTCTGAATAGGCATGCTCTGACTACCTTTTTATCCTTGTAGTATCAACGAAACGTCCTCCTCTTTCTTCTTATGGACCCTCCAGGGGTTGTTTCCATAACTTCCAGACTGGATGTGCTCAGCTACAGCTTTTAGAGCTGCAAGGTCTTGAATTTTTCTTAACTTCAATCCCATCTCGGTTATTTCTCTGTGTTTGATCATTTCAGAGAATGGTTTGCCAATGCCAACTAAAACTATCTCATAGAAAGGAGCTTCTTGAATGACTATGAAGGTCATCACCATTTCAGACTCAGTCATAGATGGAATAACTTGAGCAGCCAGACGCCTCCATCTTTGGGCATACTCTCTGAAAGAATCATTGGCTTGTTTCTTGACTTGGTAATTTGGTACCTGTCAGGAGCCATTGGTAGTTTGGAAGCTAAACTGATTGAGGAAAGCATGAACCAGCTCCTCCCAGCTATGAATCTTGGAGTTGTCTAATCTGGTGTACCATGATCTGGCTTCTCCAGTTAGACTTTTCTAGAAGAGCTGCATTCTGAGCTTTTCGTCCTTGGCATAAGATCCGAGCTCTCTAATGAATACTTTCAAATGTGTGTAAGGATCTCCCAATCCATCATACTTTTCAAAATCGGGAGTTTTGAACTTTTTTGAATAATGAATCCCATGGAAGATGCAAAGATCTGAATATGAAACACTCCCGTGTGCTCCAATCCCCTTGATAGACCGAATGGTCTCTTCCATTTATAGGACTTTCTTCCTAATATCACTGATGTCTTGATCTTCTTTGAGATGGGTGGTTTCAGGGGTTTTGTTGGTTTTGTCCAACTGGGAGTCAGATCCTGGAATTTCTTTGTCTGGTCCCTGGGTTCCTCCATGTGCAGAGGATTCAGTATGTATGGGTATTTGTGGACCTTGAGTGGACTTGTGTAGTTCTTTGAGCAGAACAGCCAACTCTGTAATTTGGTTACTTAATCCTTCGAACTCCTCGCGAGAGACAAGAGTAGGATTAGACTGGCCAGATGTAGCCATGCTTGGATGTAGGCTCGTTGCCTTTTTGGATTTTGAACAGGTAACAGGACCAATTGTTTCCCTACAAAAAGACTTATGTAGTTTAGTCTTAGGGAATGTAGAAATGTTATATGCTATGTGATGTGTCCGTTTTAGGAGTATTATCCTGCAAAACGGATGTCAGCTGACTGTATGACAAGATAGCATATCAGATAAAAGGGAATGCATGTACACATATTCCTTCATATTTTCAATTACATTGAGATTGACATGGAAATAAAATTACAAGTAATGGTAATTACAAGTAATTGACAATGGGAAAGTATGAAGAGACTTCCCTCCGCATTTGGTTTATCAGAGGCTGACCTATCTTAGGCTACTCTCGTAGTTTGTTGGCATGAATGTTCCCAGATCATCGCAATTTACTCAACGGGAAGTTAATCTGGTCTTTCAACTGGAGCGAATCTGGGTGATGCCTTTCCTGAGTCTCGTTGGAGTTAGTCTCCCTACGAGTCCAGTAATCAAACACCAACAGGATAGCCTCCTAGTGGAGGAACCACACAGCTATTAGGATTGTAAGATTCATGAACGCAATCAAATTGCACAAAATAAGCGGAAACGTGATAAAATAGAGTTTTAAAATTTTACAAACCATATACCCGGATCATCCTTTATGCACAATTATTAATTAAACGAAAAGATAAAGAATAAGAATCATACCCTTGAAGATTCGAGCTTCCTCAGGTACAAGTTCACCTCCAAATCTTTTTCGCGTTCAACTTGAATCCACTGGGTTTGGTTCCTTCCTTTGATCAACGTTAGCCACCCAAATGTTTGGCCTCTAGAGGTGATCCACCAAAGAAGAAGAAAGATTCAAGAAGATGAGTATTTGGCAAAACTCTAGTTTTTTTGTCTCTCATAGAAAAGGGTGTACTCTTCCAACTATTAGAATTACGTCTGTTGTCAAAAAAGTCAACAACCATACCCTCATTCATAATAAGACTCCTCTTATTTATAGATGTGGGCAACCCTCCTTAACAATTAAGGAATTGAGTTTTATTTTAATTATTTAAACTCCTTTAATTAATTAGGCTCCCAATCTTATTAGGAATAATTAATTAAACTCTTTTAATTAATTAACCTCCTAAACTTGTTAGGAATATATGAGAGTACTTTTACTAATTAATTCTCAAACTTCTTTAGGAATTAAATAATAATAATAGTAATAATAATAATAAGATTCCTCTTATTAATTTATATTTAATATTTCTAAAATATTAAATAATAAATATTAAGCTATTTAATTTATTCTATCACCATAGATTAAATTAAATATACTTAACTTATTATTACGATTATGTCATTTGCTTCTTAAATAATTATTCTTTCTTTTATGGTGTGACCCTTTAGGTTCTCCATATTAAACCGGTTGTGAATAAATCAATTAGAACAATTCTAATCTTATTTAAATAAATAAATTAAACTATAAATTTATTTAAATAAATAATATTTATTCGACAATAGGGATAAGCCTCTCTAGCGATTAATGTGATGCCCCCAAAATTAGGTATACATCACCCATCTTGGGTCGTCAGATACATAGTACAGAATACAAATACCACTTACTAATACAACTGTCGTGTACAATACTACAAAACATAAACTGTGAGTTTGAATACAAATATTATCTTCTAGAGAGTATTCATACTCAAAAGGAGTCCTCATTACATTTATTAACACACTATTACATAGAATAGTGAGGACTACTAACTAATACTATCATTCGGACCATCACTCCGTTCCCCGACTTGCCCCAGCTACGTTCTCATTTCCTGAAGAGAACAGTGAAAGAAAGGGTGAGCTCAACTAGCCCAGTAAGAAATATTATGACTAAGATAATGCAGAATAAATTATCATTAGCCTTCAACAATGTTAAACTGATAAAATATAATAGACATCAAGTTTAACTGCAGCGGAACAAGCAATCCATTAAAAGAGTCAAGTAGAAAATAAACTATACTATCTTTTGTGATTTAAAAGGTTTTTCAACATTGTGATCGCTGGGACTCAGCTTAATAAAATAATTCACATCATCGAATCACCCATGCACTACGGCCAAGGATATTCGTGTATTCATTAATGGTCATGATCATGCCAACAACTGTCCATCAATGAACTACGGGCCAATGAGGACTTTTACCACATTATTTGTAACATTACGGTCATGATTATACCGAATAATCCCTGGTCATAATCATACCAAGTCCATCTATGCACTACAGGCCACAGATGACTTTCAACATTTTATAAACATGAGGATGATGACAATGATATAAGAATTCAATAAAACAAGTTCAAGAATTAATTTATCCAAGAATTAACAACGTCCACATTGTCAACATGATACTGCTTTGTGGAGTAAAATTCAAGAATACTTAGAAGAATATTTTCATGAAAAGATACTGGATGAACCGCAATTATCAAGGATATTCCACTAATTTCATGGAGTATAGAAGTCAAAACTTAACCAACTGAGTATAATAAAGAATGGAATAACAAAAGAAATCACCCGGCATGCGATAGACCGCACAGACAGGTTATTTCAATAGAATAATAAATAATGGGACCAGGTCCGGCGTAAACGCACAGACAGGATATTCTGACAGAATAATAAATAATGGAACCAGGTCCGGTGTAAAACACACAGACAGGATGTTCCAACAGAATAATAACAAGACGGAACCAGGTCCGGTGTAAAACACACAGACAGGATGTTCTAACAGAATAATAATAAAAATGGAACCAGGTCCAGTGTAAAATACACAGACAGGATGTTCCAACAGAATAATAGAAGAATGTCACCAAGTATAGGGTAGACCGCGTATACAGGTTATTCCAACAGAATAATAAGAAATGGAACAACAACAGTTCTCTTCATGAATAAGAAAGAATAACACCCCTTACCATTTTAAAGAAGAGCTGAAATAAGGAAGTAGTTAAGTAGCAGAATACTCTTCTTCTCTCACTCTCTCTATAGTTTCTCTCTATAGTTTCTCTCTCTAGAGTTCAGTGAATTCGTAAGAAATAATGAAGGAATGAGCTGCTATTTATAGAAAAATAGAATGCATAGTAACTAATCCATGAACGGTCCAGATTGATTACTTTAATCTGACGGTCCATATTTAAAGAAAAATCTTTTAAATAAAATATAATATATTCTATTTATAGAATAACTTTAATAAAGTATTCTATTTTATATAAAAAGATGTTTCTGTTTTATTACGTTAATAATACGAATAAAACAAAACGTCATTATCGCTAAATAATTCATATTATTAACTAACAATAATTGAATCAAACTGAGTGACTTCTCACATAAGCATTAATAATCAATACCGTGTGCTACTATGCAACCACACGTATTACTGTACTTTTACTACCGAGTAGTTCAACAGTATCAATGGTAAAACTTCCGCCGTTATTTTTAATAAAATATTTTTGTCGTTTTCTCAATCCGACAATAATTTTGTTGTGGGGTCCACCAATGATTATGCCGTTGTACGAATATTTCCTGTTAAAACGAATATTCCCCGACCAATCGAATATTATATAACAACTTGCGTACTTTGTAAAATTTATAAATATTACCCACAACTATAACATTATATCAAATTAACTCCATAATATTCAAAAATGATATTTATAGAAAATTTATCTTTATTTATAAAAGTTGGGGTCTTACAACCTCCTCTTCTTATGAAATTTCGCCCTCGAAATTAGGGTACGTACCTGGTATGTCGAAGAGGTAAGGATACCTTGATTTCATTTCAGATTCTAACTCCCAAGTCATTTCCTCAACATCGTGGTTTCTCCACAAAACTTTGACTTGAGGTATAACCTTGGAGCGTAGAATATGTTCCTTCTTATCCAAGATTTGAACAGGAACTTCTTCATACGTCAAATCCTCCGCTATTTCGTCCGGTTCTAACTCAATAATGTGGTTCGGGTCTTCCACATATTTGCGTAACATGGATATGTGAAAAACATTATGAACACGAGACATACTTGGCGGTAAAGCGAGTCTATAAGCCACAGTTCCTACTCGATCGAGGATTAAAAATGGACCGATGAATCGAGGATTGAGCTTTCCTCTCTTTCGAAATCTCGTAACTCCTTTCCATGGAGCAACACGTAAGAACACATGATCTCCTACATCAAATTCCACGTCCTTTCGATGAAGATCAGCATAACTCTTTTGTCGATCTTGTGAGGTTTTTATACGTTGTCGGATCGTTTGAATCTTTTCTGTAGTCATACGTACCAACTCCGGTCCCAATAACGTTGCTTCACCCACCTCATCCCAGCATACTGGAGAACGATATTTTCTTCCATACAATGCTTCGAATGGAGCCATGCCAATACTTGTTTGATAACTGTTGTTGTAGGAAAACTCCACCAATGGTAAGAACTTGTCCCAACTTCCTTTAAAATCAAGGACACAGAGTCTTAATAGATCTTCAAGAGTTTGAATAGTCCTCTCTGATTGTCCGTCCGTCTGAGGATGATATGCTGAACTAAATCGTAAATCCGTGCCCATAGCTTTTTGTAAACTAACCCAAAATCGTGAAGTGAATCTTGGGTCTCGATCAGAAACTATGGATACTGGCATACCATGCAGTCTTACAATCTCGTTTATGTACATACGAGCAAGACGTTCAAGTGTATAAGTTTCTCGTATCGGTAAGAAATGAGCAGACTTGGTCAATCTATCAACAATGACCCAAATCGCATCTATACCTTGAGAAACCTTAGGAAGACCGGTAACGAAATCAATGGTAATGTGCTCCCACTTCCATTCTGGAATTTCAAGTGGTTGCAATGGACCTTTTGGTACTTGATGCTCCGCTTTGACTCGTTGACAAGTTAAACACCTTGAGATAAACAGTGCTATCTCTCTCTTCATATTGCTCCACCAAAATGTATGACGAAGATCATGATACATTTTGGTACTTCCAGGATGTTGCAAATGGTGTGTTGTGCGCCTCCATCATGATTTCATACTTTAAATCAGGGTTGTTAGGAACACAAAGTCTGGAGTTGACTCGAAGTATTCCTTCTTCATCGATTCTTGCTTCTGGCATAGCACCTTCTTGCACTTTCTTCCTCATACGCATCAGCTCCAGGTCTGTAGCTTGAGCAGCTTTAACTTTATCGATTAAAGTTGATTCTACTCGTATATTCGTCATCATCACATGGGTCCCTGGAGTCTTTAACTCTATCTCCATCCTTTGCAAGTCACACAAAATGGGCCTTTATGTTGACAATATCGCACTCGTACTTGCATATGATCTTCTACTCAATGCGTTAGCTACCTCGTTCGCTTTTCCAGGATGGTATTGAATGGTATGATCATAATCTTTTAACAGTTCAAGCCAACGTCGTTGTCGCATGTTGAGTTCCTTTTGAGTGAAGAAATATTTGAGGCTTTTATGATCCGTAAAGATCTCCACCTTCTCCCCATACAAGTAATGCCTCCAAATTTTAAGTGCAAAGACAACAGCTGCCAACTCTAGATCATGAGTAGGATAATTCCTCTCATATTCCTTGAGTTGTCTTGATGCATAGGCTATGACTTTTCCATGTTGCATGAGAACGCATCCCAACCCTTTGCTCGAAGCATCACTGTAGATGACAAATCCCTCCGAGCCAGATGGTATTGTTAGAACAGGTGCTGAAATAAGTCTCCTCTTGAGTTCTTGAAAACTCTTCTCACATTCTTTGCTCCAACCGAACTTTGTATCTTTCCGAGTCAGCTGAGTTAATGGAGTACCGATTCGAGAAAATCCTTCCACGAATCTCCGATAATAACCAGCTAAACCAAGAAAGCTACGTACTTCGGTCACTGATTTAGGTTGCTCCCAGCTTTGAATAGCTTCAATCTTTGTTGGGTCAACCGATATTCCACGACTTGATACTACGTGCCCAAGGAATGCTACCTCCTCTAACCAGAACTCGCATTTCTTCAACTTGGCATAAAGCTTGTATTCACGAAGCTTTTGGAGTACCAGCCTCAAGTGTTACTCATGATCTTCACGACTTTTGGAATAAATAAGGATGTCATCAATAAAGACGACCACAAAGTGATCCAAATATTCCTTGAATACCCGGTTCATCATATCCATGAAGGCAGCAGGAGCATTAGTCAATCCAAAGGACATGACTAGGAATTCATAATGCCCGTACCGAGTTCGGAAAGCCATCTTTGGAATATCCTCAGTTCTAACCTTCAGCTGATGATATCCAGAATGAAGATCGATCTTTGAAAAGAATTGTGCTCCTTGCAACTGGTCAAACAGGTCATCAATACGTGGCAATGGGTACCTGTTTTTGATGGTGACATGATTCAACTCCCGATAATCAATACAAAGTCGCATACTTCCATCTTTCTTCTTCACGAATAGCACAGGAGCACCCCAAGGAGAAGTACTAGGACGAATAAAGCCAATGTCTAACAATTCCTGCAGTTGGATCTTTAACTCCTGAAGTTCAATAGGAGCCATTCGATATGGGGCTTTGGAAATGGGTTTTGTACCGGGTTCAAGGTCGATACAAAATTCAATTTCACGCTCTGGGGGTAGGCCAGGAAGTTCTTCAGGGAATACGTCAGGAAATTTATTAACAATAGAAATATCATTCAAAACTGACGTATTTTTGTTTAGATCCGTGACATGAGCTAAGAAAGCTTGACATCCGTTTTTCAATAAACGAATAGCTTTATGGCTTGAGATGACAGCGATTGATTTTAATGGTTTGGTTGCTTGAATTCGCATAATAGGTCGATTAGGAATATGAAAGCTAACAACCTTACGAAAATAATCAATTTTTGCATGATGAGTAGTTAACCAATCAATCCCTAGAATCATGTCAAATGCAAGTATTTTTAATGAAATCAGATCGACAGGTAATGTGTGGGTACCAACTTGAACCAAACAAGACTTATAAACCGTGGATGTAATGAAGGTTTCTCCCAATGGAGTTTCAACAGATAAATCAAAGTCTAATTTCTCCGGAGTCAAATTTAATCGATGAGCGCAAGTAGGAGAAATAAAAGAATGGGTAGAACCGGTATCAAATAAAGTATAGACTTCGTTAGAGTTTATGATAAGCTTACCCGTGATGACCTCATTCGGGTTCCTTGCTTTTTGGGAGGTCACAACAAACGCTCTCCCTTGCACTACCGGTTTTGACTTTTCTGGGACGGCCTTTGGTGTCTCCATCTTGGCTGAACTTATTTTTGGTAAACGACAAAATCGAGCTAAATGACCTTCTCTTCCACAATTATAACATGCTTTAGACGGTATCGCGCAGTTTGGACTGATGTGCCCCTCCCCTCCGCATTTGAAACATATGATAGGTGGTCGTTCTCCTTCCTTAACAACGGGTGCTGGTGCTGACGTCTTTCCATCATTGTTGAATCTCCTCTTCTTGAAATGACTATTCTTATTGTTTTGGCCCTGATTACCACCGAAGTGGTTACCATTTCTGTCCTGTTGATTCCCTCCACGCTTGTTGTCACCGCTTCGATGACTGCTCTCACTGGTATTATCATTTTGCCGACTGCTCTCTTTTAGTTACGTTGACTCGTTATCGCGCTCCACTAACTGAGCCCTATTCACAACATCTGAATACAAACACAGTTTATGAGAAATAAGATGTTGACGTATCTCAGGTTTCAAACCTCGCAAAAACATTCGCGTCATTCGCTCTTCATTATCCACCAAGTGGGACGCAAACCGGGACAACTCAGCAAATTTACCCTCATACTGCGACACGGTCATATTATTCTGCTCCAATTTGATGAACTCCACCTCCTTCATGTGATGAACACTTTCGGGAAAGTATTTGTCATTGAACAGCTCTTGGAGCTTCTCCCAAGACATCTTCAGTGCCACAAGTTGAGTACGCTTAATTGATTCCCACTAGTAATCTGCCTCTCCTCGCAACATAAAGGCAGCAAAGGGAACCTTTTGCTCCTCGGAGCATCCCAAGATATCAAATATCTTGGTAATCTGCTTTATCCATGTTTTCGCTATAAGTGGTTTTGGCTCTCCCTTAAACTCTGGTGGTCCCAACTCCTTGAACTGTTTAGCGGTGACCGTCCGAGAGTTTTCAGTGTTTCCACCTATATTTTGGACAGGAGCCGCTCTCGCCTGCTGTTGCATGAACTGCATAAAGTTTCTGAACATTCCATCATTCATCATCTGGTCAGTGTTGTTGTTTGCATGAGGATTATCACCTTCCTGATGCACATTATCCTGATTATTGATATGTGGTGAATCAACAGTCGCCTGTGCTCCATTGCTATTCTCAACATTCTCAGATGCCATTTTCAGATACTGCCACAAAATAAAAGTTAATTGATATGTCATATATTATTCTTATAATATGACCGACCAATTAAATACCATGCAAATAAACTTAGGTAGGTCATACTAGCGAAGGAATTCCCCGTCTCTCCCCTCCTAGTTCTATTCTCACATCTTAGCCAGGGATCATATCCCTAAGCTCTGATACCAACTGTGACGCCCCCAAAATTAGGTATACATCACCCATCTTGGGTCGTCAGATACATAGTACAGAATACAAATACCACTTACTAATACAACTGTCGTGTACAATACGACAAAACATAAACTGTGAGTTTGAATACAAATATTATCTTCTAGAGAGTATTCATACTCAAAAAGAGTCCTCATTACATTTATTAACACACCATTACATAGAATAGTGAGGACTACTAACTAATACTATCATTCGGACCATCACTCCGTTCCCCGACTTGCCCCAGCTACGTTCTCATTTCCTGAAGAGAACAGTGAAAGAAAGGGTGAGCTCAACTAGCCCAGTAAGAAATATTATGACTAAGATAATGCAGAATAAATTATCATTAGCCTTCAACAATGTTAAACTGATAAAATATAATAGACATCAAGTTTAACTGCAGCGGAACAAGCAATCCATTAAAAGAGTCAAGTAGAAAATAAACTCTACTATCTTTTGTGATTTAAAAGGTTTTTCAACATTGTGATCGCTGGGACTCAGCTTAATAAAATAATCCACATCATCGAATCACCCATGCACTACGGCCAAGGATATTCGTGTATTCATTAATGGTCATGATCATGCCAACAACTGTCCATCAATGAACTACGGGCCAATGAGGACTTTTACCACATTATTTGTAACATTACGGTCATGATTATACCGAATAATCCCTGGTCATAATCATACCAAGTCCATCTATGCACTACAGGCCACAGATGACTTTCAACATTTTATAAACATGAGGATGATGACAATGATATAAGAATTCAATAAAACAAGTTCAAGAATTAATTTATCCAAGAATTAACAACGTCCACATTGTCAACATGATACTGCTTTGTGGAGTAAAATTCAAGAATACTTAGAAGAATATTTTCATGAAAAGATACTGGATGAACCGCAATTATCAAGGATATTCCACTAATTTCATGGAGTATAGAAGTCAAAACTTAACCAACTGAGTATAATAAAGAATGGAATAACAAAAGAAATCACCCGGCATGCGATAGACCGCACAGACAGGTTATTTCAACAGAATAATAAATAATGGGACCAGGTCCGGCGTAAACGCACAGACAGGATATTCCGACAGAATAATAAATAATGGAACCAGGTCCGGTGTAAAACACACAGACAGGATGTTCCAACAGAATAATAACAAGACAGAACCAGGTCCGGTGTAAAACACACAGACAGGATGTTCTAACAGAATAATAATAAAAATGGAACCAGGTCCGGTGTAAAATACACAGACAGGATGTTCCAACAGAATAATAGAAGAATGTCACCAAGTATAGGGTAGACCGCGTATACAGGTTATTCCAACAGAATAATAAGAAATGGAACAACAACAGTTCTCTTCATGAATAAGAAAGAATAACACCCCTTACCATTTTAAAGAAGAGCTGAAATAAGGAAGTAGTTAAGTAGCAGAATACTCTTCTTCTCTCACTCTCTCTATAGTTTCTCTCTCTAGAGTTCAGTGAATTCGTAAGAAATAATGAAGGAATGAGCTGCTATTTATAGAAAAATAGAATGCATAGTAACTAATCCATGAACGGTCCAGATTGATTACTTTAATCTGACGGTCCATATTTAAAGAAAAATCTTTTAAATAAAATATAATATATTCTTTTTATAGAATAACTTTAATAAAGTATTCTATTTTATATAAAAAGATGTTTCTGTTTTATTACGTTAATAATACGAATAAAACAAAACGTCATTATCGCTAAATAATTCATATTATTAACTGACAATAATTGAATCAAACTGAGTGACTTCTCACATAAGCATTAATAATCAATACCGTGTGCTACTATGCAACCACACGTATTACTGTACTTTTACTACCGAGTAGTTCAACAGTATCAATGGTAAAACTTCCGCCGTTATTTTTAATAAAATATTTTTGTCGTTTTCTCAATCCGACAATAATTTCGTTGTGGGGTCCACCAATGATTATGCCGTTGTACGAATATTTCCTGTTAAAACGAATATTCCCCGACCAATCGAATATTATATAACAACTTGCGTACTTTGTAAAATTTATAAATATTACCCACAACTATAACATTATATCAAATTAACTCCATAATATTCAAAAATGATATTTATAGAAAATTTATCTTTATTTATAAAAGTTGGGGTCTTACAACCTCCTCTTCTTATGAAACTTCGCCCTCGAAATTAGGGTACGTACCTGGTATGTCGAAAAGGTAAGGATACCTTGATTTCATTTCAGATTCTAACTCCCAAGTCATTTCCTCAACATCGTGGTTTCTCCACAAAACTTTGACTTGAGGTATAACCTTGGAGCGTAGAATATGTTCCTTCTTATCCAAGATTTGAACAGGAACTTCTTCATACGTCAAATCCTCCGCTATTTCGTCCGGTTCTAACTCAATAATGTGGTTCGGGTCTTCCACATATTTGCGTAACATGGATATGTGAAAAATATTATGAACATGAGACATACTTGGCGTCTTTATTTATAAAAGTTGGGGTCTTACAATTAACGACTTTTCAGATAATATAGATTTTAACATTAATCATAAAAGAACATTTGAGTAAATTGTTACTATACAATTCAATCTTTCCACCATACAATGTCCCAATTAAATATAAGACATGGAATTACTGTCAAGTCTTATTTTATTTAATTATATGTTTTTCGATTCTTAAATGCACAACACCAAATAATTTAAACTAGAAACTCCTTTCTAATTTCATTTTGCCTTGGCCAAGGACTACTGGGTTGTGATTTATCGAATCATATAAGACATTTCTCTTCTTTTACTAGAAGCGGTAGACTCTTTATTGATCATACATTATCTCCATGTATAACTTATTATACCCAAGCATACCCTTTGATATACCCTAAGGGTCTTAAGGAATAAGTCAAAGTATAACTCATCATACACAAGATACTATGATAATCTCAAGTCCATGGATCACTTATACTACTATCACTATAGGAATTCTTATTGACAGGCAAGTAAAACTCCATTAGGTATTACTTAGCGAGCCACGTTCAGTGAACTTATTCTCTAATAAGCACCTACATACTTGCTTTAGTGTCTCCACATAAATGTTCATGAGATCAATCATCCTCATCCAATGAGCAAGTAACGTATGTACCAATCTATCCGGATTCACTAATCCCCAATTTAGTAATCCAATGATTGGGAACTATTTTAGTTTTAAGCTTTCTAAGAATTTAGATCTCATTAGAATGATCATCATCATTATTCTAAAAGCATTTCTTAAAACTATGGGTTTATCACATATTATAAAACAGCATCATGTAGATAATTAAAAGTCTTTAATAAATTAATACTTTTTATTAATAAATGAATAAGACTGTTACAAAATATATGTTTTATCATCAAACATGATTGGCTTGTGTGCATACTACTTTCAATCTCCCACTTACACTAAAGTCAATCGTCATGGTATCTCATACCATTCTTCTCTAAGTGACGATTATCCTGCTGTTGGATAAGCTTTAGTTAATGGATATGTAATGTTGTTCTTGAGAGTCCACTATCTCTATAGTGATTTTCCATCTTTTAATGATTCCTATAATCAAGTGAAAGTGCCACAACACATGTTTAGATCCAAGATAAGACTTAAGAATTATTCTTAGCTCTGTAATGAACTTTTCATCCAAACAATCAACTTGCAGCTTCATTTATAGCTATATACTTTGTTTTTATCATTAAACCAGCAACTCTTTATTGTTTGAAACCTTTCCAATTCACTACACCACCGTTCAAGGTAACGCTTTACCTTAAAGTGGATTTTCTGTCATCTTGGTCTGTCTGAAAAACTTGAGTTTGTTAAGCCCTCTAGTTTTAATTTAAACTCACCCTAAATTTTAATCACATCCTTAGTGTCGGTTAAGTACTTTAAGATATTTTTCACTGTCATACAGTGATCTTCTCTAGAATATGACTGATCAACATCAAGTCTCGTATATTTCATTGTATACATGATTGTCGCTCATACTATCTCTCTTTTCAGGTGTCTATGGGGACTATTAAGAGAGATACACTCCATAGCTCATCAACATGAGACATCTCTTAAAGTTTGTCATGCTAAACGACTTTAGCATTAAATGAATATACATTTCTTGGGTTAAGCCGAGCATCCTTTTAAATCTAGTTATATAGATTTGTATCCCCAATTATGATACTCTTCCCAAATTATTCATAGAGGAATGTTTTGACAACTTTATCTTTACTGATACTAGCATTGGCATGTCATTCCATATCCGTAATTTATCAATATATAATACTAGGAATGTCACGACACTCCCACTGACTCTTTTGTACACACTAGGTTCATTCTTATTTTTGATAAAATCAAACTCTTTTAATTTTTTTTCATCAAAGTGAATGTTCCATTTTTGAGAAGCTTGCTTCAATCCATTTCTCTGAATATCTACAACTCTTACCTCATCGTATGTAATTGGATCATCATCTTCTATGATATGTACCTCATCATCATCATTTATGATGAATCCATACCTCCCAGGTATCTTCGGTACTATTTCAGATTTACGATTCGGTTGTGATACAATAGGTCTATATACAAGTTCCTCTTATTTGACTTATAGTGTTTTGTGGTTCTTGAACTCTTCAAGATTCTATTATCCTCCTACTAGCCCCTTCAATGATAAACACATTTATCTTAGAAGGTAGCATGTTTCGCAACAAACACCTTTTGTTAAGTAGGATTATAGAACATATACCCTAGGATGTCCCATAAATATGTACTTATCAAATCTTGTCCTAAGCTTATCCTTTGAAACCTTTTCACATAAGTTGGACAACTCCTTATCTTAACATACTTAAGATTAGGAATCCTCCTTGTCCATAACTCTTATAAAGTCTTGGGGCCGAATTTTGAGGTTACCTTTTCATAGATATGCAACCATTTCTAGGACATGATCCCAGAAGGATACTGGAATGTCAATAAAATCATTATGGACCGCACCATGTCCAACAAGGTACGATTTTTCTTTTCAGATATATCAATCAATTATTGTGTATCAGGAGGCGTCCATTGTGAGAAAATCATTTGAGATGATCTAGAAACTCATTGCACAAGTATTCCTTCCTTGATCAGATCAAAGAATCCTAATACTTTGCTAATTTGTTTCATTTCTGAATTCTTTGAACCTTTCAAATAATTTACAATTGTATTTCAGCAAATACATACATTCAACCTTTTGAATAATCATCTCCTTTTTCTTATACTAGTTTGTTCAATTTGCAAAATAATTTTTCATACAAGTCAAGTATACAAAATCCATTAAATGATATTCCAGTTCTATACAAAACATTATTATTATAAATAGAATAACAATTATTCTTAAATATAATACCAAAGATTTCATTGTCCAACAACAAAAATGGAAATAATGTTTCTAACAAGAACTGAAATACAATAACAACTTATTGACTTAATAGATTTGTCCGTAGGCATTGCTAAACTATGAGTTTCTATATCGAATGTAGCAACCTTTGTTTCATTTCCCACAAATAGGTTTACTTATCTTTGTTTAGCTTTCTACTTCTGCTCGATCCCTTCATAAATCTATATTTATGATAACCAAAGCCGGTATCCAATACCCAAGTAGAACCTTGACTTAAAGAAAAAATTATTTCAATCATGAACAAAAATTATATTTATAACCGAAACTTCACTAAACTTCTTCTTTTTATCCTTTGCAAGATGCTTCTTACAGTTTCTTTCCAGTGTCTAGGCTTATTGCAGTGGAAGTAAACTCATTTGTTATCCGTATCAGTTTTGTTCTTATTGTCCTTTGTTTATGCCTTTCTATTTACCTTCTTTGAATCATTCTTCTTTTCAGAAGATCCTTTGGCCCCTACCTGTAAGACATGGTCTTTCTTGGTTGGAAAGTGACTCTCAAAATTTTTTAACATGTTAAGCAAATCAGCGAGGCTGATATCTAGCTTGTTCATATAAAAAATTTACAACAATTGTAAAAGGAGTCCGGGAGTGAGCGCAAGATCAAATCTTGGCTCAACTCTCCATCCATGACAAAACTCGTTGTCCTAATTGATCAATCAAATTGATTATGTTAAGGAATTTTATATGTACTGTAGTGCCATCGGTCATTCTAGATCGGAAGAGCTCCTAAGATATTGATATCTATCAGTCCTACTTTTCTCACCATCAACTACTTGATGTGCATAAATATAGTAGGAGAGTCCATAGTTTCATGCTGACCCTGAAGCTCGTTACTCATGGATGCGAGGATGATGCATTGAGCCAACTTTGTATCATCTTGTCACTTTCTAAAAGCAGCAATGTCTTCCTAAGAGGCATTGTCTGCAACCATTGCAGAGATAGACGTATTAAGGACATAAGATAGCTTTTCAGCCGTGAGAACTATTCTCAAATTTCTTAACCAATCCATTTAATACGGTCCGGTTAAATAGCATTTAATATGCTTCGCAGTGATAGTAATTTAGACATTGTAAAATTCTGTAAATTTTTAATTAACAACATTTTAGCATACATTCTTTTATTAATTACCAAAATAAATTAGGTCTTGTTTTAAATTGGTATCTCCCACTATTTTCTTCAAACTATATTACCCTCACTTATATAGTTCGGCAAAATCTAATTAAAGATATGCTAGTGAGAATAAGGATCACATTTCAAATGTATATAGCCTTGTGTGTGCACAACAAACTATATATAAATAAATAAGTAGACAACTCTTGTCAATTACATCGACTATGCAACTCCTTGTATTTTACCTGTAACATTCCATATTTTTTTAAATGTAAGTTATAAATATTTATCGGTTTATATAAATATTTATTGGATATGTTATTGTTGAATAAATAATTGTTCAATTTGAGTGATGTGGTTTATTTAATTATTTGTTGAATAAATAATTAAATATTAAATATTAAATATTTATTGGCAATATTAAATATTTATTGAATTATATGGCAATTTGAGTTGATGTGATTTAATTAATTATTTGTTGAATAAATAATTAAGGAGCTAAATAAATTAATTATTATGAGATTTTATAATAATGGAGTTTAATTTAATAAGCTAGAGAGCTTATAATGATTTTAAATAAATAATAATATTTAAATGAGAAATTGTAGTTTGAAATATTAGTTGATTAAATGAAATTATAATTGTAAAAAAAAGAATTATAATTGTTTATGTGTTAAAGTAATTTAATAGATTAATGTTTAATTGATTTATTAATTTAATAAAGGTGTGACTAATAACCTCGCTATAAAGGAGTTATTAAAATAAATAAAAAAAATAGTTTAATTTAGTTTTGTCAAACAAGGTATAAGGATTAATCAATTTGTTTTAATTCAGTTTACCAAACAAGGTGTAAGGATTAATGGGTTATTTTTATTATGCTAGCCAAACAAGCCTTAAGGCTTTTGATTTTTAAAACTTATGTAACTGACATAACTTATGTCAGTACTTATATTATATAATTATTATAATTATATCTTATATGCGTTATAATATTTTACGTAAGATTAGAGGAGAGAGAAAGGAGAGAAAAAGAGAAAAAAACTCAGAGGAAGAAGAAGAAGAAAAGAAGAAAACTAAGAGAAAAATTGAGAGAATTAAGAGAATTTTACAGGTTTTGGAGAAAAGATTTGGAGAAAAAGGGATAGTGTCATCATCTTTCATAATCCAAGGTAGGAGCTCTAGTTCTTTCTTTAAAAATTTAGTTTTATTCTTCCCAAAAAGTCTCTGTGAAAATTTTATAAAAGATAAATTGTTGTTATGTATATGGTTTGGCATGATTATTGATTATATGGTTGTTCTATGAACTTATATATGATTATAGAGAAATTAGTTCATGCATATATGTGTTTTGTGGAAGAAAATATATTACAGAGTGTTCATATGACAATATGTATGAATATGGCTATTTTAAAATAGAAATTAAGGTTTTAATTGTTGTTAAATGGATAAATTGATTGTTAGAATTGATAGAGTATGTAAAAACATAATTATGATGCTTTGAAATTTCTGTTTTGGTTGAATAACAAAATCACAGTGTTATTTTTATGAAAAATATCAAAAATGGAGTTTTTGGGTTTTAAAATATGTTATTCTAGTATTTAATTTTCTAAAATTATGGTTTAAGTTGTGTTAATTTAGTATTTGTATGCTCGGTGAAGTTTATGTGTAATTTGTATTAGTTATTCATGTCAATTAGTGTTGGAATTGAAGTTATAGACAGAAAATTTAGTTGTTCGTGGTTGGTTTCTGTGAGTTTCGGCGCCCCAGCGTCAAAATTCACGTCCCAGCGCCAAATCTCGCGCCCTGGCGCCAAGGTTCGCGCCCCAGCGTCAAAAATGGGCCCGTAGCTCGCGCCCAGCGCTGAAGCTCGCGCCCCAGCGCTGATGCTCGCGCCCCAGCGCTGATGCTCGCGCCCCAGCGCCGTAACTCGCGCCCCAGCGCCACTGTTCCGCGCCCCGGCGCCGGAAAAGTGGCCTAGTTGGGCAGTTTTGGCCTCCTGTAGTAAAACGGCCATAACTTTTTCATACGAACTCCGATTTAGGTAATTCAAGATGATTCGGAAAGAGGAAGAGTAGACCTACAACTTTCATTCTTTATTTTTTTAATTTGAGGTCTGTAACAGTTGTCAAAATGGCCATCTTTAGGACTGTTGTGTATTTGGAGCCAATCGGAGGGCGTCGGGATATACGAATGCAAGTGCAACCCTTTGGGTATTAGTATAACTTAATGATAACATGTTGGACATGTATTAGAATGTTGTATTAAGTTGTTAATGTACACGTGGTGCAATGGCATGATCATTTAAGTAGTTGTAATAAAGCTAAAAAGTAATGTTCATGAAAGATGTGTTGTTGTTTAAACTTAAACTTAGTTAGTAGCTATACTAAGAGTAATAAAGGAACTCATAAAGGTAATGTTAGTGTAACTAATGTGTATTATCAATGCATATGGTATGTGTAGGACTTGGGGTGAACGTGAATAGTAATTATTTAACCTACACGCGAGGCAAGTTCCCTAACCTTTGCTACTTTATTATTCAGCAAGGTTACTTTTCACTGTTATGTTATACTTATGCAAGTTCTCTAACTCTAATTTTATAATTGTACAAGTTTTCTTAACTCTAAATTAGTTATATTAGCATGCAAGTACCTTTAGTTATCATTCAAGTTATTATTTGTTGTGCATGCTTGATATTAAATTCTAAAATGTAACCTTAGCTTAATGTTGTTCAAAGCAAGGTATGATAAATTATTCAATTGTTATGCTATTAGATTATTCCTAAAGCATGAACTTAGAACGAAATGTTTATTTAGTATGATCGTTCAATAACATAGTGTTATTATCTTGTATTCAACTAATCCTTAGTTGATGTCCGTTGAACTCCAAATTACCTTGAAAGCTTATCCAAACCAAACTTACTTTGGTGCGGACTTGTATTCTAAATACTGAGATGAACAACTCTTTTAATAGAGGTTTACGCTTAGCGTTGAAATGATTGTGCACAATACATTGTACGAAGGGTTGATCCCCCTAAGTACGTGGAGTCCTTATAGTCTTATGACTGTTAAAGTTAAAGTTGAAAGATTACTTATAACTGTGGACATGATTCGTGGTCATTAGACCCTCAGTGAATGTTATAATTTTCAGAAAGTTAATAGAATATATTGTTCAGTTCTATTGAGCCTAATATTGGCAAATGATGTAAAGTTTAAAGATTTACTTATTGTTATTTCAAGTGGGCTTTGTTTGCTCACTCTTGCCTGTAAAATTTCTTACAGCTAAGGTTGAAACTGGTGATGTACCTAGCACCAGTAAAGGGAAAGGAAAGATGAAACAATGTTGAAGACCTGTAATAGATTGAATAGTTTATTTTCAGACTTGTTTAAAGATTGTAATGAATGTTATTTTAATTATTCCGCATGAATGAATGAATGTTTGTAAAGGTTAGATAACCTGGGAGATTTCTTTTATTTAAGTTTAATCCTGTATGGGCAGGTTTTCTTTTATTATTCCATTCTATTATGATTGGGTAGTTAGAAATGAATGTTTTGATTACGTGAACACCAAATCTTGAGGTAATGAAGTACCGGGATTTGGGGGGTGTCACAGGTTGGTATCAAAGCCTTAGGTTATGAACCTTAGGTGGGGGAAAAAGCCTTAGGAAGTAACCTTTTGAAAAGATAGTGGAGTTAACTCTTATCGAGTTTTAAGAAAGAAGTAATAAAACACTTATGTGCTTATGTGTTTATAACTTATGTGCTCGCGAGTGTCAAGTAGAATGATTAATAACTAAAACTTTAAAATTTTGTTGTCAGGATGACTAATGTCGGAGAATCCAGTCAGGCTAGGGATGAGGGACCTCAAATGCCTATAGAGGAGGAACCTCGCGATGTTCAGGTAGTTTGGGAACAACTATTACCACGGGAGTCAACCCCGTTGGTCACAGTAGTTGAGGATGAGGATGATGATGTGGAGACAGACGAGGAGGATCCCATTGAGTTACCCCAGGAGGATGAGGATGACGAGGATGAGGAGGAAAGGATTCCGCTTAACTCGATAGCTGGCCGTGTATATGATGAAGTGCACGACCTTAACGTGGAACTACAAGATACAGTGGAGGAGTTGCAGGAGATAGTAGCTGAACAACAGACTACAATTACACAAAAAGACGGCGAGATCCAGGATCGTGATGAACGACTGACAAACGCCGAGGAGAAACTAACACAGACTGAAGGAGAGAAGGAACAATTGATCGAGATGGTTGCTGAACTGAAGAGCAGGCTGAGAGAAGAAGCGGCTAAGAGGGCAAGAGCTGAAGATGCATACGAAGAAGCTTATCAACGAACTGGAAGAGCAGTAAGGAGTTCACAAGCAAAAAGGATGAAGATGGAAGAAATGGACAAAGTATTCGACACCGCAATTAATCGAGCTCAAGATCGAGTTATGGGATATCCGATTCAGTTCGAGACGCTGCCATCATTTGTGTTAGATCGAAGAACGATGTTTCGAGTCATGGAGGAAGAACGTGATAGGGCTAAGAAGTATCTTAATAGATCATCGTAGAAAGTGTGCCTGTAATGCACGTAATATGTATTAAATAATGTATAAATCCCTAGTGTTAAGTAACCATGGGATATGATAATAATGGCGTTGTCCTTAAACTTTTGTAGTTCAGGAAAGGATGTAGATAGCAGAGATGCTATTGTGTTATGTTTTCAAAAAGTTTATGAATAAATAAAAGTTATTATTTTATTCAAAGTGTTATGTGCTATGTGGTTATTTCTTTTGTAGAGGCAAATTAATTAGAAATACTTAAAGAAGTTGAGTAATGGTCTAATAGATGTTTTCTTTAACAGAAAATGCCTCCCAGACGTCAACCAACACGACAGAGAACCACCGAAGAAGCTAACGACAATGTTGATGCGAATCCCGTTCAACAACTAGTGGCACTATTGACAGGAGCGTTGCAGAATCAACCTCAAAACCAAGGCTCAACGTTTAAGGATTTCAAGGCGGTTGGACCACCTAAATTCCGTGGGTCCATGAATCCAGTCGAAGCACAAACCTGGATTATGGAAATAGAGAAGGTGTTCGATGTCGCTAGGGTAGGGGATGAGCAGAAGACTGCTTTCGCAACTTTCATGTTGAAAGCAGAAGCTAGTTATTGGTGGCAGGCCAATAAAACTCGTGAAGGGCCAGGAATGATGACCTGGGATAGGTTCAAGGAACTGTTCTTCGAGACCTATTTTCCGGAGAGTTCAAAGAGTCAGCTGGAAGTACAGTTTCTGGAACTGAAGCAAGGGACGATGACGGTATCCGAGTATGCCGCAAAATTCAACGAGTTGGCGAGGTTTGCGCCATATCAGGTTAGCACAGACGAACGCAAAGCGAAGAGGTTTGAACAGGGACTAAAGCCCTGGCTGTACAGTAGGGTTTCCCTATTCCAGTTGAAGACATTTGCAGCGGTGATGGAGAAAGCAGTACTCGCTGAAGGTGGAGGAGAGGCGGTGACCAAATTCAACCAGGAACAAAAGAAGAAGAAGAATGAGAATGAAATGAAGAATGGAGGTGGCAGCAGTGGAAATAACAACAACAATAGCAACAACAACAGCTTGAAGAGGAAGTGGAATGGGAACGGGGGAGCTGGAAACCATCAGGGTAACCAGCAAAACAAAAAGTTTGAAGCATGTGCGTCATGCGGGAAATTTCACAAGGGTGCGTGCTTGATGGGGAAACGAGTTTGCTACAATTGTGGCCAGGAGGGTCACATCGCCCCAAATTGCACTCAACCAAAGAAGAAGGCGTGCTTCACGTGCGGATCCAAGGATCATTTTGCTCGTGAATGCCCTAAGAAGAAGGAGGGAGGGACAACCAGAAGCAATGGAGGTAACAATGGAAGTACATGGGCCATTACAGGACCTGCAGCATCAAACAAACCCACAGCCAGAACCTTCAACATGACTGTGCAAGATGCTGTGCAATCAAAAGATGTGGTGTCAGGTATTATCCCAATCAATGATATTAATGCATATGTATTATTTGATTCGGGTGCTACTTGCTCGTTTATATCTGATAAATTTGCCAAGAGGTTAGAATTGCCTAGAGAAGAACTGAATTTTCCTTTGAACATAGAAATTGCGAATAAGGAAATAATCCCTGTTAGGTTGGTTTACAAGAACTGTAGGGTAAACATTAAGGGGAATATCTTGTTAGTAGATTTGATTCCGATTAGACTCGGGGAATTTGATGTAATTTTGGGAATGGATTGGTTGTTCAATTATGGAGCAGTAATTGACTGCCAAAAGAAGTGTGTAAACCTTATGACTCCGTCAAAGGTAGTATTTTATGGTAGCAAGTCGCCAAGACAAATGAAATGTCTGACGACTATGCAGGCCAAGAAGTTGTTGAGTCAAGGTTGTGTGGGCTATTTAGCTTACATAGTCGATACTCAGAAGAAAGGTGTGAAATTAGAAGAAATACCGGTAGTGAGAGAATTCGAAGACGTGTTTCCAGAAGATTTGCCAGGACTTCCGCCGAACAGAGAAATTGAATTCGTGATCGACTTAGTGCCGGGAACAGCACCGATATCAAAGACTCCGTACAGAATGGCTCCGGTAGAAATGAAGGAACTGATGGTACAGTTGCAAGAACTGCTAGACAAGAAGTATATTCAACCAAGTGTATCGCCGTGGGGAGCGCCAGTTTTATTCGTGAAGAAGAAGGACGGGTCAATGCGTCTTTGCATTGATTACAGGGAGTTAAACAAAGTCACTATTAAAAACAAATACCCGTTGCCAAGAATAGATGACTTGTTTGACCAGTTGAAGGGTGCTAAATACTTTTCGAAAATCGATTTGAGAAGTGGGTATCACCAGTTGAAAGTGAGGAAGGAGGATATACCACGAACGGCATTCAGAACTCGGTATGGACATTACGAGTTTCTGGTGATGTCTTTTGGTTTAACAAATGCCCCTGCCGCGTTCATGGATTTGATGAACAGGGTATTTAAACTATTTTTAGACAAGTTCGTAGTGGTGTTTATCGACGACATTCTGGTGTATTCCAAAACTCAAGAAGAACACGTGGAACATTTACGTCTGACATTGGAGACACTAAGAAAGGAAAAGTTGTACGCGAAATTCACTAAGTGTGAATTTTGGCTCGACCGTGTACAATTTTTGGGTCATGTGATTGACAAAGATGGGATTTCAGTAGATCCATCGAAAGTGGAAGCTGTAATCAATTGGGAACAACCAAGAACACCTTCGGAGGTGAGGAGTTTCTTGGGGCTGGCCGGTTATTATAGAAGATTTATACAAGATTTTTCTAAGATAGCCACTCCGTTAACAAACTTGACACGAAAAGCTGTGAAATTCGTGTGGACGGAGAAATGTGAAGAGAGCTTCCAAGATTTGAAGAAGAAGCTAAGTATGGCACCTGTGTTAACCCTGCCAGATAATACAGGAAATTTTGTGGTGTATAGTGATGCCTCACACAAAGGGTTAGGTTGTGTTCTTATGCAGAATGGCAAAGTTATTGCGTATGCATCAAGACAATTGAAAGATTATGAGAAAGGGTATCCGACTCATGATTTGGAATTGGCTGCAGTTGTGTTTGCTCTGAAGATATGGAGACACTATCTTTATGGAGAGAAATGTGAGATCTACACAGACCACAAAAGTCTGAAGTATATTTTCACTCAGAAAGATTTGAACCTGCGTCAGAGAAGGTGGATGGAACTGATAAAAGATTACGATTGTGAGATCTTTAATCATCCGGGCAAAGCGAATGTGGTAGCTGATGCTTTAAGCAGGAAAGGTAGGGAGAAGTTGATGCTGATAACAACTCAGGAGGAGCTCATTTCAGCAATGACAAAACTGGAGTTGGAGATCAAATTTCCAAAGGAATCTGACGAACAATTATTTCAGATAGAAGCTGGTCCAACTTTAATGGACAAAGTGAAGAGTGCCCAACTACAAGACGAAGAGTGTGCGAAAATCAAAGAGAATTTGATTGAAGGCGATGATGTAAAATACAAGATCGACACCGAAGGGTTACTACGGTTTGAAGGAAGGATCTGGGTTCCAGCAACACCAGAACTGAAAGAAGAAATTTTGATCGAAGCTCATAGCTCAAAATATTCAATTCATCTAGGGAGCACGAAAATGTATCAAGATTTGCGCCGACATTTTTGGTGGCCAAATATGAAAAGGGACGTCGCAGAATGTGTAGCGAAGTGCTTAACATGTCAGAGAGTAAAAGCCGAACATCAAAGACCCAGCGGATTGCTTCGACCGTTGGAAATACCGGAATGGAAATGGGAGCATATCACGATGGATTTTGTGGTGGGTCTTCCAACTACTCAGAAAGGATACGATGCGATTTGGGTAATAGTAGACAGACTGACAAAATCAGTACACTTTTTGCCAATAAAGATTAGATTCAATCTTGATCAGCTGGCAAAACTATATATTAAAGAGATCGTTGCAAGACATGGAGTTCCAGTGATCCGAGGTTCACATCAAACTTCTGGAAGAGACTACAAGAATGTATGGGAACACAGTTGCGAATGAGTACGGCATATCATCCGCAAACAGATGGCCAAAGCGAACGAACGATCCAGACATTAGAAGATATGTTGAGAGCATGCGTCATGGATTTCAAAGGAAGCTGGGAAGAGCAATTATCGTTGGTGGAATTTGCCTACAATAATAGTTATCACGCAAGCATCGGCATGCCGCCTTACGAAGCGTTATACGGCAGAAAGTGCAGAACTCCACTGTACTGGGATGAAGTTGGTGAACGTCAATTGTTAGGACCAGAATTAGTGCAACAAACTGCTGAGGTTATCAAACTCATCAGGATAAGATTGGTAGCAGCTCAAGACCGACAGAAGAAGTATGCTGACCAACACAGGCAAGATCGTGCATTTGACGTAGGAAGCTATGTATTCCTAAAAGTTTCTCCTTGGAAGGGGAAAATTCGTTTCGGTAAGAAGGGAAAACTAAGCCCGAGGTTTATTGGACCCTTTGAAGTACTGCGAAAAGTTGGAGAGGTAGCTTATGAGGTAGCTCTACCTCCAGAGTTGGAAAATATTCATAATATTTTTTACATTTCGGTGTTACGACCATATAAACCCGATTACAAGCACGTAATCGAGTACGAACCGTTGCAGTTCGAGAAAGATTTGTCTTATGAAGAGGTTCCTATCCAGATTATCGACAGGAAAGAACAAGTGCTCAGGAATAAAGTGATACCTTCTGTGAAGGTGATATGGAGAAACCACAACGCTGAAGAAGCAACGTGGGAACTCGAAGAGAAAATGTTGAATGAATACCCTGAGTTATTTGTTTAATCTGTGTCTTCGATTCTGGGGACAGAATCTTTGTAAGTAGGGAAGAATGTAGCGAATGTGTTGTTTGAGTCGTGATTCTGAGGACAGAATCCTTTTAAGAGGGGAATGATGTAACATTCCATATTTTTTTAAATGTAAGTTATAAATATTTATCGGTTTATATAAATATTTATTGGATATGTTATTGTTGAATAAATAATTGTTCAATTTGAGTGATGTGGTTTATTTAATTATTTGTTGAATAAATAATTAAATATTAAATATTAAATATTTATTGGCAATATTAAATATTTATTGAATTATATGGCAATTTGAGTTGATGTGATTTAATTAATTATTTGTTGAGTAAATAATTAAGGAGCTAAATAAATTAATTATTATGAGATTTTATAATAATGGAGTTTAATTTAATAAGCTAGAGAGCTTATAATGATTTTAAATAAATAATAATATTTAAATGAGAAATTGTAGTTTGAAATATTAGTTGATTAAATGAAATTATAATTGTAAAAAAAAAGAATTATAATTGTTTATGTGTTAAAGTAATTTAATAGATTAATGCTTAATTGATTTATTAATTTAATAAAGGTGTGACTAATAACCTCGCTATAAAGGAGTTATTAAAATAAATAAAAAAAATAGTTTAATTTAGTTTTGTCAAACAAGGTATAAGGATTAATCAATTTGTTTTAATTCAGTTTACCAAACAAGGTGTAAGGATTAATGGGTTATTTTTATTATGCTAGCCAAACAAGCCTTAAGGCTTTTGATTTTTAAAACTTATGTAACTGACATAACTTATGTCAGTACTTATATTATATAATTATTATAATTATATCTTATATGCGTTATAATATTTTACGTAAGATTAGAGGAGAGAGAAAGGAGAGAAAAAGAGAAAAAAAACTCAGAGGAAGAAGAAGAAGAAAAGAAGAAAACTAAGAGAAAAATTGAGAGAATTAAGAGAATTTTACAGGTTTTGGAGAAAAGATTTGGAGAAAAAGGGATAGTGTCATCATCTTTCATAATCCAAGGTAGGAGCTCTAGTTCTTTCTTTAAAAATTTAGTTTTATTCTTCTCAAAAAGTCTCTGTGAAAATTTTATAAAAGATAAATTGTTGTTATGTATATGATTTGGCATGATTATTGATTATATGGTTGTTCTATGAACTTATATATGATTATAGAGAAATTAGTTCATGCATATATGTGTTTTGTGGAAGAAAATATATTACAGAGTGTTCATATGACAATATGTATGAATATGGCTATTTTAAAATAGAAATTAAGGTTTTAATTGTTGTTAAATGGATAAATTGATTGTTAGAATTGATAGAGTATGTAAAAACATAATTATGATGCTTTGAAATTTCTGTTTTGTTTGAATAACAAAATCACAGTGTTATTTTTATGAAAAATATCAAAAATGGAGTTTTTGGGTTTTAAAATATGTTATTCTAGTATTTAATTTTCTAAAATTATGGTTTAAGTTGTGTTAATTTAGTATTTGTATGCTCGGTGAAGTTTATGTGTAATTTGTATTAGTTATTCATGTCAATTAGTGTTGGAATTGAAGTTATAGACAGAAAATTTAGTTGTTCGTGGTTGGTTTCTGTGAGTTTCGGCGCCCCAGCATCAAAATTCACGCCCCAGCGCCAAATCTCGCGCCCTGGCGCCAAGGTTCGCGCCCCAGCGTCAAAAATGGGCCCGTAGCTCCCGCCCAGCGCTGAAGCTCGCGCCCCAGCGCTGATGCTCGCGCCCCAGCGCCGTAGCTCGCGCCCCAGCGCTGATGCTCGCGCCCCAGCGCCACTGTTCCGCGCCCCAGTGCCGTAGCTCGCGCCCCAGCGCCACTGTTCCGCGCCCCGGCGCCGGAAAAGTGGCCTAGTTGGGCAGTTTTGGCCTCCTGTAGTAAAACGGCCATAACTTTTTCATACGAACTCCGATTTAGGTAATTAAAGATGATTCGGAAAGAGGAAGAGTAGACCTACAACTTTCATTCTTTATGTTTTTTAATTTGAGGTCTGTAACAGTTGTCAAAATGGCCATCTTTAGGACTGTTGTGTATTTGGAGCCAATCGGAGGGCGTCGGGATGTACGAATGCAAGTGCAACCCTTTGGGTATTAGTATAACTTAATGATAACATGTTGGACATGTATTAGAATGTTGTATTAAGTTGTTAATGTACACGTGGTGCAATGGCATGATCATTTAAGTAGTTGTAATAAAGCTAAAAAGTAATGTTCATGAAAGATGTGTTGTTGTTTAAACTTAAACTTAGTTAGTAGCTATACTAAGAGTAATAAAGGAACTCATAAAGGTAATGTTAGTGTAACTAATGTGTATTATCAATGCATATGGTATGTGTAGGACTTGGGGTGAACGTGAATAGTAATTATTTAACCTACACGCGAGGCAAGTTCCCTAACCTTTGCTACTTTATTATTCAGCAAGGTTACTTTTCACTGTTATGTTATACTTATGCAAGTTCTCTAACTCTAATTTTATAATTGTACAAGTTTTCTTAACTCTAAATTAGTTATATTAGCATGCAAGTACCTTTAGTTATCATTCAAGTTATTATTTGTTGTGCATGCTTGATATTAAATTCTAAAATGTAACCTTAGCTTAATGTTGTTCAAAGCAAGGTATGATAAATTATTCAATTGTTATGCTATTAGATTATTCCTAAAGCATGAACTTAGAACGAAATGTTTATTTAGTATGATCGTTCAATAACATAGTGTTATTATCTTGTATTCAACTAATCCTTAGTTGATGTCCGTTGAACTCCAAATTACCTTGAAAGCTTATCCAAACCAAACTTACTTTGGTGCGGACTTGTATTCTAAATACTGAGATGAACAACTCTTTTAATAGAGGTTTACGCTTAGCGTTGAAATGATTGTGCACAATACATTGTACGAAGGGTTGATCCCCCTAAGTACGTGGAGTCCTTATAGTCTTATGACTGTTAAAGTTAAAGTTGAAAGATTACTTATAACTGTGGACATGATTCGTGGTCATTAGACCCTCAGTGAATGTTATAATTTTCAGAAAGTTAATAGAATATATTGTTCAGTTCTATTGAGCCTAATATTGGCAAATGATGTAAAGTTTAAAGATTTACTTATTGTTATTTCAAGTGGGCTTTGTTTGCTCACTCTTGCCTGTAAAATTTCTTACAGCTAAGGTTGAAACTGGTGATGTACCTAGCACCAGTAAAGGGAAAGGAAAGATGAAACAATGTTGAAGACCTGTAATAGATTGAATAGTTTATTTTCAGACTTGTTTAAAGATTGTAATGAATGTTATTTTAATTATTCCGCATGAATGAATGAATGTTTGTAAAGGTTAGATAACCTGGGAGATTTCTTTTATTTAAGTTTAATCCTGTATGGGCAGGTTTTCTTTTATTATTCCATTCTATTATGATTGGGTAGTTAGAAATGAATGTTTTGATTACGTGAACACCAAATCTTGAGGTAATGAAGTACCGGGATTTGGGGGGTGTCACATTACCTCTTAGATTATTTTGATCAAGTGGTGTCACATCCGAATCAAAATTATTTAAGTTAAGTCCAACCTAGAACTTCCATATATTCAAAAAAAAAATATTGTCCTTGTGGTGACACAACAAAATAACATTGTTCAATTTTCTTTATAAGCATCAAATGTGATAAAATTAACATCTAAAAAATTAAGATAAGCATTGTGGTGACACAACAAACTTATAATAATTAATTAATACTCTATTATTTTTTATCATGCTAGAAGGCGACGTTCGATATTCCAAATATCTTTGAACGCTTAGGACTTAATATAAAATCTTTGAGGGGGTTGTTATTAATTTGTCTCATCTTGTTTAGCGCGCATGCACATATATATATATATATAAATATGCGCGTATATATTAATATATATATGCGTCATGTTTAATAATATAATATTTATATATATATATATATATATATATATATATATATATATATAGTATAAGCATGCACATATAGAATACTATATTCTACCTGGATTGATTATGGACTTTATTCTAGTTTGGTTCACTAGAGTCACCAAGTGAACTAAAAGGTCAAACCCTAGGGGTGCAAGAATTAATATTTAAATATAACTATTACATTTAAACTCGGGCACCATTACAAACGGATCTTCAAACGCTCATTGCTCCTTGATCTCCAATTCTTCAAAATTATTCTAACTATTCCTATTACAAAACTATTTAAAATAAATAGAAACCTTGATCAATAGTCAAGGTGAAGTACATAGGAGGGAGTTAGAGTTTACAATAAGAAAAAAAATTATAGAAGGCGAGTTACGCAGACCCCATTTAATAAAACTCATACATTCACGCATCCAACTAAAATAAAATCTAATCACATTGGTCAATAGTCCATAATCAATCACATTTATTGTCATACACATCTATATATGCATCAATAAATAAATTCATCTCATGAATAATAAACATTCAATATATATATTGATATCATTTAATGGGTAAATTTAGTTAGCATAAAATCTAATTTTGAATCAAAATAAACTCCTTTATTTTAATCCAAATTTAAATCAAAATAAACCTTTTTTATTTTAATTTATCCAATTTTGTATAAAATAAACTTTTTTATTTTAATCAAATTCTTTAACTGAAATCCTCCTTAACTCTATCTTACACTTAACTTGCTTTTTGCTCGATACGAATTCTTCGTATCTCATCACATACAACTCCTCATGAGTTCACATTGTACCATTCACAGTACACTCTCTTATAGCATCAAGCTATACACACTTAGTCGTTACAGACTATTTATCACTTCACAGTTCAATCTGATCACGTCGTGATCATCACTTTACCTTAGGGTTCTTTCCCTATTATCAACAAAACTCCACTCGAGTTCATTCTAATTATCTTTGTCATCTAGACACCATCTTAACATTTTTATTGCCGGAGTTAGGAAACTCCTGAATTCTCATTCTCTTAGATACTTCAAGATTCTTCTTGAATCTTCACTTATATATTTTAATCCTTATCTTTCTCTCTCTCAGGTTATAGCCTAAGGTACACTTACCTAAAGTTTATAACCTACAGCTTTGATATCAACCTGTGACGCCCCCAAATACGGGTCCCTTCGAACCACGAATCCAGTCCGCCACGATACTACTATCGTCAAACTATTTATATTTTTCATTCATAACTTAATGAATAAACTTTACTTACTACAATTTAGAATATAAATTCATTCCAATTCCAGGATCTATGTAATGATCCCAAACTTTTATAAGTTTCACAACTTGGTCATTTACTATTCTTGTATCACATCACATTCGATGTTATATAAATATGCGGTATAATTTAAACTTTTTCAATCTCCTTTGAAAATAAATCTTTTATTGATATCTTAACTTGAATCAATTACATATCCTTGAATCAAATTATGTTTTGATTCAGTCTATTCGAATTACTGTATAAATATTTACATCCCAATTCGAATATCTCTATGTACTGCCTAGTACAACTCTACAAGCTAACATATATTACACATTGTACATTATTATCAAATATATCTACTAGAACCTAAACATGGTTCAAAAGCATATATTTAATTAAACAAATCAATCTCCTTTGATGTGATTGAACTTTATCAATCAAGTAGCACGTAACTTTACCGTGAGTCCTTAACCTGCAAAAGTGGTTATTTGCAAGGGTGAGCTCGACAGCCCAGCAATTCTAACAGTTTTCATGCAGCACATAGCATATAATAGCATATTCAGTTCATGCATTCATAATCAATTAATATTTGCTACGCATGTTACTTCACATATAACAGGCATAAAGATTTACTCCATAAGCATATCATCAAAGATCAACTTTCAACATTCATACATATCTCATATGCATTTCATATATATACATCAACGTTCTCATAGCATAATATAACTCAAATAACAGTTATAGAATTCATATATCAAATAGGAACTGAAAGACTTGCCTGATTCATAGTTTATGAACTACGACTTAACTACTTAATTCTTATCTGCACTTCGTGTATTCCTACACAGTTATATAATCATGGATTCATATCCATCAGTAGCATATTTCATGTATTCTCAATGTAATAACGATGTTACATTGTTTCCTAAGTCTCTAACTAGGTTCATTAACCCTACACTTCACTTTCTCATCATACTCTTGGAATAGCTAGGTACGTATAGGTATACCTTAACCACTTGTACATGACATCAACGTTCATATATATCTATCACACACTTGACTCGCTAAGTGTTTGATACATTAAAACTCGTATAGGTAAGTTCAAACGTACACATAACGTCTAACTTAGTTGTAACTTCATACAACATCGCCTATACTATATATTCATAGCACAATTCATATTGTTATGATACCACAAGGTCAAACAACGTATTTTTCAATCGTTGCTTTATATCTTGAAAACATCCCTTTGGACTTAACTTTTGAAAATCATAGTTAACATTCATCTCTATCACATAGCATGCTTCTTAACACATTTCATAGAATATTGGTCATATATTACAATTTAAAGTAATCATTTAAGCATGCTTCAAACATCATATCAAAAATAGATCACACAATTGACTGCAGCATGGGGCAGCTGCGCCGTGGCTAAGCCTAGGACAGGCTCAACTGCGGCGTCCCCTGGCTAAGCCTAGACTCAGCTGCTGCCTTGTGGTTTCTGTCCAAACTTTAACATACTTAAGCACTTACACTTCTCATATATACTCATAAAAGGTCTTTACATACTTGTATGACCACTTCAAGTTCAACCTTATATAATATGGACTTTAGTTTAGGATTTTCACGAAATCAAAACCAATTAGGGTTATGAAATCACTAGGTGTACTAATTAGCCTTATGTTCTCATAAAGAGGTCACATAATCTGTACTACACATGCTCATTCATATTCATATCTTTTACTCATAGCTAGCATTGTTTAACACTTTAAAACATGTTTTACCCTCATGCTTGGTTTACTTCCATTATGTTTAACATATAAGACTTATGTTTAGTGACATAATGAAACATAACATGGCATCTCAAGTCTTTAAAATCTAAATACTCATATAATGCAACCTAAGTTCAAGAATATGCTCGAGGTTGCCCTTGAAATCATTTTTCATGAATGATGCAATATAGCACATATAAATTATATCTAGGGATATTATAGACATAACAAGACTTGTAAATCCTTTAGAATCTAGATACTCAAGTGATGCAACTAGATTTTGGAAATATGTTCAAGGTTGCCTTTGAAATCATTTTTCATGAATAATGCAACATGTCACATATAAGACAACTTTAAAACTCTTATCATGAGTAAATAAATCATGATATCTTCTTTTCAAGATCAGAATATATAACATATAACATTCATGCATATTCACCTTAACCGTATCAAGCTCTTTCCCTTAAAACATTTTCTAACACAAAGCTAACAAGTATGATCATGACAAGGACACCATAACACCATAACTTGCTTATTTCTCTCTGAAAGAAATCATGTATGTGAACTACTAAGTTCAGAATTCGTAGAACATGTATTACCTCAAAGTTTCTTTTCAAAACTTTAAGTTTTCATTATAAATCTCTTACTAAATCTTGTTGATCACTTCATACTACACAAGAAATCTTTATATCTCATGTTATTCCCCTTTTTAGATACATATTTAGGTCATAACACCAATTCCACAACACACAGCATAAACAAAACCAGCAACTGGTTCTGAGGTACAGCGCAGCTGTGCTACACCCCAGTATAACCAGGGCGCAGCTGCGCCAGGTCGAGTTCAGAAGCAGTATGCATGCTCTATTTTGTAGCGAAAATTCTAACTTTGTTTCCATCGATTCAAGCATGCTTCAAACCTTTACTAAAGTGTTTATACATGCTAGTAAACTTCCTAAACACCTTATAACATGATTATTCATATCAATTAACAATTGAATTCAAGAATTTTCAAGAATCAAACAATACCCATCTCAAGAACATAATTAGAATTTATACCTTCTTGAGCTTGAATTGAACTTCCTACACTCTGGGTATGCTTCTAAAGTAGCTCAGCAACTTATACTCTACACTTAGAATTACTAGACAAGCTTCAAGCAACACAAAAACTGGAATCAAGCTTGTATTTATAGAAAAAGCATGGACTAAACATTGGCATTACACTAAGGTTTGATTCATGGTGTAATGGAGGGACACATTGGTTAATCAAGAGTTGATCAACCACCCTTACCAACCCTCTTCTTAGCAAATAATCACATATTCAATAGCCACTTAGAGAATACGTAACTTAGCTTCTAAGTCACTATTCATGTCCTTTGTGACACTCAATTTGGGACAAGATATAAATCTCAATAACTTGCTCAACTAAGGCTTTGTTTGGTCCTTTTAATTCCCATAATGTAATATTAAGGTACAATCGTTACCATGTTAGGAATTTAAAGATAAAATTTATACTCATATCATATAATTCATGTACATTAAATACATGTGATAAAATATCGCAGTAAGATATTATTATCCGAGTAGTTCCATAATTATTTCTACTACTCACATGACCACATTATAACCTTAATATTAATGTTTATTTAAACATTTAATTCCTTCCCAGTCTCCAGAGTACACAGATAATTGTCTCATCACAATAAATATAAATCTTATAATATTTGTAACCAGTATACTTATTATCATGCTTTCACTTGCAATAATAATAATAATTCAATATACCATCAAATAATTGCTAGATACTAATATATTGCCCATAACAATAATTAATATTATAAGACAATGTATCTCACCACTGTGCCACACAAGACATATCTTACAAGCTCGATCTTAAGCTTCTCTCATTCTCCACACTTATTATTCTTTCAATATAATAACAATTAAATATATGTACGACACATGTACATATATTATATATAGAAAATAGATAATGAGTTTATTTTCCATTATAATAAATTGTTTCCATCAATTTATTTACACATAGAAAATACATTTTAATACATTTACTATATTATTAATCATACACTATATAAAAATATATAAGGTAATATTATTATTCAAAAATAACATTTCCTCCTTTTATTAAAATAACTCAATATTAGAAATATATAATTATTATGCATTCTTCTAATAGAATATAATATTCTATAATACCACTTAATTAATCATATTTAATCCGGGTTAATTAATCTAAACCTTTATTCAAATCCATCTATGGATAACTTAACCACAACTTAAGATTTTTATTATCCTTATGAGTTCTTAATACCCATTTCTTAAACTTTAAATTCCAAAAACTGATTTTACAGACCGGCGCAGCTGCGCTGGCCATAAGCATGGTAATGGCGCAACTGCGCCATACCAAATTCCCAAGCAGACAAGTTCTGCATTACCAGAACTGAAATCTTACACTTCTAAACACTTTACACATCCTCCTTAAGCGTTAACTCGCCTAACATCAACCCTCTATTTGGTTTCACATCATCGATTACTATTTTCCTTAACAATTTAAGGATCACGCTTCAAGTTTTAAAACTCTATTTTCCCTTATTAGTGTAACCCACTATACAACTCCTTTACGGTTTCTTACCACCAATAACACAATACTCGAATATAACACATACATTCATCCTTTAATCCTCACTTCTCGCCGTGTATCAATCTACTCAATAATTCTCGAACCACTCTAAAGGTATATCGATTTTCTTCTCTCATCATCAACGTACACATATACAAGTCCAAACCTAACACATATCTAATCTTTAATAGTATTCAATATAGTACACTGAGTGGTTTTTCACAAATAACCAATAAATTAGTTTCCATCTCGTCTACACTATTTTCACAGTGAGTTAGATTAGTTACTAATTCGTATATACCTCCGCTCTCTGAAGGAATAGTTTAGCCCAGCTCCTATACGTCAACCATTAAAGAGTATGATTGCACTACTTTAGACTTGATACGTACTCGTACAAATACTCAAGAAATTGGTGATTATCAAAGATTTTTAACGTCACCAACTTACTATTGTAAAATAATTTCACATAAATTATTTAACATCAATAGATAAATTCTTATCCATCTTCTTACTAATTTATCTCTACAATTTATAATAAATATATAGTAACGATATATATTTATTAAACACAACATCACTTATTACATAGCTCATATACCCTATGTAACATAATACCACATACCATGTAGCACATTATATATTTTTATTTGAACCATTCACATGCCTTAAGAATTTTATCTACAAAATTCTTATTTTAATAATTTTGAAAATTCGGGTTCTTACAGGTTAGGATGTTTGATTACTATATATATATATATATATATATATATATATATATATATATATATATATATATATTATCAGATTATATATATTAGTAATCATGAACCAAAGTCGTGAATCTCCTTTGAACCATGAATAACCACGGATTCAGCGAACAAGAAAAAAAAACAAACGGGATTCAGGAATGTTTTTTTTAAAAATAAATTTTATATAATAAAATTATACCTAATTAAATTGTTCTAAACACATATAAATATACATATCAAATTAAAAAAAAATTAATACTTCGCATAAAGGTTTGGCTCTGATGCCACTGTTAGGTTTGTAAGATTCATGAACGCAATCAAATTGTACAAAATAAGCGGAAACGTTATAAAATAGAGTTTTAAAATTTTACAAACCATATACCCGGATCATCCTTTATGCACAATTATTAATTAAGTGAAAAGATAAAGAATAAGAATCATACCCTTGAAGATTCGAACTTCCTCAGGTACAAGTTCACATCCAAATCATTTTAGCGTTCAACTTGAATCCATCGGGTTTGGTTCCTTCCTTTGATCAACGTTAGCCACCCAAATGTTTGGCCTCTAGAGGTGATCCACCAAAGAAGAAGAAAGATTTAAGAATATGAGTATTTGGTAAAATCCTAGTTTTTCTATCTCTCATAGAAAATGGTGTACTCTCCCAACTATTAAAATTACATCTGTTGTCAAAAAGGTCAATAACCACACCCTCATCCATAATAAGACTCCTCTTATTTATAGATGTAGGCAACCCTCCTTAACAATTAAGGAATAGGATTTTATTTTAATTAATTAAACTCCTTTAATTAATTAGGCTCACAATCTTATTAAAAATAATTAATTAAACTCTTTTAATTAATTAACCTCCTAAACTTGTTAGGAATATATGAGAGTACTTTTATTAATTAATTCCCAAACTCCTTTAGGAATTAAATAATAATAATAGTAATAATAATAATAAGACTCCTCTTATTAATTTATATTTAATATTTCCAAAATATTAAATAATAAATATTAAGCTATTTAATTTATTCTATCACCATAGATTAAATTAAATATACTTAACTTATTATTACGATTATATCATTTGCTTCTTAAATAATTATTCTTCCTTTTATGGTGTGACCCTTTAGGTTCTCCATATTAAACCGGTTGTGAATAAATCAATTAGAACAATTCTAATCTTATTTAAATAAATAAATTAAACTATTAATTTATTTAAATAAATAATATTTATTCTACAATACGAATAAGTCTCTCTAGCAATTAACAACTTTTCAGATAATATAGATTTTAACATTAATCATAAAAGAACCTTTGAGTAAATAGTTACCGTACAATTCAATCCTTTTACCATACAATGTCCCAATTAAATATAAGACATGAAATTACTGTCAAGTCTTATTTTATTTAATTATATATTTTTCGATTCTTAAATGCACAACACCATATAATGTAAATTAGAAACTCCATTCTAATTTACTTCTGCCTTGGCCAAGGACTACTGAGTTGTGATTTATCGAATCACATAGGATATTTCTCTTCTTTTACTAGAAGCGGTAGATTCTTTATTGAACATACATTATCTCCATGTATAACTTATTATATTCAAGCATACCCTTTGATATACCCTAAGGGTCTTAAGGAATAAGTCAAAGTATAACTTATCATACACAAGATACTATCATATCTCAAGTCCAAGGATCACTTGTACTACTATCACTACAGGAATTCCTATTGACAGGCAAGTAAAACTCCATTAGATATTCCTTAACGAGCCACGTTCAGTGAACTTATTCTCTAATAAGCACCTACATACTTGCTTTAGTGTCTCCACACAAATGATCATGAGATCAATTATCTTCATCCAATTAGCATGTAATGTATGTACCAATCTATCCGGATTCACTAATCCGCAATTTAGTAATCCAATGATTGGGAACTATTTTAGTTTTAAGCTTTCTAAAAATTTAGATCTCATTAGAATGATCATCATCATTATTTTAAAAGCATTGCTTAAAACTATGGGTTTATCACATATTATAAAACAGCATCATGTAGATAATTAAAAGCCTTTAATAAATTAATATTTTTTATTAATAAATGAATAAGATTGTTACAAAGTATATGTTTTATCATCAAACATGATTGGCTTGTGTGCATACTACTTTCAATAGCATACATTCATATACAACATGTCTCACTGTATGGAAATGATGACATGTGCGAAGCACTAATATCACAAGCAGATATGGTGCAAAACACTAAGTGCAATAAGTAAATGCATTCGTACATATTTATTCAAATGTAAATACAACATCCACACACATGCAGATAAAAGGTTTTGAAAAGTTTGTAAATAGCGGCTTAAGCCCTCTTACTGGATGTCCCCAACAGAGTCGCCACCTGTCGACGTCGAGATTTTTATTTGTCCCTTTTCTGTTCTTGTTTTTTAGTGTTCTCATGTTAGGTGAGATTTGTTTGAAAAAATAAGTTGTGAAAAGGTCTGACATGTATATGTTAACGATTGGACTGTAAGAGTCGCCAGTTGATATTTTTAAATGGTTGCACCAACTCAATCGGAAATGGTTTGCACATTGACCTAGTAATGTGACACTATTTCACTGGTCTATAAAACCGAGATTCGTTAGGGTCCGGGGGCTTGATTATGCAGAGGGAATGTGTTAGGCACCCCCCGACATCCGTAGTGACACGGTGACCGCCACTTTTCAATTTAAACCTTTATATGAATGTGTGTGTGTGTGGGTCAGTGTGCAGTTATCTGAAAGTAATGTTATGCCTCGTTTGTACCTATATACAAAGGGTTTGAATTTTGTATAAAAGTTCAATTTTAACAAAATATAACAATGATGTTTTGTAAAAGAGGTTTTTCAAACCCTTGTGCTCAATAGGAATTGAGGCCTTTGATACTTCTATTTTATTATGTGTTCGGCTTAATTGGTTTTATTTTTGAGATGCGAAGCATCTTCGAGAAAATAAGATAAAAAGCAGTGTCGAACTCCTTGTGGGCATAAGAGTCGTTTAAGAAAATTCAAACATCGTGAATAATTTACAAGCTGGTAACAGCTGAAAATGTCCATCACGAGAATCGAATCTAGATTCAGAAGGCTGAATCTGTGATCACATGATTCCTAGGCTCACATGATGATGCAGTATGTATGAAAGCTGTAAACAGTTATATATATAAAAGTTGTAAATATATATATATATATATATGAACGATCAACTGCCACGAAATAAACTCCAGGTGGGACTAAATGTAAATATATATATAAAGACGATCAACCGCCACGAAGTAAACTCCAGGCGGAACTAAATGTAAATATATATATATATATATATATATATATATATATATATATATATATATATATATATAAAGACGATCAACCGCCACGAAGTAAACTCCAGGCGGGACTAAATATAAATATATATATGTATAAAAGCAATAAATGGCCACAAAGTAAACTCCAGGCCAGGCCTGACAGAAATGTAAAATATATATATATATATATATATATATATATAAATATATATATATATATATATATATATATATATATATATAGAAAAGCAATAAAGGACACGAATCGACGATCCGGGCATACACACACGACACGACTCTCAACGTGAATAATTGTGTGTGAACAAAAGTGGAGAAAGGCTTTAAGAAATGTGATAAGGCTTACAGTGGGCTGCCAAAGAAGACTTCAAATAGCTTTAAATGAATGAACACTCGGTTTTTACCGGTAAAATGTAGCAAAATATAAGCTCACAAGTGTTTGAAATGAGAAAATACTTAGTTTATAGTGTGTACAGACCAAAATGGACAGGGCTTCCTCGCCTTTTTTCTCTTCTAAATGGCCACCCCAAGCCCTCTATTTATAGAGAGGGGAGCCGCAGGTGTACCTGCAGCTGCTCGGGGTGTCTCGAGTTCCGTGGGCCCCGCTCGAACCTTCATAACTTTCAAACCGGACATCCGATGAAGGCGTATAATACCTTTTCAGAATGCTGTTGTCGAGAGCTACACAATGACATGGGATAAGAGGTTGTACGAAGTCAGGAAGATGGGTCCATGCCCAGGTCTTCAATTCTTCAAATTCTATCTGGTGTGTTGTCTTGTATAGTAGTCACTCGGGATTGGAGCTATGGTTCTTGTAGGACACTTCGGTGTAGCATATAGGTTGAAAGGTTGTTGAGACGGCGTGAATGTGGGATCGAGGTGGCAAAATAACAATTTTGCCCTTCACCGGGGTTATCTCCGGTTCTAGGTTGATCTAACAGTCGTTGCTCAGGGTTATCTCTGAGATTGGGCTGCTGCAAGTGTTGAATGTCCTCAGGTTGTCTCTGAGGTGTGCCTGACCTTTCGAGGTTATCTCTGCGTTTGGGATTGAGTGCCTCGGGGCTATTACCGAGGTTAAAGTTGTTTGCTTGGGATTGAAACGAGCTTTTTCGGGGTTATCTCCGGAACTGCAACTGCATCCCTCGGGGTTGTCTCCGAGGTTGAAAATTAAAATTCTCGGGGTTATTTCTGGGGTTGGAACTGAATATCTCGGGTTGTCTCCGAGATGGAACCGACTTCTCCGGTGTTATCTCCAGACCTGGAATTGCATTCCTCAAGGTCTCTGAGGTTAAAATTGAAATTCTCGGGGTTATCTTCAAAACTGGAACTGAATATCTCGGGGTTGTCTCCGAGATGGAACTGACTTCTCCGGTGTTATCTCTAGAACTGGAATTGCATTTCTCGGGGTGTCTCCGAGGTTGAAACTGAAATTTCTAGGGTTATCTCCGGGACTGGAACTTGAATATCTCGGGGTTATCTCCGAGATGGAACTGACTGAAAGTAGTATGCAAACAAGCCAATCATATTTGATGATAAAGCATATACTTTATAACAATCTTATTCATTTATTAATAAAAAGTATTAATTTATTAAAGGTTTTTAATTATCTACATGATGCTGTTTTATAATATGTGATAAACCCATAGTTTTAAGCAATGCTTTTAGAATAATGATGATGATTATTCTAATGAGATCTAAATTCTTAGAAAGCTTAAAACTAAAATAGTTCCTAATCGTTGGATTACTAAATTAGGGATTAGTGAATCTGGATAGATTGGTACATACGTTGCTTGCTCATTGGATGAGGATGATTGATCTCATGATCATTTGTGTGGAGACACTAAAGTAAGTATGTAGGTGCTTATTAGAGAATAAGTTCACTGAACGTGGCTCGCTAAGTAATACCTAATGGAGTTTTACTTGCCTGTCAATAAGAATTCCTATAGTGATAGTAGTACAAGTGATCCATGGACTTGAGATCATCATAGTATCTTGTGTATGATGAGTTATACTTTGACTTATTCCTTAAGATCCTTAAGGTATATCAAAGGGTATGCTTGGGTATAATAAGTTATACATGGAGATAATGTATGATCAATAAAGAGTCTACCGCTTCTAGTAAAAGAAGAGAAATGTCTTATGTGATTCGATAAATCACAACCCAGTAGTCCTTGGCCAAGGCAAAATGAAATTAGAAAGGAGTTTCTAATTTGCATTATTTGGAGTTGTGCATTTAAGTGTCGAAATACATATAATTAAATAAAATAAGACTTGACAGTAATTCCATGTTTTATATTTAATTGGGACATTGTATGATGGAATGATTGAATTGTACGGTAACTATTTACTCAAAAGTTCTTTTATGATTAATGTTGAAATCTATATTATCTGAAAAGTCGTTAATCGCTAGGGAGGCTTATCGCTATTGTAGAATAAATAATATTTATTTAAATAAATTAATAGTTTAATTTATTTATTTAAATAAGATTAGAATTGTTCTAATTGATTTATTCACAACCGGTTTAATATGGAGAACCTAAAGGGTCACACCATAAAAGGAAGAATAACTATTTAAGAAGTTAATGGCATAATCGTAATAATAAGTTAAGTATATTTAATTTAATCTATAGTGATAGAATAAATTAAATAGCTTAATATTTATTATTTAATATTTTAAAAATATTAAATATAAATTATAAAGGGAGTCTTATTATTATTATTATTATTATTATTATTATTATTATTATTATTATTATTATTATTATTATTATTATTTAATTCCTAAAAGAGTTTGGGAATTAATTAATAAAAGTACTCTCATATATTTCTAATAAGATTAGGAGGTTAAATTAATTAAAAGAGTTTAATTAATTATCCCTAATAAGATTAGGGAGCTTAATTAGTTAAAGGAATTTAATTAATTAAATAATACCCTAATTTCTAATTAGATAAAAAGAGTTAACTGATATCTTTATAAGAGGAGTCTTATATCAGATATCAAGAGATATACGTGATTGCAATTGTTGGAGAGTACGCTATTTTTCTATAGAGATAGAAAAACTAGGGTTTAGCTAACTGTAACAATCTAGATTTTTAATTATAATATTTAAATATTTATTGAATTATATAAATATTTAATGGATGTGTTTATCGTTGAATAAGTATTTGTTTAATTGATTTGATGTGATTTGATTATTTATTTGTTTAATAAATAATTAATGAGTTAGTATTCTAATTTAATTTAATAATTAAGTTAGAGAGTTATAATGATTAAATAAATTATTATATTATGCAATGAATTATTATTAAAATTAATTAAATTAAGTATGAAAACTTAATTAGATAGAAGTGTGACAAATAATTTATAAGTGGTTATTAAAATAAATTAAAGTAGTTTTAATTTATTTTGCCAAACAATGCTTAAATATATTAAGTCTTTAGTTTTAAATTATTTTGCCAAACAAAGCCCTATGGCTTTTGATTTTTAAATTTTGAATTTTTATAAATAATATATAATAAAATATATTTATAATGGATATACGTTTATTATTTTGGTAACTGATAATAGTTATGGTGATTATTAAGGCCATATCAGTTTTTAGTTTACGCATAATTGTTATCAGTTTAGTTTTACGTACAGTGTGTTTTGGCTTAAGATTAAGAAAGGAAAAAGAAAAGAAAAGTGAGAGACCAGAGAGTTTTAAGAAAAATTGTCAGAGGTTTTAGAGAAAATTATGTATTCTTCGAACTATTATCAGTGATTAAGCAAAGATTGTCTGATCAATAAAAAGGTATGTTTATACTCTTAACAAATATGTTTTATAGTATAATTATTTAGCTTCTGTGTTTCATGAAACTCAACTTCATTATATATTAGTTTTACAAAGGTTGTCTGTAAACTATGTTTTACTAAATGATTATGAAATCATGTGTTCTGGTAATAACTAACATGTATATATGTATATATGTGTGGTATGCTAAATTACGTTCATAGAGAGAGAGAAATTAGTTTTTACAGTAAACATTCATGTATGAAAGTGATTTGTAGAAATATCAAAATTAGTATATGTTAATTGTGAAGTTATGAAATTGAAGTGTGATTATGTTAATTGGGTATGAAATTCAGAGAATCATAGTCTCAAGGAATTAAATTAGTGTATAAATTTTAGTTACCATGTTCACTGTGTAAACAAACGTCGATAATGGAGTTTTGGTTTTTAAAACAGTGCGTACAATGATTTAAGTTTCTAAAATTATTGTTTAGTAGTTTAAATTAGTATATACATGTTGGGTAATGTGTATATGTGTAATTGGCTTAGGTTATACATGTTAATTAGTGTTAGAAATTAAGTTATTGACAGAAATTTAGATGTTCTGTTCTTCGTGGGTTGCGTTCTGCAAGTTTCGGCGCCCCAGCGCCAAAAATAGCGCCCCAGCGCCAAAAATGGAGCCTCAGCGCCAGAAATTCACGCCGCGGCGCTGAAATTCGCGCCACAGCGCCAATTTCGCGCCCCAGCGCCACTAGTTAGCTTAGTCCTCGTGCCCCAGCGCCGGATTTGTAGTCTGACTTGGACAGTTTTGACCTCCTGTAGTAAAATGGTCATAACTTCCTCATACGAACTCCGATTGAGGTGATTCAAGATGATCCTGAACGAGGACGAGTAGACCTACAACTTTTGTTCTTTAAGTTTTTCAATTTGAGGTCATTAGGATGGGTCAAAATGGTCATCTTTAGTACTATTGTGTTTTCGGAGGCAATCGGAGGGTGTCGGGCATGCACATATGCATGTGTAGTGCTCCAGACCATAAAAGATGATGTCCTAAGTTATAAAACATGAATATTAGTAATTATAATAATGCTTAATATTGATACATGATGTATTTGATGAGTTATAGAAGCATAGTAAGCATACACAAGAGAGGCAAATCGGGCGTGTGACGAATGAACGTCGAAACGCCGTGCCAAGTGTTAATGAACTTAAAAAGTGTTTCAATTCAATTGAAATAGATATTATAAGATATGGAATGGGTTTAATATAAAACCAATAAGTAGTCCTAGCAAGACTTAAGCACTTGAATGAACTGCGAATATGAAATACAGTGAGATATAAGTCGAAAAGTTAACACAATCTAATTGAACATTGTGTAATTAATAGAAAAGATTATGAGTTGTGGAGTAGAGTTTGTATTACAATTACTATGTGTTGTTATGTGACTAATAGTTAATGTAAATGATTATATAAATGTGTAGGGCACGTGAAGTGCAGATATCTGTAAGCTGTTAAACTGTTATTGGTAAACAACGATCAAGGCAAGTCTTTCGGTTCCTATTTTCTACGTGGACTTGATGAACTGTTTTAAATTACATGATATGTTATACATGTTGAAATCGTGAAATGTTAAAGTCAATTTATGACTGTATTGTTTGGGTTAAATAAGGAGGATTGAGTAAGGAACTCAATCTTTATATTTGCTATGTGAATTAAAAGCATGTATGTCATGTTACTTTAATTATTATGATATGTATGTTTAGCATGTTATTATGTGCTATGTGATGCATGAAAACTGTTAGGCTTTGCTGGGCTGTCGAGCTCACTCTTGCAAATAACCATTTTTGCAGGTCAAGATTTTAAGGTAAAGATATGTGCTAAGTGAGTTATAGAGATCTATATTCACGAAGATTACTTATGTTTTATGAGAAATGTATTTCATATTTTGAACGTAAAATATTGTTGAATTGTAAGTTGAGTTATCCAATGTATATGGATATTTAGTTATGATGTAAAACTTTGTATAGTCATTTTGTTGTAACGATTAATGATATAAGATTGAATCAAAGAGATGTAATGTAAAGGTTGCGATTCAGGGTAAGAAAGAAAGAAATGTATAAACGTTTTAAATATTCCGTAAATTTTAGTGTTTTTAATATCGAATAATGATGTAAAATTTGAGATTTAATGTATGGTTAACGACCAAAGTTGAGATTTAACATGTATGGATTTTGGGGTCGTTACACCAACCACCCATCTTCTTGAATCTTTCTTCTTCCTTGGTGGATCACCTCTAGAGGCCAAACACTTAGGTGGCTAACATTGATCAAAAGAATGAACCAAACCCGGTGGATTCAAGTTGAACGCGAAAAGATTGGAGGTGAACTTGTACCTGAGGAAGCTCGAAACTTCAAGGGTATGATTCTTGTTCTTCATATTTTCGTTTAATTAATAATTGTGCATAAAAGATGATCCAGGTATATGGTTTGTAAAATTTTTAAACTCTAATTTTTCATGCTTCCGCTTATTTTGTGCAATTTAATTGTATTTATGAATATTACAAACCTAACACTAACTTTTTCGGTGTTATCTCCGAAACTCGAATTGCATTCCTCGGGGTTGTCTCCGAGGTTGAAACTGAAATTCTCGTGGTTATCTCCGAGACTGGAGCTTGAATTGACTTTCAGGGTTATCTCTAGAAGACGATTCTGCCCTCCCGCAAAGTTAATAACATGAATGCAAAATTTCGAGTGTCTACACTCACACTTGAGAAAGATAAATAAAATCAACACAGCAAAAGACAAAAGGTAGAAACAACACATAGGAAAAAAGCGAAATTCCTGACGTCAACGAGAACATTTCCCTCAAAACATCACTAATTTCTTACAAATATATATACATATATGACCAATTTATGAAAAACAACTTTTCTACAGAAATCTTTACAAAACCCAAGCTTCTTAGTCAAATCCTTCGTTTATAAACTCAAAAAGACCCGAAAGTTACTTTCAAAATAACGCACCCACGATGACCTAGATGACTTTAGGAAGCATAACCTAACATTTTAAGACAAACTTACAAAGACACAAGATAGTTAGCACACACTTTTTTTTTCTTTTGAAGACAACTTATTTAAATTTTAGGAAAAATATTAGGAATGCTTTAACCGTATTTCATAGAAGTCAAAATTGGATAAGTTGGTATATATATTTAAATCTTTACCAACTGACCACTTTATCTAATTGACCCATCTTAAAAATAAAACTTTCAAAACTCGTTGACATAAGTCAAATTTTTCAAAATCACCCTTAACCCACACAATTTTTTAAAGGAAATGAAAAACTCCATCGACAACGGATGTTGTACACATCAACACATTAGTTTTAAAAATGAATACCCAAACATTTAAAGTTGTGAATCTAAGTGAATTTGTTACTTTTTTTCATCAAATTTGACTCTCTGGGTTACTCACTCACTAAAAGAGCTATGAAACTAGCAATTAGCAGTCGCATAACTAAAAACAAGTCCCATAATACCTCGTATATGCAATCTAAGTATTTTATATGAGTCATGCTATATAGACCATAAATGTATGTCGATTATAAATATCGATTTATGTAGATACATGAGATACAAATGAAATAAGAATGACATCATTTTAATTTATTTTATTTTATCGTTTAAAATTTCACATAAGTAAAGTTTTTAGCACAATTATAATTGTGAAATACATGGATACCTGATGAATAAAATTATAAGGATGACTCACCAGGTTATATATTTCTTTAAATGAATTACTATTAATACTCATTAACCTAAGTGACAACAAAAACTTGATACATAAATTCGTAAAACTCAAGCTCTTAGATCAACAAAAATAGGGTTAAATACACTTTTTCCACTCTACTCGACCTCGGTTTACAAATGCATCATTGAACTGAATTTATTTTCATTCAACTCACTGAACTATAATTTTTTTACAAACCGTTACAAATTCTGTTAAATTATTTGACTTTGGACGGAATAATTACATGTGCTGCCACGTGAGAGAGAGAGAAAACTTACATGTCAGGCATTTTTCTTTATGGCTTGCCTAGGTGGAAACTTGTATAAATTTAATGCTAAATTAATCAAAATCAAAAAATTTCCCCAACAAAAAATTTAAAGGAAAAATTAGATCTGGAAATAATCTCAAATCTGAAAATAAACTCAGATCAGTAAGTGAAATTAGATCTGGAAATAAACTTTTTTTTTAATTTCTCTCAGATCTATATGTATTATGTATGATTATAGAAGAGGGAAAGTTAATTAAATGAAATGGCTTGAAAAATGATGGTGATGTTTAGTTGGTGAATGGGCGGGGGTGATTGTCGTGGAAGAAGAATGAAGAAGTTATTGAATTTTTTTTATTTGGTTAATTTAATTTAATTAATTTTCCAGCTCAACTTTCTCTCTCTTCCACGGTACAAAAAAATCTAAGTGAACATTTCCACGTAATTTTGCCGTGAAAATTTTAACTGACTTGACGGTTTTAATTATTTTTGTAAAAAATTGAAAGTTCAATGAGTTGACCGTAAAAAAACTTAGTTCAATGATGCAAATGTAAATCGGACCTCAGTTCAGTGACTAAAAATATATTTAACCCAACAAAAATAACCCTAATTGGAAGTTTATATACAGACGAGGACTTTTGGACAAAAAGAATATATAAGGATTTAATAAAGAGTGGATCTAGAAAATTTATATGATTCGGTAACAGTTGAACTTATTTTTTCGTCATTTATTCGATTTCAAAATCTTTTCATATATATTCTTATTATCATAATTATATATCGACCATTATCTACTATTCTTATACATTATTTTTTCTAGTTTGTGCTCTAAAATGCATATTGTTATTATCAATATTATGACCTAAATTAATTTTTTTTATTAAATAATATAAGTATAACTATTTGAGTTGATTAATATTACATAAATATACGAACCTATAAATAAATGAATCATTAATTTAAAAATAAACACTGCTATTATAATAACCCATTTTTTTATATATAATTAAATATTAATTGATTTTATTTTATACAATTGTATTTACATTAGAAAAGGTAAATGAATTTTTTCCCCCTCTTTTCTTCCTTGTTTTGTTTGGAAAATTAAAGTCTTTTAGTAAATAATTGAATAACTGATTAAATTAAAATTGAGGAAGATAATTCCTTTTGTTAAAGTTTTGTGGTAAAATCATTCGGAGCGGGAAGCTACTTGGGAGATTGAGGAGTCTATTCGAGTGGAGTATCCGCATCTTTTTGATAATTATAGGTACTTTTTATTATTTTGATTCCGGGGACGGAATCCTTTTTAAGGGGTAGGTGATGTAATACCCAGAAAAAATATATATATTAAATAAATAAATAAAAAATTATTTTGTTTGAAAACATATTAATTGGACTTTGTCCATTATTTTGGGTCAAAATAGTTATTTAATTTGTGTGGGCTAATAAATATTAATAAGAGATGGATAAATTAATTTAGTACAAATTGGGGCTTAAAAATTAATTGGGTTTAATTTACGTGGGTAATATTAATCATATTCTAATTAGGAGAATTAATAAGATAAATAATAAGTAAATAAATACTAAAACCTAATCATACATGCGATACATATCAAAAAGAAAAGGAAAAGTGGCTGGCGGCCGTGCTGTGAAGAAAGAACAAATGAAGAGAAAATTAGCAGATTCACTTTGTTGCATAGGAAGCAAAAAGGTATTGTAATATTGCTATTAATAATGAATTGAATTTATATGTTTTGTATGTATGTATTAATTGATGGTTGCTTTTCAAAAAAAAAAAAATCGTTAAAGTGACTCCATTGAAAGCTGTTGTATTGTTATATTACTATAAAGATTATATATCATGATTGCGCGCAGCATTGATTTTCGTATATATATATATATATATATATATATATATATATATATATATATATATATATATATATATATATGTATATATATATATATATATATATGTTATATTTTAATAACTTTTGATCATGGAACTTATATAAGGAATTAGTAAATCAATTGAAGTTATTTATATTATTTTGAATTAATTAATTTTGCCGATATAGTTATAAAAGTTTTTAATAATAATTTAATAGTATATTGTTATTAATGATTGGATTGTAATAAAATCTTATTAAATTGTTTAAATTGAACGGAAGGAATTTAAAGAGTTGTTTTTGAAATATAAATTTTGGAGTATTAATAATTGATATAAGACGATGATTAAAGGCATATTAAATAGATTATGAATTATTTTGGAATTATTAGTTTGGATTGTTTTTAATTTGAGGTGAATATGTTTAGGTTGCGAATAACGTTTCGTATTTGATATCGTTGGCATGTGAGGGTAAAATTTTGTGGAGTGTGCTATAAATGGTTTGGAAGAATCAGGTACGGATTCTGTACTCTTTCAGCGATACTCTTGTTAAATTTGATTTGTTCGTTCGTTTCCTTATTTCGAATTATGTTATGATTTCACATAATTGTTTTCTGTGAAATAAATATATTAGTTTCATTTGGAAGTTGATACACATGACTCGTATTTGTACTCTTTGAATTAAGATATCATGTTTAGTATTTATTTTTGATAATTGTAGAGCGGTACATGTTGATACCTTCTTTTTGAGACCTTGTGACTATAATTTGATTTAGTTCAACATGTACATATAGAACCCTTTTTGTTGGTATTATGTCGCATGTGTTGTGACATGATATTTTTGTTAGAATATACCGTAGGGTATACCTGAGCTATAACCACCTATGGGGGTACCACAGGCATGTCGTCTTGGCACGAGAGACATGACACTTTCCGTGGCGGTGTGATTAGTTCACGGCGTCTCCGTTTTGGGCTCCGGAAGAAGTGGGTCATTTGGTGTTTTGTTGTGGGAGGCGTATGGGTTAACCCTAATTTTCTGTTATGCAGATTGGTGATGTTGTGCCAAACATACTATCCGATTTACATACATTTGGATTCGCGGTCCAATGTGTGATTTGCCTGTGTGACATTATTTTGACTTGCCTGTGTGGCATTGTTTTGATTTGCCTATGTGACATTATTTTGACTTGCATGTGTGGCAATGTATATTTCTGAGCTCATTCGGTATGAAATAGCATCCAACCATTTGATTCAGCCTATTATTTCATTGTATAAGTTTTGGTTGTTTCTGTTCAGTTCAATTCATTGAGTTAGTTATTTCAGTTCGTTAGTTCTTTACTCTTTTATTAGTTTCGTTAATTCTGTTGATTTCGATATATTCCATTCAAATCTTGGGAGATTATATTTTCGTTAGTATTTATACTTGAGGCTTTGTTCAGTATTTTGTCACAGTTGTTTTCATATATCAGTTGTATATCTTTTGTATATCTGTATACGTACTGGGCAATTGGCTCATGTTATGTTTTTCTTCCGGCATGTTTGCAGCGGTGATTAAGGGCTAGTGTGATGAGCTAGAGAGTTGTCTTTGACCATCTAGGTTGTTTGGATTTTTTTTGATTTTGGTTATTTTGACTCTAGTTGGAGAATTGTATTTAGTACTTTATTGATGGATATCATTATTAATATTTTACAGTTATCAGTGCTCTGTTTACTAATTTTGAGGTTTGTTGTGCTTTGCACGTGTTACAGCTATTATTTAGATTATATGTTTAAGTGAATTATTATTGTAAAGTTTTTGAATTCATTTAATTTTTCATTAATAATTAGTTATATAATATTAGTCAAATAATATATTTTAGAAGGAAATAAATCATTTATAAAAATTACCATACACAATATTAATCTATCAATTTTATAATTAATATATTAAAAAGTGTAAACAATACAATAATTTTATAAAGATTGGAAGTTAGAAAGAAATATTTTATAAAACATAGATATCATTCGTTTATGAAATATTTTATTTTCTTAAAAATAAAAGGATATATTATGAAAATGATTCATTTAAAGAATAAACATCAATATTTTATTTTCTTAAAAACAATTGTTTATATTTTTATCATGATTATATTTTTTGCTTTTTGGTAACAAATTATAATTTTTGTAAGTCACATACAAAATAGCCACTCTCTTACGCTCTATTTCTGAGTTTTGAACAGAAAAAAAAAATAGAAAACTTAAATTAGAACAGAAAAAAAAAAGAATAGAAAACTTGAAGTTTTTATTTGTGTTGTTTCTGACTTTTTAATAAAAAAGAATAGAAAATTTAAAATTGAGGACATGAGTTGTAATTTAAAATTTATTATATTAAAAGTTGAGGATAATATGTGAATTATAAAAATATTATTTATTCCAATTTCTTTTTCGTCTAAATCAGGTCAATTTTAGACAGAAAACTTTGACTCAAAAAGTGACCAAATTTTCTAAATTTCCCGTTATTTTTTTTTCCTGTCCATTTTAAAACTTAATTTTTTCATATTCCGTTTCCCTGTTTCGCTTTCCTCACCGCTTTCCACCGTCAATACTCCGATCACCGCCCCCACACGCCACCACTGCTGCAACACACAAACATATATATATATATATATATATATGTATATCACTTCTCACATCACAACTTCTTCAAATGAGTGGATTCGAGAGGGGCATTTTGTATGTTTTTAAAGCCCAATTTAACGGTAAGACTGAATTTAAGAAATTTCGATTTTTTTTCCAGCTCTTAATTATTTTTTTAGATTATTCAGAGGTGTGACTATGTTAGTATTTACATTATTCCTTCAAATTGAACTAAAAGAAAAAATTGTACTATACTTGACTGTAAATATGTATGCTGATTTGGGGCAGGAGGAATGCAAGGTCAAAACCACATGAGAATGGTGCATATTTAGACATATATATACCATGGTGAGTATTTTACACATTTTATAAGTTTATGTGCTTTTAGACTGTATATATGTTGTTTAAATTTTAGCAATTGATAAATGGTGAAATTTATTACTGTGCGTATGTACATGTATATGTATTAGCATATATATATATTATATATATATATATATATATGATAAACGGTGAAATTTATTGTTGTGAGTATGTAAATGTATATGTATAAGCAGGCGGACTTAGGCGGCACAGGGGGTGCCTAGTGCCTGAGTTGCAAGCACCGTCTATGCGTTTTCCTAGGCAGGCTAGATGTTTTCTTAGGCGTTCTCATTTATTTATTCTTTTGTTGCGTATACTTGTTATACTATACAAAGCAGTGTAACTCCTTAAAATTTTACATGAAAAATTACCAAAAAATAATCTTTTAAGGCATAACAAATTTATTTCAAGTATTGTAGATTTCAAACCCTTTATTGAATCGATGCGGTAGAGGTTTAATTCCACCAAAGCGGGGACCTAGGGGCTCAACAAAATTTAGTAGGTATAAGACTGCCTAGCGCCTAGCCAGAAATTTTTAGAACATTGTTAATACATATAGGCTAGCGAAGTTGGCTATGGAGTATGGAATGCTCTTATACCAGGGACGCGATTTAAAAAAAGAAAAAGAAATCATTGGTGCATATGGAAGTTCATGTACGCATCACAATAGTGGATATGGATAGTTACTGGGATGAGAAGTCTTGAAATTCTCCCTACACATTATAATAGTGCGGAGGGAGAGAGAATGGATTGTATCAGATGAGTTGGCTACTAAAAGTTTGCTATGGATCACTTTGTGTATACATATATGTAATTATGTATGCATATGACAAAGACATGGTTGTGGTTGTCAAAGTTAGTTTGCATGCCAAACAACCTAATACGATTTAATTTTATGTAGCAAGTCCATCAGTTCATTAATTTCTACAACACATGACTTGGATTTGCATTTATAGTCACAACTTGTTGAGTAAACATTCATGCTTAAAAACTGTATTTGATGGTCTATAATACGTTCGGATGGAAGTGATATTCAGCAAATACATGTTCATAGAGGATAAGAAACTTTTGAACTTTTGGGTCAATTTTGAGAAACAAGAGACTTAACTGCTGAGGACTCACAAAACCAAAACAGGCCTCATCATGATTCATGACAATGGAATGAATTGAGGATGTTGGCTCCATGCTGGTGTTGCTCCCACAAGTTTTTTCCCCATTTTTTTTGAGTACTATTAAGATTACATTACAACATTCAACGGGGAAGGGTATTGATCCCATGATCTTGCTATGCAAAGAAGTGGTAGTACCATCCGAGCAAATGCTTTATGGTGGAGTTTGTTAAAGCTCCACCAATAATCATTTTTTCGCAAGGATTAGATTCTTCTAATTGTCCCTTGATTGTCACTTTATTCCATCATTCATACATATCATTTGTAACTTTTGGGAATCAAAGACAATGGCACCTATGAAGTTAGGGGTGTTTCCTCCATTCTTAACATAGCCAATGATTTTGTAAATGGTGTTTGCTTGTTCTTTTGATTTCTTATTAAAGCATTGGCTGATTTATCCATTTCATCCTCCTCTCCTCCTCTTGCAACAAGCCTTCCCCTTCATCAAGATACTCATCACAGATAGGCTTCATATTTTTTGTTCAATTTTTTTCTTTCCTATTCAAATTAGTACAAAAACTATCCAAATTTTTAACAATCACAATTTTTTGGCTCAACTTTTTTCTTTTCCTATTCAAATTAGTACAAGTACTATTCAAATTTGTAACAATTAAACACATTCAAATTTTTGAAACTATATATCTACTATATAATTAAAGGGTAGACAGGAGGTGCGGGTTACCGCACCCTCGTGGGCACGCTACCCTCCAAACGGTGCCGTTTTCTGTGTTTTTCTTCTTCTTTCACATAACAGCCATCATCAACATCATAAGTACTACCGATCACCATCAACATCACCCGTCTATCATTGTGACACCCTCAAATTCTGGTACTCAATTTTTTCACAGATTTGGTGTTCACTCACCAAAATAACATCTAACTACCCATAAATTAAGATATAAATGAGACTCATAACTTAACTAGAAATCCTCCCATTAAAGGGTTACAACATCATAAATAAATCAATCCCAAGTAATCTAACCTTAAATACATCAAATGCGGAAACATAACATAATTTAAATAAGTCTTGTACATAAACATCTTTCAAATAATTAAACAAGTCTTTATTACTTGTTTGCCTTGCCTTTGCCCTTACTAGTGGACGACTCGTCAATTCTTTCAACCTTAGCTGCAATGTTATTGCGCAACAGTGAGCAAATAGAAAACTTGATTTCTCTGTTTAGATTGCTAGAAGATGATAGAAAACTTCTTGATTCCCCAATTCTTCTTCCTAAATTTCAATTTCTCTCAAGTTTTTCTCTCTGTTCTCTCTAAGTTTCTAGCTTTAGCCTTAGGAATATAATACAATGAAAGCTTAAGACTGATATAATGACTAATATAATTATACGTATAATATAACTGGCACAACATGGAATGTTTGGCTTGGCTTTAAAAAAAAACTCCTTTCCATTTATTTTAATTAACTTGTTTATTGTATAGTTTATTTGTCACACCTTAGTTAATCAAATTACATTATTTAAATTCGATTAAATTAAAAGTCAATACTACTCATTAAATCAAATTATCACACAACTAAAATTCTTATTTATTGATTATAACAAATCATTAAATGTCTAATTAATTATTAAATTAATTAGAACAACATTATAATTATTTAACAACTCATTTAATTTAATTAGCCCAATTAAATTCACATTTCGAACTATAAAATTATTCCACATTAATTTAATTAATGTGACACATTTAATTAAATTAATATACAACAATTTCATCCACTATTTATTTAACGCAATAAATAAATCAACACAAATATTTATTTAATTCAATAAATATTTAAAAATCAAATATAAAAATCTCGTTCGTTACCATCACCATCTAAAGCACGACGACAATCCGTCATCCTCACCATCACCAACATCACCACAACAACTCAAGTTCACAAGATCCACACAAATATGTTAAAACAGAGATACAATTTGGGAAAGAGGAACCACCCCCACCCATCAACACCACAACACCAGACCTATCACCATTCCACCAGATCTACTAACATACACTACATGCACCACCACCTTCACCCACCTACCATTTGCCATCAACACTACCATCACCTATTGACATCTAGGTTCACCAATCCACAAAAAAGGTGAGACGAGAAATTTTGGGAATAAGAATTGCCACGTGTTGCAACCCACTTGCACCACCACCATTGTCTAAATTTAAAAAGAAAACAAAGAGATGTAGAAGGTATGAAATGTGAAAGAAAAGAGAGGATACTGAGACAACAAAATTAGGGGGGGAGAGAGAGAGAGAGAGAGGATCTGAAAACAAAAGAGAGTTTAACAGTGTTTTTTTTTCAAGAACGACACTGTTTTGGAAGAGCCAACACATGTAGTTAAATGTTTGACACTGTATCTCCCTTATTCACATAATTAAAAGTATAAACTTAGTTTTGATTTCACTCAAATTAAATTAGGTTATGCACTTTCCTTACTAAATCATTTTCTTAATTAGATTATAATTCATTAACAACGGATATTTTAACATATCATGTGATTTAATTATATACTTAGTTCCGCACCTTCAATGTTAAATTACTTTTTAACAAAATTAAAATTTATTTAACACAAAATATTAAATATCAGTCGTTTTAATTATATTAGTCTTAACTGTGAATTTCTTAACTAAATTAGTGTCCTAACTAAATTAAATTTCATTAGAACTTGAAATCTTATCAAATTACAGTGTTTAATTATATCAATATTAGTCGTGATTCGTGAAATTAGTTGAGCTATAATGGATTTCTTACCAACTGTTAACACTCAATTTTGTCCTCATGCTCAACCACCGGCTTGTATGTGGACCTGTACATAAAGAATCACTAGAAAGTACTTGACGGCTTGGGCCGTCAGGGGATACCGGTAGAACAAGTTTCAAGATGGGTTAACAATAGAGTAGCAAGTATTTAGTAGGCTAGAATGTGTGTTTGTACCTCTATTGTTCACCCCTATTTATAGTTTACCTCCACCGGCTCAATAGAATTACAATTCCTAATTGGAATTGTATAAAAAGACCTATGGGAAAAGGTAAGTATTATATAAGAATTAATATTGGATATGGTAATTGCATGGTGCCTTGGTTGGCAAGATGGTTGCCAAAACCTATTAGACGTAGGAGTCCGCTGTGGGGATTTAGAGAATAGTGGGCTAATTGGGAATGAGGCCCAAATAAGGCAACCCATTATTCAAGCCAAATACGTAACCCAGCACTAACTAATGTCATATCTAAATTAAAATTCAGTCAAACTTGAATTCTAAAGTTCTATTTAGATTAATATTACAAGCAAATTCCTAATTTAGATTGTACGTACAATTAAATCCTATTTTATAATAATTTTATTTTTCACCAATTTACAATTTTGAATATATTATCTTAGATTCGTAATAACTCTACACTACGTTTTGATTATATTAATGCCTGAGTATAAAAATCCTACAATATATATTTCGATAATGATCTTTTTAACTTTTTAATTTAATATATCCACAATCATTTAATTGAATATCTTATTAGTTGACCGAGAAAAGTCTTCACACATACAAGTCAACAATTTGGCCCATAATTAAATCACATTATTAGTGCTGAGCTTGTTTTTTGATTAAATTACATTATTTTAAGAACAACTTGACCCATAATTTGCATTATGAAGTATTAGTGATGTATGATTAGCTCAACAAATTAAAACATAAATCAAAAGTATTAAACTAATTATTTGCTTTGAAGGTAAAACGAAACGTTTGTTGGTCAATATAATGAATAAAAAAAGAATAAGGGTAGTGGATTAAATTAATGAAAAATATATTATCCTGCGATATCAATATTTTATTATTATTATTTATTGACGGTCCCACAAAATTAATGTCACTCCGGAGTCGCATGCAGGTAAAATATTTTTTAGAGAGTTTTTACAAATATTAGGAAATTAAGATATTGTGTATATAAATGCTTGGGACCTAAACACTTTACAAGTCTCATCTCTATTAGGTTTTCTTCTCTCGCCCTTTTCCATTCTCTCCATTTTCATCAACCATTTACATTTAACATCTTTGGCAATGTGGGAACAAGGTGCTTCTTCGACGTCGGTAGATTCAACATTTAGACATGACGAAGTGCATGTGTTGTTAGTGCACCGTGATTTGGCTTTTATCGATTTCATGTCTTTGTTACTCAAATGCTGTTCATACAAAGGTAATTTAATCTTATTTTAACTTTAGACATGTTTAAAGGCGAGATGTACATATTGAGTTTTTATGATTATCCTTTCTCACTTTAACTTTATTTCCATATTGATTTTAGAATTTAGATTAATCATGTCACAACTTATACAAATTTACTTATCTCCATCTCTTTCTCTGGATTTTAGATCAATATTAATGTTGTTATTTATTACATGCCTTTATATACATATACACGCTTCTACTTATATATTATTAATTGTATATATATAAAAAAGAAAAGACTTGGAGTAATTTTTTAGATTTCAAGTATAAGTTTAGATTCTCTTTTTCTTCCTCATTCATACACCATTTCATTACTTCTAATTTTAGTCACCCTTCCTTGAATTGGATTAATGTTTTGACTGGTGACTAGGATTTAGTTCCAAGTTGAGAAAAATTTGAAGGTCAACAATCGAGCATGCGGGCGGGGTCAAGATAGGCTTTGCGACCCTAGCCCAATATGTTTAATATTTATAAAGTTATAATTCCCCCGTCCCTTAATATAAGTCGTTTTAGAGTGTGAACACGTATTAATGAAATAATTGTATAACATTAAATATAATATCAATTGTCTATATTGTCCTTATATTGGAAAAAGAGTGTTATTTATTGGGCAAAAAATAATGAGAGAACCAAAGTTATATTTAATACTTGGGCTAATATTGGAAACTAAACAATTAATGCTTACTTGAAATTCTCAAACAACTTATATTAAGGAACAAAAACACTTATCTTAAACGACTTATATTAAGGGACGGATGAAGTACATATTTAATTATACCCCAATTTGTTTTATTTAAAATTTCTACCTTTTATAATTATCCCAAAGCCTAACCATCAACGTTAGCCATTCTAAGTCTCTACATACAATATTACAAACTCCTGGTCTGTAGTACCTCTCTATCATAATCCATCTCTCCGTTGCTTATGATTTAACTCTGTATGGAGTATGAAGCTTCTAGAATAAAATGCCTAGAGTTTAGATCAATGTTTCCTAGATCATTGTTCAACTTGGTACATAAAACAATTTGAGTGAAAAACGTTTCTTTTTGTGGTATGGACTATGGAGTACGGTAGAGATAGTTTTTTCGAATCGCTTAGCTAGTACAAAATATATTTATGTGTAAAATGGTGCACTTTTTAAAAAGACATATTAAGAACCAGTTGAGTTGTTTCTAAGCGAAATGTCTCACAAGCGCATTTTTAACAACATTATGCCATGTTATTGCTTACTTCAAAAGCACAAGGCATTCAGTTAGCTATATCAGGTAGCATTACTTACAATTACTTGCAATCTTCTTTTACATATAAGAGTTTTCTAGATTATTATACTTTACAAAGATTCTAGATATTTTGGATGGAGATTCTAGATAGTGGATCATAGTCTTCTATATGGACCAAGCACTGTATAAGAGGATGTTCCTCATTTGTAAATCATAAAACAAAGTTATAATCATGCTTGTGCAATAGAAGTTTAAATAAATAGAATAAAACAAAGTTGTAATCATTCTTGTGCAATAGAAGTTTAAATAAATAGAAGAAAAAGTTTTGGATCATCACACTTGATATTTCCGAATGTAAGAACTTTCATACCAAAATACAATTTTGTATCATGTTACCTTGTTCTGCTAACCATGGTCTATATTATTATACATGAAAATTTGTATGCTTTATTTATATAATTATTATCCACAAAATTCTAATCTCTGAAATTGAACTAATCTTTGAAAAGCAAGATTGAGATAATAATAAAGATGCTAGGGCCCTTTGGGGTGGGGTCAAAAAAATCATTTCTTTCATTGATCTAAAATACTAGTAATCTTGCATACCACATCGAGGTGGAGGGAGAGGTAAATCAGAACTGACGCCAGGTATTCAAAACTTACCCCTGTTTCGCCATGCCCTACCCCTTTCCCAATCGATTTGTACTTGTTCATCAGTAAGAGGTATGCTTAATTAATACTCTGTTTATAATCATAGATACAAGATTTATTATAATGGTTGAGGCGTTGGAGAGAAGCACAATAATTCAATTCGATATAAAATCAGCCTTTATACCATAAACCTATAATTTTTGTTTGGAGGATAGAATTAAGGGTTTTTTTTTTCCCTTTTCCAATTAATTAAGTTACATTCGACTGTTTTGTTAACATAAATTTGTGGGTTTTCTCTATTTAATTAATGACGATTAACTTGATCTCAACCTGATAATTAGTGATACATTGCTATGAAAATTTTCTTTTGGATAAACTTGTTATAATATTACAACATTGTTCTCAAGACTAACTCTTACCAGGATTATGTCTGCATGTTGGGGGTAAGCAACATTTTTTAGTAATTGATTGTTAGTTGCAAGAACCGTTTGTATAGTAGCATTACCTAAATAATTTTGATATGACTTTAGTTCATTTAGTTCTCTTTATCCCTAATATCCAAACTTCTGCACTTTTGCAGTAACGACCGTTGAATCTGGATACGAGGCGTTATCCATACTTTCTAAAAAAAATCACAGTGTTGACATTATTCTTACCGGTATTCACTTACGAGACCTAAATGCATTTGAACTTCTCCAACATACAATTAATATGGACTTGCCGACAATATGTAAGTGTTATTTGACGCTCATTTTCCTCCAAAATTTAGCATATTCTTAGTTATATAATATTCTTCATCTGCCATACAATATCTATTTTAAAATGTTCAATCTAATATTATTAACTGGAACATGGAAATTTATAGTTGGGGATTCTCTTAAAATTTAAATGCAATAAACTTAGAATAGATAGTTTAGATATAATTTTCTACATTTGTGATGTTTGAACATCCAATATTAATATTGATATTTGGCACAATTAGAGGTGGAAAACAACAAAAATATTTTTGTCCCTAAATTTTGTGTTTTGAAATATAAAAGTATTATGTTGGAGATCGAAAGTACTAAAACCTTTTGCGAGGTTTTTAAGAGTATCTGGTAACTCTGGACTTATTTCGTTGCTATATACTAGTCCTTCCAAAAATTATAACATATTGTTTGTTATAGTTATATGTACTTTCTATTCATATATTATTCATTCTATAATATCTTTTTTTGTAATTATACTAATTCATAATATGTTCTCACTTGAAGTAATATCCACCAACAATGGCGACACAGTGTTGGCAGCCAAAGCCATAGAAAATGGAGCACTTCTTTTTCTTGTGCATCCTATAACAACGGAAACACTGCAGTACTTACGACAACATGTCATGAGGGAGAAGCTCAGGACATTGAAGAATGAAAAACATATATCGGAAGGAAAACGATGTGTCGAAGAGTTCAATAGAATTCTAGATAACTATTCAGTGAATAAACGCGCAGCAAACATGTTCATGGAAAAAGGAAAATCTCAAGTAAATGAAGAATGTGATCCAAAAAGTAATAGTAATTTTGTTGTCAAGAGGAAGGCTTCTATTGAGTGGACAGAAGAACTTCAGGCGAAGTTTTGGGAGACTACCAATTTTCTTGGTGAAGGAAGTATTGTTCTTTCTTAAAATTTTGTTTCAATTCATTTCCTAAACTTAGTCATTTTTATACATGTTTAGGGTGCGGATTATCAGTATTGTGGGTTTTGATTAATTTTTTTTTTTGTGGTTTTCTGCATAAAAGGATGTTACCCAAGGGCGATACTTGAGCATATGAATGTTAGTGGGCTAACAAGACTTCAAGTTGGGAGCTTTTTGCAGGTCTGTTTCAAGTTCTTTTCACACCTTATCTATATTATTTAAGGAAAGCAGTGACAATAACCGCTCTCTTGAGGTTGTGTCACAATTCTCCTTCCTCTTTTGTCCCTAGAAGTTTGGTTTAATTACAATTTCGTCCTTTTTCTTAAATTTTTTTTACTCTATCCCTAAAATTTGATATAACTTCTATTATATTTTTACAGTAATTGCACACGCACGCATGTGCCATTTTGACTAGTATTATAGTAATGAAATTACTGTGTAAAGTTGGAATTTCATGTTTGATTACCTTGAACTTAATTATTTACTCCCTCCGTCCTCAAAAAAATGTACAATTTTTTTATCCTCAAAAGGATGATTTTAGTACATAAAGTGAAGGGTAAATATATTATTTGGTTATGTCCATTAGTATAAAAAAATAAAAGTACTTATCACTTTATGTGATGTGGGCCACTAAAGATAAATTTGGAACTTTTTTCTCTTACTTTTTTTTTTAATTTTTTAATATGTATGAAAAATGTACTTTGCTCATCCTTTTGAGTATGGAAGTAGTAGTATGTAACTTATTCTCTGTAAAATTGTACAATTGCTAATATGTTATTAGAGACCATGGGGTATGCACTATTGCTCACACAAGGAGTGTACACTGTTCCTTTAGCATATAGTAACATCTTGCATTTCGTATAACAAGAGAGTTGAAATTGCATAACACAACTCATCCAAGTCAACCAAATGCAACTCTCTTACTGCACAAATTCAACTCATTCATATAGGAACAGTGTTCACTCTATGCATGAGCAGGACCGTATCCCCTGTTCCCATATATTATTAAATGTTTTTTCTTAGATAAAATTTTTATATTGATTCAACTTATGTAGTGGGGAACAATTAACTATTAAATCTCCAATTCAAATTTAAGTTTTACTTTTGTAACTCATTTTGATTGTTCTTTTTAATCGCTTGTCCTTATTTTGTATTTTTCTTCAGAGGTGTCGGAAGAAGTCGAACCCTCCAAGTTCTTCAGCATCTTCTTGGAGGGATGGCCGAAATCGAAGAGTAAATACATCAAAATTCGGTTCAATGCCTCTTTTAATTGGAAAATCATCTAGTAATGTGCAACCTAGTATCCAAGAAACCCAGGAAAATCATAGGTCCACACCCGCGACACGATCATTGGATGACTTCTTGCATTATACTGGAAATGAATATGTTCAAAATTTCTCTGGATTGCAACAGTTCAACCAAAATCAGAGAACAGTTGTTGATAATGAGAAACTCCTCCAGGTTAGTATTAATTCAAATACTACTAAATATATGCATAGGTAGCATTTATCTCCTCGACTCCAATTTTGTTTAGAATAAATGCCAATGATCAAAAATAAAATGATACTCCCTTCATTACTTTGTATCTGCCTTTTTAGAGAAAGGTTTGTATTCCTTTTTATTTGTAGTTTCTAAATTCTAAGGAAGAATTAAATACTTAGTTGCCCGTTATAACTAAACACTATCTCTCATCTTTACAATGAATTTTAGAAGGAGAAAATTGTAATTTTATACTCAATTTAGCTAAACAGACAAAACATTAATTATGTTTATTAATCTATGTCCATAACCTTAAAACGTTAATTAAAAAGGAACGGATGGAGTGATCTTAGGAAATGAAATCTCTGAAACCAATTTATTGTGCTTTCTTGTTGTGCTTTGTTACATGGTACAACTTTATAAGGTACCCAACATTTCAGAATTGAGACCAGTGGAGTGCAGGGACATCAAACTTTCCTAGCAGTCAAACTTAGATCAATCTCCCTAGAGATTAACTTTCACTTATGTTACTGAATACAATCTGTGTAGATTTTTAATAAACGACTATTATAATACAATATTCACTAATGTTAACGTCAAGATTCGTTCACGCGCTTAAATCACCAAAAGCGCTTCGAATCCTGCACAGAAACAAAATCACACGAAGAAGCTTGATGGTCTAGGCCGTCGGGGGATAGCTCCGGTGTGATAATACGGTCTGGACCGTCGAGAGATAGCTCCGATGTGAGAATAAGTATAGGCTGAACAAGGTTTAACAATTGAGGTATTTAGTACTGGAAAATAACAAGATGTTGTGTCCCTGAGAACTAGGGTATATCCTTGTATTTATAATGATCACACCTCATCTACATGCCCTTCCCCGTATGAAAATAGGATTCCTCATTAGGTCATATTCCTTAATGGGATTAAACTGAATCTCCTTAAAGAAAGGAAGTCGGATTATATCCTAACACTTTCTTTAGGAGTTAGAGATCAAATATAATTAATAATCTTAGATTCCTTAAAGTTCTTCATCTGCCCAAACAGATTCCTACGTGGAGAAAACGTGGGGAGTATTTCTCCACGTGGACCACGACCCAAATAATCATACCTCAACATTGTCCCCTAGTCTTCCATTATAATGGGACATTTAATGGAAGAGTTCCTCATTAAAAGCCTAATAATTACATAATAAATGTGAATACACCAAGTCCGAGATCAAATACTTCGGTAACATACCCAACACTCATTGTTGGGCCCCTACATCACCCCACATTCACCATCATTTCAGCCCAATTAATGCGTCGTATTTAGGTAATCGAGAGAAGCTGAAAGGCCAGTCACTTCAAAAAGCCTTCCACGCTCAAATCAACCGCCACTTTTCAGATCTGATTTTTCAAAATCTCTAGCTCTGCCATCTCCTCTATTTACTTTACTGCATTCCCTCTTTTCCGGTAAAATTACCTCCGATTCACCCATGGCTGTCTCAAACATTCCATCTATTGACGTCCCAATCACCACTACTGAAAACACCACCCTAACTCTGCTCCAAACTCTACCATTCTAGGGTTCATCGGTGTCGGCCTAACACAACTGGTGCTGAACTCCTACATCTACACAATCTCCTTCATCGCCCTTTGTCACTTACTCGGCATTCCACCCTCCATCGGCTTTTTCTTTTCTTTATTCTCCATGAGCTGATCCAGGGAGTTGGGATTCCAGCAGATAAACAAACAACAAAGCAAAGTGATTGAAAAACGTTCCTTGATGAATTCAAACAATAAGGGATGACATTCACAATGGTTCTTCATTCGAGTCCCTGATACCCACCAAATTCCTGATTGGGCCGAATCCTCCCGACCAAACGTAACCATCGGAGAGTTATCACGGACCCGACTTGAAGAGTTTTGGTGAAGATTTTTGAAAAACTACCGATGAAAGAATGGGACCTTGAGCTCCTGAACGACCAGACTTGGTTGTATGAACGTAAATGTATGTCCTGAGCCCTTCAATTTAAATCGCGCTATTATAAATTCCCTTCTGACTTAACCTTTTGTTTCTCACAGTGTCTCTTATCAAGCCGATTTTAACCCCCAACATCAGTCGAACTATTTCTATTACCCTACTAACCTCTCCTACCGAAACAAACATTCTTCAACAAACAACTACTAAAATCCCCATTCTAGTCCAACCCATCACAACCGTCCTGATGAGCGAACACCCCTTAATTTTCCCAACACCCTCCTTCACAGAAGTAAGTCCATTAGACATTTCCCTTTTTGAGTGAACCATCCTCCTCCGAGTAAAAAGAAGGCGTCTAATGACGAGTGCCGATCGAAAATCCACAACCGAAGCTCCAGAAAATACCCCTTCGGGACCATCCACCTCCCAACCCGAAGCTACACCTACCACCGAACCTCAATTATAGTTATCACTGATCCGACGCCGACCACCGAACCAACCGAAATGCAAAAAAGAAAAGAATTCGAACACCCTCCATCCGAACCACCAGCCAAAAAAGCCCCCCCACAGAACCATCACCCGGACGTCATCCTCCTCCCCCTTCTTCCCAACAAGCTTCAACCTCTACCAGTCACATCCGAGAGGCTCGAGCCTCGATGACGTTATGGCCAGACCATCCCGAAGACTTCCCATATGAGCTCTTGGAGAACTTCGTCCTTCATGTCGATGAAAAGAGGTTCGAAGACGTGAGTCTCAAAGAGCTCATGTACGCTAACTTTATGCATCAAGGCTGGGTAAGCATCCCTAACCCTCTCCTTCCATAAAACCCATCAAATGTTTTGTATTACTAATCCACCTTTTTCTTTTTTATAGCAGCTGCAGTCTCTGCCCGAATCATACGCTGACTCTCCTAAGCTGACGAAAGAGAAAAAGAACCGGAGGCCGAAGTCGCACGTTTGGAAAACGAGCTGCAAGCTGCAATGATCGACCTCAAAAAAGAAAAAAAAGCCTGCACGCCAACACTTCCTATTACTGCTGTGAACTGGAAGACGAGTTGAAAACTTAAAAGTTGAAACTCTCCGAAGGCGCCGAAGGATACTCTTGGTTGATCACAAAGAAACGAAAAAAGAGAACGAGCAACTGAAGAACGACAATGTGGCTCTGCACAACTGACTCAAGAAGATACACAACGATACCAGACAAATAATCAATATCCACAATGCCTTGGAGGAGTTTGCAGACTACAAGGCTCTCGGTCAAACATCAAATTTTTCAAGAGTACAGGAAGTCCCCCGAACTGTCAAAAGAAGTCGTGCAGCAGTTTGACGACGACTACCAAAGTGCTCGAGACAAAGACAAAGAAAGGATGCAAGCTGCCGACGTCGATCCTTCGATTCTGGATTCTTCTGATGACGAGGCCGAAGCTTAATACGAACCCCTTTCTTCTATAATTATCTTGTAATCTCCTTTACATTTTATGCTCTCAACGTAACCACTTATCAGATGTACAAATATTGACAATCAATAAAAATATCTTTTGAACAAAATTGAATATTTTATTTCATTGATAACTTATAAAATTTACAGTCATAAAAAGAAACTACTTAACATGCACCACTGATAATACTTCTTAAGTCTCCCAGCATGCCAAGTGTTTTTGACTTATGTTCCATCCATTGCTCGAAGCCGGTAAGTACCTGGCTTCGGCATCTCAGTAACTTCATACGGCCCTTCCCAATTGGAAATTAGCTTTCCGAGGCTTTGGGGCGTCGACGCCCCCACTTCTCGAAGAACTAGATCTCCAACTTCAAATCTCCTCAGATTTACACCTTTGTTATAATATCTAGTCGTTCTCCTCTGGTAGTCTGCTAGTTTTACCAAGGCCGATTCCCGAATCTCCTCCAACAAATCAAGATTGAGGCGAAGGCCTTCACCATTGTACAGTTCCTTATATTGGCCGACTCGAATTGCAGATCCAGTCTGAACTGGAACAAGAGCATCAGTCCCATAGGCCAATCTGAACGGCGAATGCCTGTCATTGTCCGAGGGGTAGTTCGATATGCCCACAAAACACTAAGCAACTCCTCGTGCCACCTTTCCTTGGCTTCATCTAGCCTTCTTTTGATTCCGTTCAACAGAGTCCGATTGGTGACTTCTACTTGCTCGTTGGATTGGGGATGGGCAACCAATGTCTTTTGATGCTGGATTCCCAAGTCCTTTAGAAACTCTTCAAATTTGGACCTCACAAATTGTCTGTCATTATCCGATACTAGCACCATGAGAATTCCAAACCGAAAGACGACGAGCTCCTTTAGAAATTTAAGACACTCCTGTTCGGTGATGGTCCGAAGGGGTTTAGCCTCCACCTACTTAGTTATGTAATCAATAGCCACCACAGCAAAGCTGACCTCCTGCCCTTTAGCTTTCGCTAACGGGCCCAATAAGTCAATCCCCTAGATTACGAAAGGGATTGGGGATAAAACCGAGAACAACTCCTCAGGCGGCTGATGTAGAATCGAACTAGTTAACTGACATTTCGGACACTTCTGGACATATTCCCTGGCTTCCTGAAAGATTGTTGGCCAATAATAACCTTGTCGAAGCACCTTATACGCCAATGCCTTAACACCTATATGATTGCTACAAATGCCTCCATGAACCTCCAAAAGTGCGTACTTAGCTTCGGATGGGACCAAACACTTCAGCAAAGGGGAAGAGAATGCTCGTCGATACAGATCCCCATCGATAAGCACGAAATTGGAACTCCTGTACTTTATTTTCTTTGCTAGCATCCAATTCGAAGGTAACACACCATATGCCAGATATTCTATGTAAGGCGTAAGCCAACAATCCGATCGTTCTACTACCAATACTTATAATCTCTGAACGCTCAGAGCATCAAAGACCTCCAAATAAACTGACCCACTGAAAGAACTCACATCCGTCATAGCTAGGCTGACCAAAGCATAGACAACTGTGTTGTTCTACCGATCAACTCCCTGAAAAGTATAGAAACTGAAGTAGTGCAACCGATTTCTGACTTCGGCTATGTACTTCATCATCCTTGTCCCTCGGGTCTCGTATTCCCTTGAAATTTACTTGGCCACCAACTGCGAGTCGCTGAAGATGACCAACCTCTGTACCTCAAGACTTTTTGTCAACCGTAAACCTGCCAAAATCGCCTCATACCCAGTCTCGTTGTTAGTCGCCTTAAATCGGAAGCGAATAGCCTGTTGCACCTTAAACCCCTCTGGACTTGTTAGTATTACCCCTGCACCGCTGACATCCGAGGTCGACGATCCATCCACATACAATGTCTATGAGGTCTGAATTGGTTGAATATCCGAGACCCACTACCTTTGGTTCATCAGCAAGTCTGGTTCGAAAGAAGAACACTCCACCACAAAGTCGATCAAGGCTTGACCTTTAATCGCTGTCCGAGGATGGTACTCCAAAATAAATTGAGTTAATTCCATTGCCTAAGCTGCGAGTTGCCCCGATATATCAGGTTTATTCAATATCTTCTTCAAAGGCTGATCTGTATACACCACTATCAATCTTCCTTGAAATAATGTCGAAGCTTCCAACTGGCTATTATTAAGGCATAAACAAACTTCTCCAGATTCGGATATTTGGTCTGCGCATCCCAAAGGGCATGGGTAACATAATAAACGGGGAATTGTTTTCCTCTGATCTCCCGAATCAACACCGCTCCTACTACCAATGAGTTAGCCGCTAAGTACAAATATAAAGGTTCCAAAGGAACCGACTTCATCAGTAAAGGTGCCGAAGACACATACTTTTTAATTCCTTGAAAAACGCCCTCGCACTCCGAAGTCCATTGAAAAGTTTTTTTGTTCTTCAGTCGTTCAGCGTGTCAAAAAACAGTAGACATTTCTGTTGATTTGGACATGAATCTCCTTAATGCCACAATCCAACCCGTCAATCGTTGAACATCCTTAAACGATTGAGAAGACTTCATATTCAAAATAGCCTTGATCTTCTCTGAATTAGGTTCTATTCCCCTTTTACTTACCAGACAATCCAAAAATTTCTCCAAACCGAGGCCAAAAGTGCACTTCGTCGAGTTCAGCCTGATGTTATAATGTTGAACGGTCTGGAAGCAGTCCTCCAAGTCATCCCGAACTGACATACTTTTGACGATCATGTCGTTCACATACACCTCCATGTTTCGGCTCAACTGCTTCCAAAACACGTAATTCATCGTCTTTTGATACGTTGCACCAACGTTCAACAATCCGAAGGTCATCTTCCTATAAGCATATTTCGCTCGAAGTGTAATAAAAGTCGTCTTCGGGATATCCTCCTTATGCATTGAAATCTGGTTGTATCCCGAAAAGGCGTCCATAAAACTCAAAAATACATACCCCGATGTGGCGCCTATCAGTTGGTCGATGTGTAGTAGTGGATAAAAATTTTTCGAACAAGCCTTATTCAAATCTGTGTAGTCTATGCAAATTCTCCACTTCCCATTCTGCTTCCGGACCAATACCACGTTCGCCAACCACTCAGGGTAGTCAATCTCGAATATGAAGTCGGCTGCCAACAACTTAGCCACTTCATCATCAATTATCTTTTGTCTCTTCGGAGCGAAGATTCTTCTCTTATGCCGGACTGGTTTCCTGGTCGGATCCACCTTTAATTTGTGCATAACAACGGATTCATCAATCCCGATCACTTTTGCAGTTTGGGGGATTGACTTATTGGGCCCATTACCGAAAGCTAAAGGGCAAGTCAACTTTGTTGTGGTGGCTATTGATTACATGACTAAGTGGGTGGAGGCTAAACCACTTCGGACCATCACCGAACATGAGTCTTAAATTTCTAAAGGAGTTCGTTGTCTTTGGATTTGGTATTCTCATGGTGCTAGTATCGGATGATGATAGACAATTCGCGGGGTCCAAATTTGAAGAGTTTCTAAGGGCCTTGGGAATCCAACATCGAAAGACCTCGGTTGCTCATCCTCAATCCAACGGGCAAGTAGAAGTCACCAATCAGACTCTGTTGAACGAAATCAAAAGAAGGCTAGACGAAGCCAAGGGAAGGTGGCCCGAGGAGTTTCTTAGTGTTTTGTGGACATATTGAACTACCCCTCGGACAACATGCGATTCGCCGTTTAGGTTGGCCTATAGGACCGATGCCCTTGTTCCAGTTGAGATCGGGTCTCTTTCACTTCGGGTCAGCCAGTATAAGGAACTGTACAATGATGAAGGCATTCGCCTCAATCTTGATTTGTTGGAGGAGATTCGGGAGTCGGCCTTGGTAAGACTAGCAGTCTACCAGAGGAGAACGACCAAGCATTATAACAAAGGTGTAAATCTGAGGAGATTTGAAGTTAGAAATCTAGTTCTTCGAGAAGTGGAGGCGTCGACACCCCAAAACCTCGGAAAGCTAATGCCCAACTGGGAAGGGCAGTATGAAGTTATTGAGGTGCCAAAGCTAGGTACTTACTGACTTCGAGAAATGGATGGAACATAAGTAAAAAACATTTAGCATGCTAGGAGACTTTGGAAGTATTATGAGTAGTGCATGTTAAGTAGTTTCTTTTTGTAACGGTAAATTTTTTTAAGTTATCAATGAAATAAAATATTCAATTTTGTTCAAAAGATATTTTTCATTAATTGCCAATATTTGTACATCTGATAAGTAGTTACATTGGGAGCATAAAATGTAAAGGAGATTACAAGATAATTATAGAAGAAAGGGGTTCGTATTAAACTTTGGCCTCGCCATCAGAAGAATTTAGGATCGAAGTCGGCAGCTTGCATCCTTTCTTTGTCTTTGTCTCGAGCACTTTGGTAGTCGTTGCCAAACTGCTGCATGACTTCTTTTGACAGTTCGGGGGACTTGTACTCTTGACAACTTTGATGTTTGAGCGTTTCGTTCAATGGTGGACCGAGAGCTTTGTAGTCGGCAAACTAGTTCTCCAAAGCATTGTGGATACTTATTATTTGTCTGGTATCGTTGTGCATCTTCTTGAGTTGGTTGTGCAGAGACACGTTGCCATTCTTTAGTTACTCGTTCTCTTTTTTTATTTCTTCTCGATCAGCCAAGAGTATCCTTTGGCGTACTTCACCTTCGGAGACTTTCAACTTTTCAGTTTCCAGCACATGACAGTAATAGGAAGTGTTGGCGTGCAAGCTTTTTTCTTTTTTGAGGCCTATCATTGCAGCTTACAGCTTGAATTTCAGACGCGCGACTTTCACCTCCAGTTCTTTCTCTTTTGTCAGCTTGGGAGGGTCGGCGTATGATTCGAGAAGAGAATTTAGCTGACTGTAAACAAGAATAAGGTGGATTAGTAATACAAAATATTTGATGGGTTTTATGGAAGGAGAGGGTCAGGGATGTTTACCCGGCTTTGATGCATAAAGTTAACGTACATGAGCTCTTTGAGACTCGCATCTGCGAACCTCTTTTCATTGGCAGGAAGGACGAAGTTCTCGAAGAGGTCATGTGGGAAGTCTTCGGATGGTTTGGCCATAACGTCATCGAGGCCCGAGCCTCTCGGATGTGACTGCTAGAGGCTGAAGCTTGTTGGGAAGAAGGGGGAGGAGGATGGCGTTCGGGTGATGGTTGTGTGTGGGGTTTTTTGGCTGTTGGTTCGGATGGAGGGTCTTCGAATTCTTTTCTTTTTTGGTTTTGGGTTTCGTTTGGTTCGGTGGTCGGCGTCGGATCAATGATAACTATTTGAGGTTCGGTGGTAGGTGTAACTTCGGGTTGGGAGGTGGATGGTCTCGAAGGGGTATTTTCTGGAGCTTCGGTTGTGGATTTTTGATCAGCACTCGTCATTAGACGCTTTCTTTTTACTCAGAGGAGGATAGTTCTCTCAGAAAGGGGCATGTCTAATGGACTTACTTCTGTGAAGGAGGGTGTTGGGATAATTAAGGGGTGTTTGCTCATCAGGACGGTTGTGATGGGTTGGACTAGAATGGGGGTTTCAGTAGTTGTTTGTTAAGGAATGTTTGTTTCGATAGGAGAGGTTAGTAGGGTAATAGAAAGAGTTCGACTGATGTTGGGGGATAAAGTCGGCTTGATAAGAGACACTGCGAGAAACAAAAGGTTAAGTCAGAAGGGAATTTATAATAATGTGAGTTAAATTAAAGGGTTCGGGACATACATTTACGTTCATACAACCAAGTCTGGTCGTTCAGGAGCTCGATGTCCCATTCTTTCATCGGTTGTTTTTCAATGGTCTTCACCAAAACTCTTCAAAGTCTGGTTTATGATAACTCTCCGATGGTTACGTTTGGTCGGGAAGCTTCGGCCCAATCAAGAATTTGGTGGGTATCAGGGCAATGAAGGAGATTATGAAGGAGATTGTGTAGATGTAGGAGTTCGGCACCAGTTGTGTTAGGCCGACTCCGATGAACCCTAGAAGGGTAATGATGAAGGTATGAAGAGGGAGAGAGACCCCATATTTGAGGGTGGTGAGGGCAATAGGGGTCCACCCATTAGGACGGTGGTACATTCATCCGGTGGGGAGAGCGGCACAGAGTTCGTAGGTTGCCGGAATACGATATTGCTCTCGTATTTCGGCGAGGTCATCGACGTCAATTGTGGAGATAGTGTTGATATGGGCATAAGTCTCCTCGTTGGGATATTCTCTCATCATTTTTTGGACATCCAACTCAGTCTTGGATGGGACTGGAGCTTGGGGGCAAAGGAAGTAGTGGTGGTGATTACGGTGGAATTGGTGGTAATGGCGGTGCTGGTGGTGGAGGAAGTTGCTACAGTGGTGGGGATGGAAGCAGCCATAGAGACGGTAGAGTTTGGAGCAGGGTTAAGGTGGTGTTTTCAATAGTGGTGATTGGGACGTTAGTAGATGGAATGTTCGAGGCAGCCATGGGTGAATCGGAGGTAATTTTACCGGAAAAGAGGGAATGCAGTAAAGTAAATAGAGAAGATGGCAGAGCAAGAGATTTTGAAAAAACAGATCTAAACAGTGGCGGTTGATTTGAGCGTGAAAGGCTTTTTGAAATGACTGACCTTTCAGCTTCTCTCGGTTACCTAAATACGGCGTATTAATTGGGCTGAAATGATGGTGAATGTGGGGGTGATGTAGGGGCCCAGCAATGAGTGTTGGGTACATTACCGAAGTATCTGATCTCGGGCTTGGTGTATTCACATTTATTATGTAATTATTGAGTTTTTAATGAGGAACTCTTCCATTAAATGTCCCATTATAATGGAAGACTGGGGGCAATATTGAGACATGATTATTTGGGCCGTGGTCCACATGGAGGAATACTCCCCATATAGGAGATTGGGCTCAGTGGATTCGGTGGACCATAGTCCACGTGGAGGAAGTCTCCCCACCTAGGAATCTGTTTGGGCAGGTAAAAAACTTTAAGGAATCTAAGATTCTCAATTATATTTGATCTCTAACTCCTAAGGAAAGCGTCAGGATAGAATCCAACTTCCTTTATTTAAGGAGATTCAGTTCAATCCCATTAAGGAATTTGACCTAATGAGGAATCCAATTTCCATACGGGGATGGGCATGTAGAGGAAGTGTAATCACTATAAATACAAGGTTATACCCTGGTTCTCAAGTACACACAACATCTTGTTATTTTTCAGCACTAAATACCTCTATTGTTAAACCTTGTTCAACCTGTACTTATTCTCATACCGGAGCTATCCCCCGGCGGCCCATGCTGTCAAGATTTTTCGTGTGATTTCGTTTTTGTGCAGGATTGGACGCGCTTTTTGTGATTCAGGCGCGTTGACGAATCTTGACGTTAACAACTAATAAATATTTGTAGTCATTTATATAAACATTTTTTTTGTTATGTACTTGTGGTTGTGCATCTATTTGGAGATTGTGCTGCATTTGTGATTACTTATCATTTATCTTTAATTTACTTTTCTATGATTTAGTCGCGATTAAATTATGGTGGTTTGGAGAAATGATTTACATGATTGTCATACCAAGATATCATCTTAATGTTTTATGACCTTCTGATTACATCTGAACATGCGTGTAATTTTGTTTTTATGCTTAAATGCATCATACCTTATATTTCAAAACTTTAGGTGCATACACTAACTATCTACCAAATAATATTTATACATATTATTGTGGTGATTAGATCTATGCACATGTGTGCATTGTGATTTTTATGTTTTATTTAGAAAACAGTTAAAAAAACTGAAATATTATTAACCTTGAATATCTGTATAAACAAGTGGAACAATACAATGGTGAATATCTTCCAACCAATAAGTAAGAAAAAATAAATCATAAGATTGAGCCAATTATGCTAAACCATGAGTTGCCGATCACCAAAATTACCCACATAAGAAAAACAGATGGACTCAGAAGGAACTTCTAGGATTTAGGCAATTAGAAATTAATGAATCCATATAGGAACAGTCCGTCAAAGTAGAGACAAATTTATCAATGTCTCTTACTGTCACTTTCAACTTCCACTCTAGAGAAATTAACGTCACAAGTGAAAACCAGAGCCTGTTGTTGATCGATTTCACAATCAATATATGCGTGCAAGTATACACGGTCAACAAGTAATAAAGTAAAAGTAGAGTATCGTTCGCACAAGGAATTATTAATAAAAATTACCAAATACTAACTCTTAATCAAACTAATTTTATTTGAACAATCAATTTAAGGTTTTGAATTAAATTATTTAATTAAACTAATTCTAATTACCATTTGTTAAAATTAGATTATGGAGATTTAAGATCACAACTTCACTTATTGCTTCACTTAAGTTAATACACTTCTTATCAATTATGCTCACTATTCTGAATTGTTAATCAAGAACATAAAAATAAATATGATCGTCTCTCAATGCATCATACTCAAATCAACTTAAATCTATAGATGATAGAATTAAGAAGAACACCCTAATTAACTAATTCACTATATCTTCATGTGAATTACAATAAAAGAGGATTTCAAGCACAAGTTCTCTATCAGATTACATGCAATGTATATGTATATCTCTATCCTAGACATAAATTATGAATTACAACGCTAGGCAGAAAACACAATTACATGCTATTATGATCAAATCTAAATCTATAATACATCTCTCGAGTTCATATAAATTATTACGGTAATTGTTAGCTAGACAATTAAGCAATAAGCACAAACCATAATAGACAATCCAAGAATAATCAACAATAATTAATAGAGAAGCATACTAAGATAAGCTACGCAATAAGATCCGTTGTAATATTAAACAAGAATTTAGTTCATAGTCATTGAATTAAAATCAAGAATCCACAACTGAATAAACATTGAATGACAAAAATAAAATTAGAGAAGAAGATGAAATCTGTTGTCTGCAAATCTGAATCTCCCTCCTGCTCCTGCTTTGAATCTTCAATGATCTCCAAGTTGCTTCAATCTCCAAATCTAATCTAAATTAAGATTTTTCCTAATCTAATGAAATCTAATCTAATTGAATGAACTCCCTAATCCATGTGAATTCTCTTCCTTTTATATCCCCCTTCATGTGTCTTTGAGCCCTCCTTAAAGTCCTTGAACAAATCAGCCAAATAAATCCTTCTCTAACTCAACTTCTGAAAACACCTCTCTTTCTTCCCGACCCCCCCGACCCGACGGGTTTTTTACACTCGTGAAACCTGCCCCGACGGGCTTGCTATTCCAGAAATTACAGAAAGGCCACTAAGCTTCATTTTTCATGTTTTGACCTTCCGTAGCCGTTTCCTATAACACAACACAAAAGCAAGTAAAATGACACTAAAAATACTTACAGTTAACAAAGAATTAAGCCTTAAAGATGTCCAAATCATAGGTATAAAACCCACTCATCACCTGTCGCACTTCCAAAGATTCGACACAATCCACTTATAGGTTCCCATCAATTCATTCCACATCAGTATCTAATACATCACCCAAATGTTCTACGAACAATAAAACTTATCCCAATGAAGCCATTACCCTCTTCGAGAAGCATCACAGTTGACTTTGGCAACAAAGACACCTATGTTAAACCCTACTAAGTCCAAAGGAGTAAGTATTGTCCCTTTTTTCATTTTTCCCGTCAATTGAATGACAATTAATTATGTTTTTTATGTCATGCAGAACAAAGGAAAGGGTAAAGAGAAGGTTGAGTACACAGGAAAGGGGATAGAAAAGGTCACAACTAATGCAGACTTCGTTGTTGTTAGCTAATTTGCTTTTTGTCATTATTTCTCTGATTCTACTAGAAATTCTCTATTTGTTTTTTAATATTTTGTCATGTTTTATAGATTCCAACTACAAGGGTGCTAAATTTGGAAACAGTCACAAGTTATACCCCACCAGCTGTTACCCTACCTAATGGAGCATCATCCAGTGGTCTTGGATTTTTGCATTATACTGGAAATGAGTATGCTCAAAACTTCTCTGGATTGGAACAATTTAACCAAAATCAGAGAACGGTTGTTGATAATGAGAAACTCCTCCAGGTCAGTATTAATTCAAATAGTACTAAATGTGTGCATAGGTAGCATTTATTTTCTCGTCTCCAATTGGCTTTAGATTAAATGCTATTTATCAAAAAAATAAAATTGTAACGAAGATCATGTTAGAATTAGAAATTGGAAATCACTTCATATGTAGGATAATTAATAAAAACCAACTTATTGTGCTTTCTTGTTGTGTTTAGTTACATGGAACAACTGTTTGGGTATCCAACTTTCAGACTAGAGGCCAGTGCGGACATAAAACTTTCCCAGTGGTCAACCTTAGATCATATAGAATGGTCACTAATAAATATTTTGTAGACATTTATTAGTAGAATAAATAAACATTTCTTTTTGTTATGTACTTGTGGTTGCGCATTTTAGTTATGATTAAATTATGGTTGTTTGGAGAAGTTATTTACAGGATTTTCACACCACGACATCATGTTTACAACATAACATGTTTTATGACCTTCTGAATACGTCTGAACACATGTAATTTTATTTTTTGGTTTAAATGCATCATACCCTATTTTTCAAAACTTTAGGTGCATGTACATCTACCAAATAATATCATATGATTCTATTGATTAGATCTATGCACATGTGTACATTGTGATATTGATGTTTTTATTTAGAACACCGTTAAAAAACTGAAATATTATTAACCTTGAATATCCTTATAAACAAGTGGAACAATACAATGATGAATATCATCCTACTAATAATTAGGAAAAAATAAATTATAAGATTGAGCCAATTAGCTAAACCATGATCCCCGAATCACTAAAATAACCCAAGAGAAAAACAGATGGACTCAAAGGAATTTCTAAGATTCAGGCAATTAGAAATTAATGAATCTGTATAGGAATAATCCCTCATACTAGAGTTGAATCTAGCTATAAGTCTCTTACTGTAACTTCCAACTTCCACTCCAGAGAAACCAATGTCACAAGTGAAAACCATAGCCTGTCACACTGCCACAGCTTTGACAGAATCCATTGGTAGGTAGGTCCCTATCAATCCTTTCACATTAGAACCTAATACATCACGCAAATGATATCTAACAATAAAACCCATCAATATCCCAATGAAATCATTACCTTTCTGAAAAGCATCACAATTGACAGAGGTTTATGCCATTTAGTTTCGACTAGAGATGCGACAGTTGGATCTGGTAAACCAGGGGCCTATGTACCACTCCTTTAGCAACTTGGTACTCATAAAAGAAATTTATAGGGTGTTTGGGATCGTTTATTAAGCAGTTCTAAAAAGTTATTTTTTTTTTCTTTTTTATGCTAAACTTCTTTTTATAACTACTTATAAGAAGGTTATATGGAAATAAGCAGAAGAATAAAATTGGTGCTTCTGATTGTAAGCAAAAAAATCAATAAACATGTGTGACCAAGTATATTAGAGTTAGTAGAAAAATGCATTACGGGGTACGCAGAGCTACTGGACATAAAAGGAATCAGTGCGCACTTAAACCAAGTGAAACACAACACACTGAAGCATCTGATGCAAACCTACACCAACCCCCCCCCCCTCCCCTCCCACCCCCAAACACACAATAAAAGAAGAGAAAAACCCAAACAAGAAGAAGAGAACTTAAAGATAAGGGAAAGGGCACTGCAAGAGACACCTAGGTCAACCCCTATTCAGTCCAAAGGAGGAGTAACTATTGTCCTTTTTTTCATTATATCCGTTAATTGAATGACAATTAATTATGTTTTTTATGTTATGCAGAACAAAGGAAAGGGTAAAGAAAAGGTTGAGTACACAGGAAAGGGGGCAGAAAAGGCCACAACTAATGCAGACTTTGTTTTAGTAAGCTAATTGTCCCTTTGTCATTACTTCTTTGATACTGCTGGAAATTCTTTATTTATTAGTTTTAATATTTTGTCATCTTTTTTAGATTCCAACTCAAAGCGTGCCAACTTTGGAAATATTGAGAAGTTATGGCCCACCAGCTGGTACCCTACAAAATGGAGTATCATCAGGTGGTCTTGGATTCCAGACTCCAGGCGTGAGCTCTTTGTGTAGTCAAACGTCACCCAGCAACATGCCATCTATAGGTCCAAGGAAGAAGGCAGGACCACATGAGAAGTATTAGATTTTGTTTGGTTGATAACCTGAGGGGTTAGTTATTTGTTTGGTCGATAGCAGGGGGTTATTTTGGTTTGGTTGATACTTTGTAATACAAATAAGGGGTTTTAGTATTGTTGTATGGATTTTAAGACGAATGAAAGTTTTTGGTTTAGTATTAAATTGTTGAAGTAATAGTTTGTACGATTAGATTTTCTGATTATGGTTGACGTCCAAAATTAGTTGCATGATCTTTTTTTTCTTCCATATTTGATCTACTTTATGGCATTTACATCGAAATAACCTAATGACTGTTATCAGATTAATCTACACAGAAATTGGTAGATATTTGGGATAGTTCTAGATAGTATTGGTTGGGAAAATTATGAGTTAAATGCACTTTGTCTTTTCCAACTTTACCATATTTTGCACTTTACATCTTATATTTCACAACGTAACACTTTGCACTCCACACTTTTATCGAATTGACACATAATATCTTTGGCCCAAAATTTGTCGCTAAAAGGGATGGGATTAGTGTTTAAAAGTGACTGATTTATCACTTTTAGCTACAAATTTTGGGTCGGAGGGTGTTACGTGTTGATTTGCAAAAAATATGGGATGCAAAGTGTCACATTTTGAAGTATATGATGCAATGTGAAAAATGGAATAAACTTGAGGGATACAAAGTGTATTTAACTCATATATTACGAAAGTTTGGATCGATAGTCGGGTTGTCAGTTACTCAGTTACGTGTATAAATATTAGTGTAACCCTTCTAAAAGATATAATAAATGAATTATTTTTATAATTCTATCCATTCTCATATATTGATATATTTAATAATTGTAATTTGACACAAAATTATAACAATTGGTTGATACGCACATAAAAGTCATGTTAAACTCTTGAATAATAAGTCTATAGATAAACATGGTAAAATTGGCCCAAGACCGCGGGTCGGTCCAGTCTGCCTGTCATAACGCGGGCTTTGAGCTTCATTTTTTCCGCTCATGAAAACCTGGGCCGTTTTCATAAATATGTCAAAATTTAGTCATAAATTCGTCAAAACCTGCGGGCCGGCCCGTCAAAATACGGACTTTAGACTTCACTTTTTTAACCCATCAAAACTTGGCCGTTTCAGCCCGGCCCAGATATGACCCGACCCGTTTGATGAGTCTACCTACATATAGTTTTTCTTCCGTCTTTATTTTGTGAGGTCAACACATAACTTCAACGGAATGAAACCAGGTACATTCATTCGTAAGAAAAAGAAACAATTCATTACAAAACTACCACCAACGAAATGAACCCTTCACCAGTCACCACATACATTACATGACTATAAATGTTTGTCTTCAATAGAACCAACAAAATAAGCCCTGTCACAAATATATCAGTCCATATTCATTGAAATATACTTTACATTTTGTTTCCTCAATTTTCTCACTTCCTTATTCTTGGTTGCTCTCTTTTCTCAATTTTTATTTTATTTTTATTTGTCACTTAGCTGACCACATTCCATTCACTTTATTTTATCCTTCAAACACAATATTTTTGTGAATTAAAATTTAATCTAAATAATTTTTGCACTAGCGGCTCTAATATTGCGACACGTAATCTTATTAACAATTTGTTTAGGTAAATCTCCTAAAATCTTGGAAATTAGATTGTAAGGAATTATAAGATTTGGAAGCTACGTGTCACAGTATTAGAGGCGTTAGGGTAAAAATCATTTACACTGACAGAGTGACAGTTGATCAAGTTTTAGTTCTATGTTCCCTTTAATTGGATTATTATATACCTTGACATTTCTGTAAATGGTGGATCGAAGTACCCACAATATAATATAAGAAAGTGATACATGTTAAAATGATATTTTTATATAATTCTTTTATATAAAAGTATTTATGTGGGAGGAATTATATGGAAATATTAAAGTTTTTTATGTGGAAATATCAATTCTCTATAACATACTCCCTCCGTTCTATTATATACGTCATAATTTGACTTTAATGATTAAATTGATAATTTTTAAAATTAATAATTTAAAATATTTTTATAGAATTTTTAAATCGCAAAACTTGATATTAATAAAAAAAATTATATTTTATTATGATCATAGTCTTTCGATGTATATCTTAATATTTTTAAGATTTAATAAAATTTAAAAATAATCAATAGTCAAATTATGACATTTATTATGAAACGAGAGAGTATTTACTCAATGATTCCCGAATTGAAGAAAACCACAAGCCTAAAATAGCAATTAAACAAAATTGGACTTTTCTACTCTTTTAAAATGAACTTCTCAATCGGTGGCCCAGTAAATTTTACGAGCTCATAACCCTTTTTTTTTTACAATAGTATTTAATATTTAGTAAGTAATTACAATAATAGTGCACTTATAAAATATTTATATAATTAATACACTTTTTATATTTATTTACAATATTAGTGCAATTAGATTTCCTTAATTTAGGGAATTAGTATAGGATTCAATTCATAATAATAAGGAAACCTAAAATCAAGGAGAAATAACTGTCATAATTAATAATTCAAATTCAAATTCAAATATCTTGGATCTAACAACAAAAACAAATTCAAATTCAAAAATAATTGCATACTAATTTCCCAACAAGAACAGAGTTGCCAAACAAATCGAAACAAAACAAAGAGGAAATCACGAACAACCAAAACAAATCAAAAAAGAAAAAGTCAGAGTTACCAAACTAACAATAACAGATCCAAAACGAATTTGGAGTAGCCGAACAAAGAGAAAATCACGAACAACCAAAACTAAACAAATCAAAGAAGAAGAAGAAAAAGTCGGAGTTACCAAAATAAATCAAAGAAGAAGAAGTCGGAGTTACCAAACCAGCAAGAATAGATCCAAAACGAATTCGGAGTAGCTGAACAAAGAGAAAATCACGAACAAATTTTTTTTATGAATATTTGGTTACCCACAAAAACTAAAATGGTTACCTTTGTATGAAAGTTTGGCTACCAACTGCACCATATTCAAAATAATTTTATTTTTAAAAGGTTATTTATAAGTAACTAACAACTACATAAATGAAAACTTAGACATGGCATTTCAGATACCATCTGCACGTAATACTTGGAAACTGTTCTTAAATTTTTATATAATTAATTGATAACCCACTAAAACTGAATTGGTTACCTTTTTATGAAGGTTTGGCTACCAACTTATAAATAACATTTTAAAAATAAAATTATTATGAATATGGGGCAGTTGGTAGCCAAACTTTCGTACAAAGGTAACAATTTTAATTTTTGTGGTTAACCAAATATTCAGAAAAAATAAATCGCGCCTCTGTGTTGACTTAGTCATATTCTAGTCATATTCCATCTTTAAGTTTTGATGATAAAATTGTAACGCCCCCAAAATAGGTCCAATCTACCCAACCCATTTTGAGTCGTCAAAAACATGGTACAGAAAACAACTACAACTTTATTATTATAATTGTTGTGCAAAATACGACAACACATATACTGTGAGTTTGAATACAAATATATACCAACTGTGACTCTTATCTCAACCTTGGATAACACGTCACAAAGATACCTTACATAAATGTACAGTCAATAATTGTTTTAAAAATTAAAATATTTGAAAAATGCTCAAGGAAACCTTCATACATGGGAGGTCATGCATCTAAGTTATAATAGATATCATATGACTGGAGAATTATCCTTGGTTGACCCAATAGACCCCAAAGAAAAATGAGAAGATTACTATCATGTTCTTTCCAATGGTGAGTCTTTTCTTGACATATAACTATCTCCATTGTCTGCAATTGAAAATTATATTTCAACCAAACTCCAAGACTATATAGGTAGTGCTCGTAGATATACTCAGCAAGTGGATGTGCACAACTCTGTCTTATGATAACACGAGGTTGTATGTCATTAGACATCTTGTATGACAGTGATAAAACACCCATCTAAAGTTGAGTTCGCCTCACTCTATTTGATTCACCAAATATAACTATTAAATGACGTATAAAATACGACACATTTATCCAAAATTCTCAATAAAATTATTTCCAAACTGTTTTAGAGGAAACCTCAACAGCTATCGACCACCGCTCTATTCCCTTGTTACCCCCGCTCGACCCAGCTATACTCTTATCACCTGAAAGGAATTGTGAAATAAAAGGGTGAGCACAACTAGCTCAGTAAAGAATATCATGACTAAAGATAATTAAATTATCAATAGCCTTCATCAGTAATGAATCAGAGATTTAGAACATATGGTAGATGAATAAACTTTTCAATCATAGTTGCAGTGGAACGAGCAATCCATTAGAAGAGTCAAATAGACCATAAAGTCTATTATCTTCTCCATGTTATAAGTCCACCAATAATGTTTTATCCCTGTAACATCAATCAACAGTTCCTGTTCACAATCATGTGAATAACTCATAATCACAATTGTGGTTCTAAATTCCTCTTCGCACCCAAGACGAAGATAATTTTCATCACATGTCTTTACCTGAAACATCAAAGATCATGGTTATACCAAATCAAAGTTCCTGTTCATAATCATACTAATAAATTCATCTTTGCACTACGAGCCAAAGATATTCATTAACAGTTCATCTTTGCACTACATGCCAAAGATTTTCAACAACAGGTCATCTTTGCACTACAGGCCAAAGATATCAATATCTCAAAGAAATATATAATCATTTCAGAATTTATATAAATAATAATTATAACCATGTTGATCAATTCACCTTTGCACTTAAGCTAAAGATATTCAACTATAAATTCAATGGTCATAATCATACCAGTTAACAATTCATCTTTACACTATTGGCCAAAGAGAACCCATAGTCACGATCATACCAATAATCTACTCATCTTTACACTCAAGTTAAGGAGAAATTTCATCACCAAGATTATAAAAATATTATATCTGATAATAAAAATAATATGATCAAAATATGGATTAAATTTCAAGAGTAAGATTCATAAATCAACAATAATTTGATCAAAAAAAGAAACCAATTTTATCGTGAATAGTAACTCGTGAATTGTAACTACTGAATAGTAACTTGTGAATAGTAACTCATGAATAGTAACTCGTGAATAGTAACTCATAAATAGTAACTCATGAATAGTAACTTGTATTCGTACATAGTACCGTATACGTAAATAATGTCATATACATAAATAGTGTCGTATATGTAAATAGTGTCGTATACGTGAATAGTAACCTCGACATGAAAAGATAAAGTTTCACAATAAAATTCATATCAATATTTCGGTAAAATGATATTAAAGGAAATAACATCATTTACTTAAAAAAAATTTACATCCCTTACCATCCCATATAATCTCTTACTATCCCTTACCTCAAAAGAGCAGTACTTCTGACTGGAATGTCGGATATAACGCTGAAAGGAACTTGCACCGTATATCAACACTCAAGATATCTAAATACTCACAAAAATACGCTCGATAATATAGAGAGAGAAAACTTCAGTTTCTGGTGTGATTTTCAATTCTAACTTAAGCATTCTATTTATAGAAAAATATTTAGAACACCAAAGCAGAAAATTTAATAAAATTAAATTATTTATTAAATTTTTCCTACGCACACCTTAGAATTCAGAATTCAAAATTTTACACATGCTAGTGGGGCCCACCAAAATGAAAAACATGTTTTAAACATTTTTTGTAACAAAATCAATTCAGACCCAATATTTTGGAACTTCAATAATTCATAATAAATAGCCTTTTTATCAGAAAAATTTGAATGTTATGTCCTTTCTATAGAAAATTTAATTCTCTACAACTTTGTAAGTTTAAGTTTTTCCAAATTCTAAGCAAAAATTGACCGAAATTCAAATACGGATGATTTTACAGGCTATAATCAAATTTCAGTCAATAATTGGGTCCACTAACACACAAAACATGTGTTAAATATTTTTTATAACAAAAATACTTTTCCTCCTCATTTATTCATATATCACACATTCATTGTAAAAATATCATCATTATTATATTATTACAATATAATAATATCTTTTATCAGAAAAGATAAAATATCAATTTTTAACAATTATCATTTTTTTAAAAATTTCTCCATTTATATCTACATAAATAAATATTTTTCTTATCATATAAATTAATAATTAATTATTCACAAATAATATTATAGAATCACCATACTGACAACCAGGCCGTTCTTAGGAAAGATGAGACTTTCCAATAAGGATTTCTCCTTACTGGTGCGCAATTAGGTGACCAAACCTCTCCTTAAACAGAACTTTTTAGACATTGCCAATAATGCTATCTAATAATATTATTCAAATAATATGAATTATTGATCTGAGAATGGGAAATACTGTGCCGTGATAATTATTGAAACAACAATAATATTAAATATCAACGTAGCAATTATTGAATCAATAAAATAAAATATTAAACAGTAATTACTGTAACAATTATTGAGTAGTGCCTTCTTACGTAAGAATAAAAAATACTGTGCAATATCGTGTGCTACTGTGCAACCACGCGTATTACTGTATTTTAACCACCAGGTATTCCAACAGTGTTAACGGTAACAACTACGCCGTTATTTATAAAAACTCATACTTGTCATTTTTTTCATCTGACAGTTATTCTGTTATGGGGCCCACAAAAGGCTGCGCCATCATACGAATATTCCTCGACAGCAAGAATATTCTACGACTAAACGAATATTTTCCGACAACAATGAATATTTTATAACCACTTGCGTATTTTTTAAACTTTATATATATCACCCTTAACTTTAACTTTTATCAATTTAACCATTTACTGAATAATAATTATAAAAAAAAATTAAATACTTTTATTTCATAAAATTCGGGGTCTTACAATCTCTCCTCCTTATGAAATTTCGTCCCCGAAGTTTACGTACCTGGTATTTTAAAGAATTAAAAATACCCTGCTTTAATTTCAGATTCCATCTTCTCTGTCATCATGATTTCTCCATTGCTTATCTCCTGTATTTCAGATATCATTCTAGAATACATCTTTAAAACAAAGGTTAATTGACATATCAAAATTTGTCAACTTAAGTAAGAAATTTCAGCTTAGGTAGGACACACTAGCGAAGGATATTACTCGTCTCTCCCCTCCTAGTTTTATTCCCCGATCTCCGCCAGAGATCATATCCCTAAGCTTTGATACCAAATATAACGCCCCAAAAATAGGCCCAATCTACCCAACCCATTTTGAGTCGTCAAATACATGGTACAGAAAATAACTACACCTTTATTATTACAATTGTCATGCAAAATACGACAACACATATACTATGAGTTTAAATACAAATATATACCAACTGTGACTCTTATCCCAACCTTGGATAGCACGACACAAAGACACTTTACATAAATGTACAGTCAATAACTGTTTTAAAAATTAAAATATTTGAAAAATGCTGAAGGAAACCTTCATACATGGGTGGTCATGCATCTAAGTTATAATAGATATCATATGACTGGAGAATTATCCTTGGTTGACCCAATAGACCCCAAAGAAAAACGAGAAGATTACTATCATGTTCTTTCCAATGGTGAGTCTTTTCTTGACATATAACTATCTCCACTGTCTGCAATTAAAAATTATATTTCAACCAAACTCCAAGATTATATAGGTAGTGCTCGTAGATATACTCAGCAAGTGGATGTGCACAACCCTGTCTTATGATAACACGAGGTTGTATGTCATTAGACATCTTGTATGACAGTGATAAAACACCCATCCAAAGTTGAGTTCGCCTCACTCTATTTGATTCACCAAATATAACTATTAAATGACGTATAAAATACGACACATTTATCCAAAATTCTCAATAAAATTATTTCCAAACTGTTTTAGAGGAAACCTCAACAGCTATCGACCACCGTTCTATTCCCTTGTTACCCCCGCTCGACCCAGCTATACTCTTATCACCTGAAAGGAATTGTGAAATAAAAGGGTGAGCACAACTAGCTCAGTAAAGAATATCATGACTAAAGATAATTAAATTATCAATAGCCTTCATCAGTAATGAATCATAGATTTAGAACATATGGTAGATGAATAAACTTTTCAACCATAGTTGCAGCGGAACGAGCAATCCATTAGAAGAGTCAAATAGACCATAAAGTCTATTATCTTCTCCATGTTAAAAGTCCACCAATAATGTTTTATCCCTGTAACATCAATCAACAATTCATGTCCACAATCATGTGAAGAACTCATAATCATAATTGTGGTTCTAAATTCCTCTTCGCACCCAAGACGAAGATAGTTTTCATCACCTGTCTTTACCTGAAACATCAAAGATCATGGTTATACCAAATCACAGTTTTTGTTCATAAATCATACTAATAAATTCATCTTTGCACTATGGGCGAAAGATATTCATTAACAGTTCATCTTTGCACTACAGGCCAAAGATATTCAACAACAGGTCATCTTTGCACTACAGGCCAAAGATATCAATATCTCAAAGAAATATATAATCATTTCAGAATTTATATAAACAATAATTATAACCATGTTGATCAATTCATCTTTGCACTTAAGCTAAAGATATTCAATTATAAATTCAATGGTCATAATCAATAGTAACTTATGAATAATAACTCGTGAATAATAACTCATGAATAGTAACTCATGAATAGTAACTCGTGAATAGTAACTCATGAATAGTAACTCGCATTCGTACATAGTACTGTATACGTAAATAATGTCATATACATGAATAATGTCGTATATGTGAATAGTGCCGTATACGTGAATAGTAACCTTGACATGAAAAGATAAAGTTTCACAATAAAATCTATATTAATATTTCGGTATAATGATATTAAAGAAAATAACATCATTTACTTGAAAAAAATAACATCCCTTACCATCCCTTACTCCCTTATAATCTCTTACTATCCCTTACCTCAAAAGAGTAATACTTCTGACTGGAATGTCGGATATAACGCTGAAGGGAACTTGCACCGTATAGCAACACTCAAGATATCTAAATACTCACAAAAATACGCTCGATAATATAGAGAGAAAACTTCAGTTTCTGGTGTGATTTTCAATCTTAACTTAAGCATTCTATTTATAGGAAAATATTTAGAACACCAAAGCAGAAAATTTAATAAAATAATATTATTTATTAAATTTTTCCTACGCACACCTTAGAATTCAGAATTCAGAATTTTACACATGCTAGTGGGGCCCACCAAAATGAAAAATATGTTTTAAATATTTTTTGTAACAAAATCAATTTAGACCCAATATTCCGGAACTTCAATAATTCATAATAAATAACCCTTTTATCAGAAAAATTCAAATCTTATGTCCTTTCTATAGGGAATTTAATTCTCTACAACTTTGTAAGTTTAAGATTTTCTAAATTCCAAGCAGAAATTGACCGAAATCCACATACGGATGATTTTACAGGCTATAATCAAATTTCAGTCAAAAATTGGGTCCACTAACACACAAAACATGTGTTAAACATTTTTTGTAACAAAAATACTTTTCTTCCTCATTTATTCATATATCACACATTCATTGTAAAAATATCATCAATATTATTTTATTGCAATATAATAATATATTTTATCAGAAAAGATAAAATATCAATTTTTAACAATTATCAATTTTCTAAAAATTCCTCCATTTATATCCACATAAATAAATATTTTTCTTACCATATAAATCAATAATTAATTATTCACAAATAATATTACAGAATCACCATACTGACAACCAGGCCGTTCTCAAGAAAGAAGGGGCTTTCTAATAAGGATTTATCCTTACTGACGCGCAATTAGGTGACCAAACCTCTCCTTAGACAGAACTTTCTAGACATTGCCAATAATGCTATCTAATAATATTATTCAAATAATATGAATTATTGATCTGATAATGAGAAATACTGTGCCGTGACAATTATTGAAACAACAATAATATAAAATATCAACGTAGCAATTATTGAATCAATAAAATAAAATATTAAACAGTAATTACTGTAATAATTATTGAGTAGTGCCTTCTTACGTAAGAATACAAAATGCTGTGCAATACCGTGTGCTATTGTGCAACCACGCGTATTACTGTATTTTAACCACCAAGTATTCCAACAGTGTTAACCGTAAAAACTACGCCGTTATTTATAAAAACTCATACTTGTCGTTTTCTTCATCCGACAATTATTCTGTTATAGGGACCACAAAAGGCTGCGCCATCGTACGAATATTCCTCGACAGCAAGAATATTCTACGACTAAACGAATATTCTCTGACAACAATGAATATTTTATAACCACTTGCGTATTTTTTAAAATTTACATATATCACCCTTAACTTTAATTTTTATCAATTTAACCATTTACTGAATAATAATTATAAATAAAATTGAATACTTTTATTTCATAAAATTCGGGGTCTTACATAAATGTTCATATACTAAATTATTTTATGGTGTTTCAGGTATATATTGATAAAGAACATTGGTGGGATTTTCAACTGGTTGAAGAATTTTTCTTTACTAGGAAAATCAACTGTATGGTCAATTGCATAATAATTGATTTTTCATTTAAAGGCTCTAGGATATATTGTTTGCATCTTGTTATATGTCTTAAATGAGAAATAATTTAATAAATCTAAATGAAAAAGGTTTTTCTAAAATTAAGATTAGATATGTCACTGGTACAAAAAGAATTAATATTTTATGACATGGGTTACGTGTGCATTAATATCCTTGGGAAAATTCTTTCTTTAGCTACATGTGGAGTTCTATGTATTGCCTAGAGAGCTAAAAAGACGGAAGCTATATATTTGTTGCATATGCGGTTTTCAAGGAGTAATTATTTCTCATGCATAAATATTGGATATCTGGTTCTATTATGAGTTTAGTCGTGTGCATGCCAACTATACATTTTTGGAATATGATATGTGAATGTGCAATTTTCAAGGAGTGCAATTATGGAAGTCAGAAGACTTGGGACTCTATTACCTTGAATATGGGAAAGATCTAATTATTCACCGGTACATGCTACTCTAAAAAGAAAAGAATTAGTCAAAGCTGTTAGTGGGATAATTTTAAAAGAGTCCAACATGCATTCATTTTTATAACTGAAGATGTAGTTGAGAATATTTCTCAATGAGATTTTTATTTGTTGCTTATCTAGTTGGCAACGTATCAGTGCAGTATACTTGGACTCTTTATGCAACGGTAACTTTAATTTGATTATAAAAACGGTAAGACATGCTTGAATTGATACAACTCACGAATTTATTATTGCACTAATTATTGATACTTATCGAGCAACTTTATTCTATTGGAGCAAACCGTTGAGCAGCTAAGCAATTGAATTTTTGATATTCTTTGAGCTGGTATTTGGTAAGATTTAATTGTTTAATCTTTTTGTGCTAATTGATCATTGCATATAGTTGAGCCTTTAATTATTAAATTGATTATTCCTGTATTGATCATAGACCTCTATATTTGTATTGAATTTTCTATTTTAGACTAAGTGTAGTCTAAAGGTCTTAATCCTAGTGGATTAGAGAAAAGGTTTACAAACAGGTTCAAGGAAGCAAAGGTGCTTGAAGAGTGCATAGGTGCACAAGAAGCAAGAGTGCTCAAGAGAAATTAATTGTTATTAATTTATTGTAAGAATCTGTTTTGTAATCAGTGTTTATTTATAAAGAAATAAATAAAGTGAGTCTCCAATACTAGTTGGTATTGGATGTGGACTAGGCTATTATTATAGAGGGTAATAGCCGAACCACGTAAAAATTCTTGATGTTGATTTACTTGCTTTACTTTAATTACTTACATAAGTCATTTAATTATCTTAATAATTAAAATTTGAATATTTGCATTATCTTAAGATAATTCTTTAACACCAAGTATTTTAATTAAGTTATGAATTCAGCAGGATATTTTCTTAAAAATAATCAGTCAATTCAGTAGGCCATATTAATTCAGTAAGCTAAATTTATCAATATAGTAGCCTGAATTTAATAGTTTGTTTTAAAGTTCAAAAATTGGTCATAGATTGCTCATACACTTATTCAACCCCCCTTCTAAGTGTGTCTAGTTAAATTTCATTTGGTATCAAAGCTTGGCTCTACTTATCTTGGTCTTAAAGGTGGCTTGTAGGGAAAAATTCTAACATGGCACAGTTCGGGAACAACAATCAAGAAGGACAATCAACCAATAGACCTCCTTTGCTGTTTGAAACAGAAAATTATTACTTCTGGAAATTCTGAATAAGGATCTATCTTAAAAGAGATCCTTGGGAATGGTGGGTTGTAGAGAACATACCAGTTATTCCACGAAGAGATGATGGGAGACCAAAGATTCTGCTTGAAATTGATTCAACCGAAATCTACATAATCTCATATGATTCAAAAGCAATGAACACACTTCTCAGCGACATGGTACAATCCGAAATAAATAAAGTCTCTTCATGCAACACTGCCAAAGAGATGTGGGATACTTTAGTGGTAAGTCATGAAGGTACTTCAAAAGTACGAGAGGTCAAGCAAAGCATGCTTATGCACGATTATGAAATGTTCAAGCTCGAAAAAGATGAAACCATTAAGCTAGCTCAAGCAAGATTTCTAGTCCTTATAAACTCCTTAAAATTGCTGGACAAGACTATTCCTCAAAGTGAGATCAACCGTAAGTTGCTTCGGGCTATGACCAAAAGGTTTGCTTCTAAAATCACTACTCTTCAAGATTCTGCTACTATTTCTTCCATGGATACTTTAAATTTGTTTGGTGAATTAGAAGAATATGAACATCAGTTAAAGAGATATGATGATGAGGAGGAAACTCCTCGAAGAAAGGTCTTAGCCCTTACTGCAGATAATGTGTGACGCCCCCAAAATAGGTCCATTCCACCCAACCTATTCTGAGTCGTCAAATACATGGTACAGAATATAACTACAACTTTATTATTACAATTATCGTGCAAAATACAACAACACATATACTGTGAGTTTTAATACCAACTGTGACTCATATCCCAACTATGGACAACACCTCACATTGATACCTTACATAAAGGTACAGTCAAAAACTGTTTTAGAAATTAAAATCTTTGGAAAGTGCTCAAGAAAACCTTCCACAGAATTATCCTTGGTTGACCCAATAGACCCCAAAGAAAAATGAGAAGATTACTATCATATTTTTTTCCAATGGTGAGTCTTTTCTTGACATATAACTATCTCCACTGTCTCCAGTTGAAAATTATATTTCAAATAAACTCCAAGATCATATAGGTAGTGTAAGACCCCAACTTATTAATGAATAAAATCAAATTTCTCTAAATATTATTGTGAATAATAAGGTGTTAATTTGATACAATACTTTGGTTATGGGTGAAATGTGCAAATTTTGTAAAATAAACAAGTGGTTATAAAATATTCATTTTGTTGGGAAAAATTCGTTTGGTCGTGGAATATTCTTTCTGTCGTGGAATATTCTTTTTGTCGGGGAATATTCGTACGACGGCACAGCTATTTATGGGCCCCATAACGAAAAATATTTGGATGAAGATAACGACAAAAATTGAGTTTTTATAAATAACGGCGTAGTTATTACCGTTAACACTGTTGAAATACCCAGCGGTTAAAATACAGTAATACGCGTGGTTGCACAGTAGCACACGGATTGCACAGTATTTTTGAATTATTAATTCTTACGAAGGAAGACACTACTCAATAATTGTTACAGTAGTTACTGTTCAATATTTTATTTTATTGATTCAATAATTGCTGCGTTGATATTTTATATTATTATTGTTTCAATAATTGTTGCTGCACAGTATTTTCTATTATCAGATCAATAATTCATATTATTTGAATAATATTATTAGATAGCATTATTGGCAATGTCTAGAAAGTTCTGTCTAAGGAGAGGTTTGGTCATCTAATTGCGCGCTAGTAAGGAAAAATCCTTATTGGAAAGCCCCCTCTTTCCTGGGAACGGTCTGATTGTCATAAATGTGATTCTGTAATATTATTTGTGAATAATTAATTATTGATTCGTATGATAAGGAAATATTTATTCTATGTGGATATAAATGTTGGATATATTTATTGTGGTTAAAATTGAAGGAGTTAATGTTGAGGTGTTTTATCAGTATTTTTATCGGAATAGATGTATTAAAAATCAAATCAGGATTTTTGAGAAATATTGCGGGGGTTATAATTTTTAATCCGACCGTTGGATCGTAGTAATTTTTGAATATGTTATTCATATATAAGTTGAGTATATGTCCACAAATTTTGAACTGTTAAAAATGAATGTATGATTTGTTATGAATTTTACGAGATGACTGGTTCAGAAATTATAGAAGTTGCGAAATTTTTCATTTTGGTGGAAAATTCTAGAATTGGTGGGCTCCACTTTTGGTTGGTAAAAATGTACTGAGATTTTTATTCAAATATGGTGGGTAGGAATAGCAGCAGGTAAAGCCATCAGGTTGCAGGTTAAGTTTGCTTCGGCGTGCTAACATTTTCCTATAAATTGAGGGCTAAGTTAGAATTGAAAATCACACCAGAAACAAGTTTTCTCTCTTTCTCTCTCTAGATTATTGAGTGTATTTTGTGAGTATTTAGATACTTTGAGAGTTTCTATTCATCAGAGCAAGTTTCTTTCAGCATTATACCGGTATTCCGACCAGAAGTACTGATATTTTGAGGTAAGGGATATTATTTTCTTCTTAAATGATATTATTTTCTTCAATATCATTATGCTGAAATATTGATATAAACTTTTTATCAAATTTGGAACTTTTTGTGTCGGGGTTACTATTCACGTATACGGCACTATTTACGAATACGGCACTATTCACCGAAAAATAAAATTTTCTCTTTTTGTCCAAGATGTCTATTATGGTTACTATCTTTGATTGTATCCATGTTTTGATCTTTATTTTTAAATTCTGCTTCACAATTGATTATTATGAAGTATTATTGATCTTGGATAAACTGTTATACGAATCCCTACTATTTGTCCTTCTGTCTCATTGGATTCGTTTTCTTTAAGATATTTTTCATCATCCTCAGTCCTAAATGATAATATTACTGAATATCTTTGGCCTGTAGTGCAAAGATGTATGATTACCTAATGAATATTTTTGGCCTGTAGTGCAAAGATGAACAGGTGTTGAGATGAACATGACTGACTGGTGATACAAATGAATATCTTTGGCCTGTAGTGCAAAGATGAATATTTGGTTAAAGATGATTATTAATTGATGTTACAGGGATAAAATATTGATGATGAACTTTTAAATCTTAGAAGATAGTAGAATTCATTCTCTACTTGACTCTTCTAATGGTTTGTTATTTCCGCTGCAGTTGTTGATCTAAAACTTGTTGTCGATTATATTCTATCAGATTTTTTCTTGTTGAATAGTAATGATAATTTGTTGTATATTATCTTAGTCATAATATTAATTACTGAGCTAGTTGAGCTCACCCTTTTCCTTTTTGTTCCATTTTTCTTCTCAGGAGGTGAGAACATAACAGGATCTAGTCGGGGTATGGAGCGATGGTTCTAGAAAGATGTTTTAGCAGTCCTCACTATTTCTGTAAAATAGTGTTTGAATAATTGTAATGAGGACTTATTTGAGTGTGGATATTGTCTAGAAGACAATATTTGTATTTAAACTCACAGTATGTGTTGTCGTATTTTGCACAACAATTGTATTATTGAAGTTGTAGTTTTCTTTTTGTACCATGTATTTGGCTACTCAGAATGGGTGTTGTATACCTATTTTGGGGGCGTCACAGGTAGTGCTCGTAGATATACTCAGCAAGTGGATGTACACAACCCTGTCTTATGATAACACGAGGTTGTATGTCATTAGACATCTTATATGATAGTGGCAAAACACTCTTCCAACGTTGGGTTCGCCTCACCCTATTTGATTCACCAAATATAACTACTAAATGATGTATAAAATACAACACACTTTTCTATACTGCTTAGGAAGAACTCCACAGCTAGAGACCACCGTTCTATTTCCTTGTTACCCCCGCTCGACCCAGCTACACTCTTATTACCTGAAAGGAATTGTGAAGCAAAAGGGTGAGCTCAACTAGCCCAGTAAAGAATATCATGAGTAAAGATAAATAAATTATCCTTTTCATAGGAAATTTAATTCTCTACAACTTTGTAAGTTTAAGTTTTTCTAAATTCCAAGCAGAAATTGACTGAATTCTACATACGGGCGATTTTACAGGCTATAATCAAATTTCAGTCAAAAATTGGGTCCACTAACACACAAAACATGTGTTAAACATTTTTTGTAACAAAAATAATCTTCTACCTCATTTATTCATATATTACACATTCATTTTAAAAATATCATCATTATTATATTATTAAAATATAATAATATATTTTATCAGAAAAGATAAAATATCAATTTTCAACAATTATCACTTTTCTAAAAAATTCCTCTATTTATATTCACATAAATAAATATTTTCCTTATCATATAAATCAATAATTAATTATTCAAAAATAATATTACAGAATCACAATACTGACAACCAGGCCGTTCCCAGGAAAGAGGGGGCTTTCCAATAAGGTTTTCTCCTTACTAGCGTACAATTAGATGACAAAACCTCTCCTTAGACAGAACTTTCTAGACATTATCAATAATGTTATCTAATAATATTATTCAAATAATATGAATTATTGATCTGATAATGGGAAATACTGTGCAGTGACAATTATTGAACAACAATAATATAAAATATCAACGTAGCAATTATTGAATCAATAAAATAAAATATTGAACAGTAATTACTGTAACAATTATTGCGTAGTGCCTTCTTACGTAAGAATTAATAATTTAAAAATACTATGCAATACCGTGTATTACTTTACTTTACCCACCGGGTATTCCAACAGTGTTAACGGTAACGATTACGCCGTTATTTATAAAAATTTAAATTTGTCGTTTTCTTCATCCGACAGTTATTCCGTTATGGGGCCCACAAATGGATGCGCCGTCGTACAAATATTCCCCGACAACAAGAATATTCCACGATCAAACGAATATTTCCCTACAACAATGAACATTTTATAACCACTTGCTTATTTTAAAAATTTTGCACATTTCACCCATAACCAAAGTATTATATCAAATTAACACCTTATAATTCACAATAATAAATAGAGAAAATTCGAATTTTATTCATTAAAAAGTTAGGGTCTTACAACCTCCACTCCTTGTGAAATTTCGTCCCCGAAATTTACGTACTTGGTATTTCGAAAAGTTGAGAATACCTTGCTTTCATTTCAAATTCTATCTCCTGGGTCATCATGATTTCTCCATTGCTCATCTCCCATGATAACTTTATTTGGGTTCCTCATTTGTTGGGAAGTCATGACAACTGCTCTCTCTTGAACTACTCGGCTTTGACTTGTCTGGGGCAGCATTTGGTGTCATCACTACCGTTGGAATTGACTTTTCTATATGGTATATTCCACCCTCAACTGCTTCGTCGTACTCCTGTTTCAAGATCTGGATCATTAATCTTTGATCTATATCGAATTCGGGTTGACCGTAATGTACAGGGTAATTCAAAACTCGATGTTGGGTTCTCTCAATTGCTGTCCAAAAAGAGAAAAACATATCATCTATTTTAGCCTTCTTAGATCGAACACCTCTTTCCACAATATCAACGCGTCGTGCGACTTTTACCCATGCATCACTCATTCTCACTCATTCAGTTGTTTCTTCTTTCAGCTCAGATTTCAGCTTTATCATCTTATACTCTGTCAAAGAGTGCTTCTGTTCAAGCATCACATATCGGGTAACACAAGCTTGAATCGTTGCATCCTTTTGCTCCATGACCGCCTGCCGCTCTTCAGCCTGCTCTTCTAACTCATGAATACAATTTTGCAATTCCACATTTCGATCATAAAACTCTTCTAATAAATTCTCCTCAGGTTCCTCTTCTTCCTCACTCTCAGCTGCTACCTCTGCAACTAGCTCGGGTGCAACTATTAATTCTTCCCTTACCACAAGAATATCTCTAATTCCTTCTTCGCCTGACATCACATTATCATGGTTGGTGATTAGAGGTGTCTCCACGGTCTCATTCACTCCGTTGTTAACATTCTCAGCTGTCATTCTCAAATACTGCCATAAAACAAGGGTTATTTAAACAAATTAGTGTATCACATAATATCCGTATATTATGACCGACCAATAAATAAGCTTAGGAAGGACACACTAGCGAAGGATTTACTCATCTCTCCCCTCCTTGTTCTATTCCCCGATCTCCGCCAGAGACCATATCCCTAAGCTCTGATACCAACTCTGACGCCCCCAAAATAGGTCAATTCCACCCAACCTATTCTGAGTCGTCAATTACATGGTACAGAATATAACTACAACTTTATTACTACAATTATCGTGCAAAATACAACAACACATATATTGTGTGTTTTAATACCAACTGTGACTCATGTCCCAACTATGTACAGCACCTCACATTGATACCTTACATAAAGGTACAGTCAAAAACTGTTTTAGAAATTAAAATCTTTAGAAAGTGCTCAAGGAAACCTTCGTACATGGGAGGCCACGCGTCTAGGTTATGATAGATATCATATGTCCACAGAATTATCCTTGGTTGACCCAATAGACCCCAAAAAAAACGAGAAGATTACTATCATATTTTTTCCAATGGTGAGTCTTCTCTTGACATATAACTATCTCGACTGTCTCTAGTTGAAAATTATATTTCAAATAAACTCGAAGATCATATAGGTAGTGCTCGTAGATATACTCTGCAAGTGGATGTTCACAACCCTGTCTTATGATAACACGAGGTTGTATGTCATTAGACATCTTGTATGATAGTGGCAAAACACCCTTGCAACGTTGGGTTTGCCTCACCCTATTTGATTCATCAAATATAACTACTAAATGATGTATAAAATACAACACACTTTTCTATACTTCTTAGGGAGAACTCCACAGCTAGAGACCACCGTTCTATTCTCTTGTTACCCCCGTTCGATCCAGCTACACTATTATTACCTGAAAGGAATTGTGAAGCAAAAGGGTGAGCTCAACTAGCCCAGTAAAGAATATCATGACTAAAGATAAATAAATTATCAATAGCCTTCAACAGTAATAAATCAGAGATTTAGAACATATGGTAGATGATAAAATTTTTCAACCATAGTTGCAGCGGAACGAGCAATCCATTAGAAGAGTTAAATAGACCATAAAGTCTATTATCTTCTCCATGTTAAAAATCCATCAACAATGTTTTATCCCTGTAACATCAATCAACAGTTCTGGTCCACAATCATATGAATAACTCATAATCATAATTGTGATTTTAAATTCCTCTTCGCATCCAGGACAAAGATAATTTTCATCACATGTCTTTACCTGAAACATCAAAGATCATGGTTATACCAAATCACAGTTCCTGTTCATAATCATACCAATAAATTCATCTTTACACTACAGGCCAAAGATATTCGTCAACCGTTTATCTTTGCACTACTGGCCAAAGATATTTAACAATAAATCTTCTTTGCACTACGGGCCAAAGATATTCATATCTCAAAGAAACACATAATCATTTCAGAATTTATATAAACCATAATTGTAACCATGTTGATCAATTCACCTTTGCACTTAAGCTAAAAATATTCAATTGTAAATTCAATGGTCATGATCATACCAGTCAACGATTTAACTTTACACTACTGGCCAAAAAAAATCCATAGTCACGATCATACCAACAATCTACCCATCTTTACACTCAAGTCAAAGATAAACATCATCATTAGGATTATAAAAATGTTATATATGATAATAAGAATAATATAATCAACATATAGATTTAATCTCAAGAGTAAGATTCATAAATTAACGATAATTTGGTCAGTAAAAGAAACCAATTTGTCGTGAATAGTATCCCGTAAATAGTAACTCATAAATAGTAACTCGTGAATAGTAATTCATGAATAGTAACCCCGACATGAAAAAGGTAGAAATTCCACAATAAAATTTATACTAATATTTCGGTATAATGATATTGAAAGAATAACATTTCTTAAACTTATAAATAATTTATTTTAATTGTTTACACTTTACTAAATAATGCATTTAATCATCCGAAAATGCCAAACTCATAAGATTTTATCACCAATAAACAAAACCCTCATCAAAAATCTGCATACACCTTATATAGGATTCTCAAGCCATAAAATCCTATTTTCCAATTTTCTTACTTTCTATAACATATTTAATTCATTTACTCATAACTAGTCTATTTTCAAAAAAAATACCAAATCAGTTCCAAAAATATTTTTTTTCTGAGATTTAACAGAATATATCCTATATTGAACATATATTTTTTTCGAAATTTTTAAAATACATTTATCATTTTTCATATGGCCAAAACTGTCGAATATTTAAATATTTATCATAAATTATACTTTTGTGCAAAAATACTGAAATTTATAGAGTATACTTCTGTTATATACATGTACTTCCAATAAAAATTTCACCAATTTTGGAGTTAACCACAAGGAGTTATAAGGGTTTACTTTTAAAGTAGTCTTTTTCCATAAAATTCATAACTCTTAATCTATACATCTAAAAATTGCCATTTTTGGACACAATCTAGAAAACTTATCAAATTATCATTTTAAATTTTTCCAAGATTTTTAAAGGTCAAAAAAATTACGAAACATAAAAAATATAATAACCCTTACAATCTCTTACTATCCCTTACCTCAAAAGAGCAGTACTTCTGATTGGAATAACGCTGAAGGGAACTTGTACCGTATAGCAACACTCAAGATATCTAAATACCCATAAAAATATGCTCGCTAATATAGAGAGAGAAAACTTCAGTTCCTGGTGTGATTTTCAATTCTAACTTAAGCATTCTATTTATAGGAAAATGCTTAGAATACTAAAGCAGAAAATTTAATAAAATATTATTATTTATAAAACAAATTCCTACGCACACCTTGCCACCTGATTTCAGCAACTAACATATGCAATTGGGGCCCACCAAAATAAAAAACATGTTTTAAATATTTTTTGTAACAAAATCAATTCAGACCCAATATTTTAGAACTTCAATAATTCATAATAAATGGCCCTTTTATCAAAAAAATTTGAATCTTATGTCCTTTTCATAGAAAATTTAATTCTCTACAACTTTGTAAGTTTAAGTTTTTCTAAATTCCAAGCAGAAATTGACCGAAATCTACATACGGGCGATTTTACAGGCTATAATCAAATTTCAGTCAAAAATTAGGTCCACTAACACACAAAACATGTGTTAAACATTTTTTGTAACAAAAATAATCGTCCTCCTCATTTATTCATATATCACACATTCATTGTAAAAATATCATCATTATTATATTATTGAAATATAATAATATATTTTATCAGAAAAGATAAATATATCAATTTTCAACAATTATCACTTTTCTAAAAAATTTCCCTATTTATATTCACATAAATAAATATTTTTTTTATCATATAAATCAATAATTAATTATTCAAAAATAATATTACAGAATTACAATACAGACAATCAGGCCGTTCCCAGGAAAGAGGGGGCTTTCCAATAAGGATTTCTCCTTACTGGCGCGCAATTAGATGACCAAACCTCTCCTTAGACAGAACTTTCTAGACATTACCAATAATGTTATCAAATAATATTATTCAAATAATATGAATTATTGATCTGATAATGGGAAATACTGTGCAGTGACAATTATTGAACAACAATAATATAAAATATCAACGTAGCAATTATTGAATCAATAAAATAAAATATTGAACAGTAATTACTGTAACAATTATTGAGTAGTGCCTTCTTACGTAAGAATCAATAATTTAAAAATACTGTGCAATACCGTGTATTACTTTACTTTACCCACCGGGTATTCTAACAGTGTTAACGGTAACGATTACGCCGTTATTTATAAAAATTTAAATTTGTCGTTTTCTTCATCCGACATTTATTCGGTTATAGGGCCCACAAATGGATGCGCCGTCATACAAATATTCTCCGATAACAAGAATATTCCACGATCAAACGAATATTCCCCTACAACAATGAATATTTTATAACCACTTGCTTATTTTAAAAATTTTACACATTTCACCCATAACCAAAGCATTATATCAAATTAACACCTTATAATTCACAATAATAAATAAAGAAAATTCGAATTTTATTCATTAAAAAGTTAGGGTCTTACAACCTCCCCTCCTTGTGAAATTTCGTCCCCGAAATTTACGTACCTGGTATTTCGAAAAGTTGAGAATACCTTGCTTTCATTTCAGATTCTATCTCCTGGGTCATCATGATTTCTCCATTGCTCATCTCCCACGATAACTTTATTTGGGTTCCTCATTTGTTGGGAAGTCATGACAACTGCTCTCCCTTGAACTACTCGGCTTTGACTTGTTTGGGGCAGCATTTGGTGTCATCACTACCGTTGGAATTGACTTTTCTATAGGGTATATTCCAGCCTCAACTGCTTCGTCGTACTCCTGTTTCAAGATCTGGATCATTAATCTTTGATCTATATCGAATTCGGGTTGACCGCAATGTACAGGGTAATTCAAAACTCGATGTTGGGTTCTCTCAATTGCTGTCCAAAAAGAGAAACACATATCATCTATTTTAGCCTTCTTAGATCGGACATCTCTTTCCACAATATCAACGCGTCGTGTGGCTTTTACCCATGCATCACTCATTCTCACTCGTTCAGTTGTTTCTTCTTTCAGTTTAGATTCCAGCTTTATCATCTTATACTCTGCCAAAGAGTGCTTCTGTTCAAGCATCACATATCGGGTAACACAAGCTTGAATCGTTGCATCCTTTTGCTCCACGACCGCCTGCCGCTCTTCAGCCTGCTCTTCTAACTCATGAATACGATTTTGCAATTCCACATTTCGATCATAAAACTCTTCTAATAAATTCTCCTCAGGTTCCTCTTTTTCCTCACTCTCAGCTGCTATCTCTGCAACTAGCTTGGGTGCAACTATTAATTCTTCCCTTACCACAAGAATATCTCTAATTCCTTCTTCGCCTGACATCACATTATCATGGTTGGTGATTAGAGGTGTCTCCACGGTCTCATTCACTCCATTGTTAACATTCTCACCTGTCATTCTCAAATACTGCCATAAAACAAGGGTTATTTAAACAAATTAATGTATCTCATAATATCCGTATATTATGACCGACCAATAAATAAGCTTAGGTAGGACACACTAGCAAAGGATTTACTCATCTCTCCCCTCCTTGTTCTATTCCCCGATCTCCGCCAGAGACCATATCCGTAAGCTCTGATACCAACTCTGACGCCCCCAAAATAGGTCAATTCCACCCAACCTATTCTGAGTCGTCAATTACATGGTACAGAATATAACTACAACTTTATTACTATAATTATCGTACAAAATACAACAACACATATACTGTGAGTTTTAATACCAACTGTGACTCATGTCCCAACTATGTACAGCACCTCACATTGATACCTTACATAAAGGTACAGTCAAAAACTATTTTAGAAATTAAAATATTTGGAAAGTGCTCAAGGAAACCTTCGTACATGGGAGGCAACGCGTCTAGGTTATGATAGATATCATATGTCCACAGAATTATCCTTGGTTGACCCAATAGACCCCAAAAAAAAAACGAGAAGATTACTATCATGTTTTTTCCAATGGTGAGTCTTCTCTTGACATATAACTATCTCCACTGTCTCTAGTTGAAAATTATATTTCAAATAAACTCGAAGATCATATAGGTAGTGCTCGTAGATATACTCTGCAAGTGGATGTGCACAACCCTGTCTTATGATAACACGAGATTGTATGTCATTAGACATCTTGTATGATAGTGGCAAAACACCCTTCCAACGTTGGGTTCGCCTCACCCTATTTGATTCACCAAATATAACTACTAAATGATGTATAAAATACAACACATTTTTCTATACTGCTTAGGGAGAACTCCACAGCTAGAGACTACCGTTCTATTCCATTGTTACCCCCGTTCGACCCAGCTACACTCTTATTACTTGAAAGGAATTGTGAAGCAAAAGGGTGAGCTCAACTAGCCCAGTAAAGAATATCATGACTAAAGATAAATAAATTATCAATAGCCTTCAACAGTAATAAATCAGAGATTTAGAACATATGGTAGATGATAAAATTTTTCAACCATAGTTACAGCGGAACGAGCAATCCATTAGAAGAGTTAAATAGACTATAAAGTCTATTATCTTCTCCATATTAAAAATCCATCAACAATGTTTTATCCATGTAACATCAATCAACAGTTCTGGTCTACAATCATATGAATAACTCATAATCATAATTGTGATTCTAAGTTCCTCTTCGCATCCAGGACAAAGATAATTTTCATCACATGTCTTTACCTGAAACATCAAAGATCATGGTTATACCAAATCACAGTTCCTGTTCATAATCATACCAATAAATTCATCTTTGCACTACGGGCCAAAGATATTCGTCAACCGTTTATCTTTGCACTACTGGCCAAAGATATTTAACAATAAATCTTCTTTGCACTACGGGCCAAAGATATTCATATCTCAAAGAAACACATAATCATTTCAGAATTTATATAAACCGTAATTATAACCATGTTGATTAATTTACCTTTGCACTTAAGCTAAAAATATTCAATTGTAAATTCAATGGTCATGATCATACCAGTAAACGATTCAACTTTGCACTACTGGCCAAAGAGAACCCATAGTCACGATCATACCAATAATCTACCCATCTTTACACTCAAGTCAAAGATAAACATCATCATTAGGATTATAAAAATGTTATATATGATAATAAAAATAATATAATCAACATATATATTTAATCTCAAGAGTAAGATTCATAAGTTAACGATAATTTGGTCAGTAAAAGAAACCAATTTGTCGTGAATAGAACCCCGTAAATAGTAACTCATGAATAGTAACTCATGAATAGTAATTCATGAATAGTAACCCCGACATGAAAAAGGTAGAAATTCCACAATAAAATTCATACTAATATTTCGGTATAATGATATTGAAAGAATAACATTTCTTAAACTTATAAATAATTTATTCTAATTGTTTACACTTTACTAAATAATGTATTTAATCATCCTAAAATGTCAAACTCATAAGATTTTATCACCAATAACCAAAACCCACATCAAAAATCCGCATACACCTTATATAGGATTCTCAAGCCATAAAATCCTATTTTCTAATTTATTTACTTTCCATAACATATTTAATTCATTTACTCATAACTAATCTATTTTTAAGAAAAATACCAAATCAGTCCCAAAAATATTTTTTTTCTGGGATTTAGCAGAATATAGTCCCATATTGAACAAATATTTTTTTCAGAATTTTTAAAATTCATTTATTATTTTTCATATTGCCAAAACTGCCGAATATTTAGACATTTATCATAAATTGTACTTTTTTGTAAAAAATTAGAAATTTACAGAGTATACTTTTGTTATATACATGTACTTCCAATAAAAATTTTACCAATTTTAGAGTTAACCAGAAGGAGTTGTAAGTGTTTACTTTTAAAATAGTCCTTTTCCATAAAATTCATAACTCTTAATCTATACATCCAAAAATCTCCATTTTTAGATACAATCTAGAAAACTCATCAAATTATCATTTTAATTTTTTCCAGAATTTTTGAAGGTTAAAAAAATTACAAAACACGAAAAACATAATAACCCTTACAATCCCTTGCTATCCCTTACCTCAAAAGAGCAGTACTTTTGATTGGAATAACGCTGAAGGGAACTTACACCGTATAGCAACACTCAAGAATTCTAAATACTCGCAAAAATATGCTCGCTAATATAAAGAGAGAAAACTTCAGTTTCTGGTGTGATTTTCAATTCTAACTTAAGCATTCTATTTATAGAAAAATGCTTAGAACACCAAAGCAGAAAATTTAATAAAATATTATTATTTATAAAACAAATTCCTACGCACACCTTGCCATCTGATTTTAGCAACTAACACATGCAAGTGGGGCCCACCAAAATGAAAAACATGTTTTAAATATTTTTTGTAACAAAATCAATTCAGATCCAATATTTCGGAACTTCAATAATTCATAATAAATAGCCTTTTATCAGAAAAATTCAAATCTTATGTCCTTTTTATAGGAAACTCAAATCTCTACAACTTTGTAAGTTTAAATTTTTCCAAATTCTAAGCAGAAATTGACCGAAATCTAAATACGGGCGATTTTACAAGCTATAATCAAATTTCAGTAAAAAATTGGGTCCACTAACAATTAAAACATGTTTTAAATATTTTTTGTTACAAAAATAATCTTCATCCTCATTTATTCATATATTACACATTCATTGTAAAAATATCATCATTATTATATTATTGTAATATAATAATATATTTTATCAGAAAAAATAAAATATCAATTTTCAACAATTATCACTTTTCTAAAAATTCCTCCATTTATATCCACATAAATAAATATTTTTCTTATCATATAAATTAATAATTAATTATTCACAAATAATACTACAGAATCACAATACTGACAACCAGACCGTTCTCAGGAAAGAGGGGACTTTCCAATAAGGATTTCTCCTTACTTGCGTGCAATTAGATGACCAAAACTCTCGTTAGACAGAACTTTCTAGACATTGCCAATAATGTTATCTAATAATATTATTTAAATAATATGAATTATTGATTTGATAATGAAAAATTACTGTGCAGTGACAATTATTGAACAACAATAATATAAAATATCAACGTAGCAATTATTGAATTAATAAAATAAAATATTGAACAGTAATTACTGTACCAATTATTGAGTAGTGCCTTTTTACGTAAGAATCAATAATTCAAAAATACTGTGCAATACCGTGTATTACTTTACTTTACCCACTGGGTATTCCAACAGTGTTAACGGTAACGATTACGCCGTTATTTATAAAAATTCAAATTTATCGTTTTCTTCATCCGACTGTTATTCCGTTATGGGACCCACAAATGGATGCGCCGTCGTACTAATATTTCCCGACAACAAGAATATTCCACGACTAAATGAATATTCCCCCATAACAATGAATATTTTATAACCACTTGCTTATTTTGAAAATTTTGCACGTTTCACCCATAACCAAAGTATTATATCAAATTAACACCTTATTATTCACAATAATAAATAGAGAAAATTCGATTTTTATTCATTAAAAAGTTGGGGTCTTACATAATGAGGAGGAACTTGATGATAACTTCGATGTAGAAATAACTATGATGTCAAGGAAACTCAAGGGGTTACTACAAAGGAAAAACAAGAGGAGAAACACTTTCAATTCGAACAAAGTCAAAGGAAGACAAACTGAAGAGACGTGCTTCGAATGTGGACGTCCTGGTCACTTCAAGAAAGATTGTTTTCAATTAAAGAATAAAGGGAAGACAAACTACAAAGACAACAAGAAGAACAAAGCCTTTATTACTTGGAGTGATGAAGAATCCGAAGTGGAGATCGATGCTAAAGATGAGATATCACAAGTATGTTTCGTGGAAATTGAAGGTGAATCTAATCAGGTATCTCTTAATGAACTAAACTCTTTAGAACAAGAAAATAAGAAGTTAAGAGAAAAGAATGCATGCTTAAAAGGATTAGTTAGTACATTAATGGATGAAGTAGATTCATTAATAGATGAAAAGAAAGAAATTGAAAAAGTATCTACATATAAAGAAGAAAAGGTTTTGATTGCAAAGATTGATAATTTAGACAATTATAATAAAATACTTTTCAATAAGGTAAAATTCTTAAATAATGAAGTCAAAAAATTGACTAATGAGCTAAAAATGAGAGATGTGTGTATTGATGCATTTAGTGATAAATCTCCTGTTAAAACGTTTCCTAATAATGAACTTCAAAAAGAAATAGACTCACTAAAATCATCTCTTGCTAAATTTGTTCAAGGTAAAGAAAATCTAAATTTCATATTAGGTAAACAAAGACCTAGTTTTGAAAGACAACGAATTGATTTTAATTCTATGCATAAAAAGAGTAATATGAAAATGTTAATCAAGTTTTAGTTTAAATTATTGCTCTCCTTTCATAACTTGTAAACATTGTGGTATTAAAGGTCATTTAGATATAAATTGTTTAAAGAAACGAAACAAGGTTAAAAAGGTATGAATTAAAAGGAATGATTTACTTGTTACTAACATAAATGGACCCAAAAAGATATGGGTACCAAAAGGATAAATTATTGTTTCTTGACAGGTATGTTTAAAGGCAAGAGTTCCATCTCAAAAATAGATTCTTGATAGTGGATGCTCTCGTCACATGACTGGTGATAAATCAAAATTTATAGAACTAAGTGTCAAGAAGAAGAATGGAACGGTCACTTTTGGAGACAATAAAACCTGCGAGATAATCGAAAAAGGTAAAATCGACAACGGCAAGGTAAGTATAAATAATGTTCACCTTGTTAACGGTCTAAAATTTAATTTAATTAGTATCAATCAATTAATGGATAATGACCAACAAGTTAATTTTGAAAAAGATAAATGAACAATATTTTATGGTACTAACAATACTACACTAGTTGCACAAAGAGAGGGAAATATATATACTATTGATTTTGAGCAACAGGATGAAGAGCTGTGTCTTACATCCGTACAAGATGAGGCTAACTTATGGCATAAAAGGATGGGACATGTTCACATGGAACTAATCAAGAAATTATCTTCAAAGAATCTTGTCAAAGGTTTGCCAAAAATCAAGTTTGAAAAGAAAGGGATATGCATTCCTTATCAACTGGGAAAACAAGTAAGAACTTCTTTTACAGCAAAGAATATGGTATCAACCTCCTCTCCCTAGCAACTACTTCATCGTGATTTATTTGGACCGAAAAGACATTCAAGTATTAATGGTAAATTTTATGTATTTATAATAGTTGATGATTTTTCAAGATACACATGGGTATTATTTTTATGAACTAAGGATGAAGCACTTAAAGAGTTTGAAAAATTAATAAGGAATCTTGAAACCAAGTATAATTACAAAATTATTAGAATTAGAAGTGATCATGGTACTGAATTTCAAAAAGATTTCATAATCTTTTGTGATCAAAGAGGTATTAGCCATGAATTTTTAGCCCCAAGGATTCCTCAACAAAATGGGGTGGTGGAAAGGAAGAATAGAACTCTACAAGAGACGACAAGAACTTTACTACAAGAAAGTAAGCTTCCAAAGAAATTTTGGGCCGAAGCAGTAAGTACATCATGTTATGTTCTAAATAGAGTACTCATTCGTCCTATTATTTTGAAAACACCTTATGAGCTTTTAAATAATAAAATTTCAAACATAAGTTATTTTAAAATATTTGGTTCTAAATGTTTCATCTTAAATACAAGTGACAATTTGGGAAAATTTGATGCTAAGTCGTATGAAGGAATATTCATTGGCTATTCTCAAAACAGTAAGGCTTATTGCATTTTCAATATTAGAAAGTCATGTGTAGAAGAATCTATTCATATTACTTTCAATGAGACTCACAATGATCTTCCAAAGGAAAGTGAAGATGATAAAGGAAATTTGGAGACAGTCAGAATTTTAGCAAACCAAAATGAACAAAATAGGAGACCGAATGAACAGTTTCAAGAAACTGAAATAGATGACCAGCATGAACGTGAACCTGAGAATTTGCAGGATGTTGAAAATGAGTCTCATGACCAAGAAGAAGTTATACATAACATCCAAATACCAAAAACAGCTAGATATATCAAGAATCATTCTCCAGAAAATATCATTGGAGATATCAACAAAGGTATAACCACACGAAGAGGTTTACAAAATCATTGTGCATTCTCTGTATTTTTGTCACATGTTGAGCCAAAGAATGCAAAGGATGCAGTTCTTGATGAGAACTGGCTATTGTCAATGCAAGAAGAACTTCAACAATTTGAGAGATGCCAAGTGTGGGAACTTACGTCTCCTCCAAAAGATGTTTCCATCATTGGTACTAAATGTGTGTTCAAGAATAAGCTTGATGAGCATGGAACAATCATTCGTAACAAAGCAAGGCTAGTAGCTCAAGGATACAACCAACAAGAGGGGATCGATTATGAAGAAACCTATGCACCAGTGGCAAGGTTGGAATCAATCTGAATTCTGTTAGCTTTTGCATGCTACAAGAAGTTTACACTCTACTAAATAGACGTAAAAAGCGCCTTTCTCAACGGATACATAAATGAAGAGGTATATGTAAAACAGCCTCCTGGATTTGAACATGAGAAGTATCCAAACCATGTCTACAAGCTAAAGAAAGCTCTCTATGGGCTAAAACAAGCTCCAAGGGCTTGGTACGAAAGGTTGAGTAAGTATTTACTTTCAAACGATTATACTAGTGGAAAAATTGATTCTACATTATTTATTAGGCATGAAAATAAAGATATTATTATTGTACAAATATATGTAGATGATATAATTTTTAGTGCTACTAATAATTTCCTTTGTGAGTGGTTTTCTAAATATATGCACAAGAAGTTCGATATGAGTCTAATGGGAGAACTTAATTACTTTTTGGGACTCCAAATCAAGCAAATAAAGGAAGGTATGTATATCCATCAAACCAAATATACAAAAGAGCTTCTCAAAAGGTTTGGTTTTGAAGGATCAAATTCAAAGGCTACACCAATGAGCACTTCAATAAAGCTTACGTCTGACGAAAAAGGTATAGATGTAGAGGTAACCAAATATCGAGGTATGATTGGATGTTTATTATATTTAACCACTTCTAGACCCGATATTATGTATAGTGCTTGTTTGTGTGCAAGATTTCAGGCTAAACCCAAAGAATCACACTTAAATGCTGTTAAAAGAATTTTGAAATATTTAAGTGGAACAATTAACTTAGGGTTATTTTATCGATTTGCAATAACTTTGAACTAATAGGTTATTCAGATGCTGACTACGCAGGGTGTCTGTGACGAACGAGAATTTTGTAAATTAATTTTAATATTTATTGAATTAAATAAATATTTTCGATGATTTAATTATTAGATTTAATAATTAATTGATGCAATTGTGGTAGATTAATTTAATTATATGCGTTGCAATTATTAAATTAATGTGGAGAATAATTATTATTCAAGTATATAATTATATGAACTTGTTGAATTAAATGAAATATTTAATCAAGCATGATGTTATCTAATTAATGTAATTATTAATTAGAGATTTAATAAATTGTTATTATTTATTAAAGAGAAATTTAATTATGTGACTATGTGCATTATTGAGAAATTATTATATTTAATTTAACGTAAATTAAATAAAATATTGATTTATTTTATATGGTTGTGATATTATTTAAACTATATGATAAAGCTTTATTAAATTAATTGGTTTTGTAGTATTTATCTAGCCAAACATGGCACTAAAGGGAGTTGGGGCCAGTTAACCCATGACTGGGTAACTGACCACCAACGCGCGTCTATTTCTTCCTATCTGAATACGACGTCTTCTATTTTCCTTCATTTTCTAAGTCTGCAAATCAGAGAGAGTTGCTTGGTGTTTGTGAAAAGTTGGAGAAAGAGTTTCAATTCATCTCCTATACTATACCTTATATTCTACAGGGTAATCTCCTCCTTCCCAATTACAAATTTTTACGTCATTTAAATTCCATGAACATGGCTTTCATAGTTTTGGTTTTAAACCTCTGTAATTGGGTTAGGAGTAATGATTATAAGTTATATGTGTGTTATGTTGTATCAAATCATGTTTGATTATGTATATGTTGCAAACCATAACATCAGTGTCATGAAAACATGTCGTTAATCTGATGACTTGTTATTTCAAAATAAACAGAGTACGTGATATGGCCATATGACCTTATACGTGATATTTTGTGTAATGATCGTATATTATCCCTAAAATTTACACTCTTATATTATTGAGCACGTTAACACGAAGAGATTAAGCCTTAAACAAACGGATTCGGTGTTATAACGAATCCGTAGTGTTAAATTATATATTTTATATTCAAAAACCACCAAGAACATCAATGTCAGTGAATTCACATGTTTTAATTATGTAATTATGTGTTTTAATTGGTTAAAATCACTTTATATATGTTGGGTTATGATTATACATGAATTATAACATGTGGGTATTTGTGAATTGGTGAAATTAGTGATAAAATGTGTTGTTTTCGCTGAACTCTGTGTTCTTCACGAACTGAGAATCAGTTTCTGGAGTCTCGGGCCGCGGCGCCAACTCCAGAACTGAAGTCCCGCGCCGCAGCGCCACTGCGCCGCAGCGCCAAGACCCAAGCCACGGCGCCATAGCGCAGCAGCGCCAAGGGCCCGGCCACAGCGCCACCGCGCCGCAGCGTGATTTCTTAGTACATTAGTGGCGCCGCAGCGCCACTCTCCAGAAAATTCAGAAATGTATTTTTAAAAATGTTTAAGTCTAACAATGTGTTAGTGGATTATTGTAATGAATATGTAAACATGTTAGAAGAATAATGTGATGATAAAATAGTTATTTAACATGTAATAAAATATTATATGTGAATTGAATTATTAAATACATAATTGGTTTGATAATTCATGAAGTATAAATTATGTGACAACGTGATAATTTGACTAAGTTTAGTCAATAATTAAAGTAGACAACGAGAATGAATTTATGTTGATTAATTATTAATTAACAAGTATTGTGTATATGAATGGTATGTAGGATTTAATTCAAAGAACGTGCTTAGTTAAAGTGTAATCTACGCACGAGGCAAGTTTCTTAACTTTACTTTTATGTCGAGCAAGTTTCCCTAACCCTACTTGTCATTATTGATCAAGTTTATTATTTACCTTGAATAAATTATCCTTGTTATTATTCAAGTTCAAGCATGATATTAAAGATTAATTATCTTTCTAAAGCATGATTCAGTTATACAATAATTGTCCTATTGTAAACTTTTGAGATTATTATTCTAATCAAATATCAATTATTGTTGAACCTTATTAGACTAGTGAACCTTATTGATTCAACTAGTCCATAATTGATGAGCGTTCTAAATTTCAGAACCCTTGATGAAGTTATCCAAACCAAACTTCCTTTGGTGCGGACTCGAATGTCAAACTAAGATGAACAACCCTGTATAGGGGATTAATTACGCTTTAGCATTAAGATATTGTGCACAATATGGTACTAAGGGCTGATCCCCCTAAGTGCGAGAAGAAGGTCCATAGTCTTATGACTGTTAAAGGTTTCAAGTATAACCCTTGTTAACCTAGGACATAGTTCAAGGTCTTGTGACCCTCAGAATTCTTTTGATTCTTGTTATTCATTCTTGATTCAAAAGTTGAGCTCTTATTCAGACGTCTTTGATTTATTCGCATGTTATTATACTGTTATGATAATAACTTGTATAACATATTATGCAATTTAAAACAGTTCATCAAGTCCACGTAGAAAATAGTAACCGAAAGACTTGTCTTGATCGTTGTTTACCAATAACAGTTTAACAGCTTACAGATATCTGCACTTCACGTGCCCTTTTTGTTGCTTTTAGAAAAACCATTCACTGAGAATCGCTACTCTGAACTAGTTTTAGAAATCTCAGTCCTTTCTCAAATGCTCTATCTGAAATTTCTCAGACTCTTTTCTTTCCTTGAACACTTCCCTTTTTCCTTTCTCAGACTTAACCAAATACAATATACGTAACACAACATAAAACTAATGTAGACGTTTTTAAAAAAAAAACTGACATTATAATAATTGCCCCTAATCAATTATCAGTTATAAAATTATTATATATATTATTTATATTTTATTTATTTAATTTATATTTAATAAATCAAATTTTAAAATCCAAAAGCAATAAGACTCCGTTTGGCAAAACTCTTTAAAATTAAAGAGTTAATATATTTAAGCCTTGTTTGGCAAAATAAATTAAAACTACTTTAATTTATTTTAATAATGTGAAAACCCCAAATTTAGGTACTTGAAACCCGAACTCAGTGCTTCACGATACCATTTCTATGAGCGGAATGATACTAATAATAATAACAATAATATAGATTATCAAATTTAATTTACATATTATCAGAGTTTTCAATCCCAAGTACGAAACCTTCAAACATTCGTTTCATTACATGATAATTAATATATATCATCATTATCCTAATAAAGTCTAGTTATTACAAAAGATAGCCTTATCATTCATTCAGCGACCTTCCCTTTCCTTTTGTTCTTAGAAGAGCCTCCAGGTTGTTCACCTTTAACTGAAAATATTTAAATTTAAGCAAGGATGAGCATTTGAGTGCCCAGCAAGTAATAACAACAATAACAGTTAGCTGAACGAATTAAATATTTTCTTTGAACGATACTTTTACAACGAATCAACAGTTGTAAAGTAAACTGAACCGATAATAAACAACATATCATTTCGATTTCAAATTTTTGAAACTACGTACTGACTATAAATGAGGATCAGTTGACAAACTATGAACATTATTTTCTATTTTCGAAAAGGTTAAACAGAATTTCATCTATAAACCGTCATTACTTACGGGCACGGGGGATGATCAGCCCGTTATGCCCTGTATTGATCAATACTACATTAAAGGACGATATTTTCGTCCAGCATTCCCGCCTTAGGCGCATAAAAGTTTCCCATATTTGGGATGTTCATACCAGTCTTGAATCCAAACCAAAATAATTTAGTTGGATAAAGTTTTATCTTGTTCAACAACAACTTTAAATATATGTTTAGCTGGATCAAATAGCTTAGACGACTTTTAATTCAACTTATACATACTGAACACCGATAAGTATTTATCAACATGTGATAAAATATAATGATTATCCAAGTGGGGACACTTGTATAACCATGTTTTAGAAATTAACGATCAGAATATATAATTTGATCAATAAAAACAGAATAAAGGAACTTGTACAACAATTATAGTTTAATAACTTACTTATACAGAATCATTGCATAAGTATATACAAAGGTTAAAATATTTGAACAATTGAAATGAACAATTCAGATATTATCTTACGCACGTTCGTTGCATAAAGTAAATGCAAAGAGTTAGATACTTGTCTTGTCTGCTGCTTACACAACTTAGATTTATCTTTTCTATCAAGCCCTATCATTAAATAGATCATTTGTCTGATTAGAATAACATATCATATCATATAATACTGCTTATTATAGTCAGCATATTCCCTAATCACATTGGCACATAGGTTTAACAACCATTGAATCACAAATAATCACTTATCTAATCACATTATCTAAGTTCAGATCAATTTCTAAAACATGTCGGTCTACCGACAGCTTTATCAGGTAATTATCGAGTCTAAGACTCTTTATTATAACTTAATATCAGTCATATTATTTTTAAATGACTTATAATAGTTTTTAAACATTTAATATTATTTATCATGAATTTTCAAACATCGGAATCATTATTAAATGATTTAAATACTAATCAATTCTATTATCATTAATATCTAATTAATATTAAACTATTAATGAAATCATTTCCAAAATATTAAAGTTATTTATAATAACTCAAAATATTTTTAAAGTATTAATATTACCCTTAAATAATTTTTAAAACATTCAAAATCATTTCTAAATAATTACCATTAATATTAAGGTATTAATGTTCTATTTATCAAAATATTAAAAGTCATTATTCATAACTTAAAATATTTTTAATTCATTTATATTCTTTTAAATGATTTTTAAATTAATAAAATTATTTTTAAACAATTTATTTAATATAATTATTAAATAAATTTAATATATTTAATAATAAGTTAATAATCATTAATATTAAATTATTAACAAAATTATCCTTTAAATATTAAAAGTTATGTTTTATAACTTAAAATATCTTTAAATACTTTATTTTCATTTAAAATGATTATTATAATATAAAAATCTTTTTTAAACTAAATTATTTAATATAATTATTAAATAACTTTAATATCATTAATAATAAATAATTAATAAAATTTATCTTTAAATATTAAAAGTTATATTTTATAACTAAAAATATTCTTAAATACCTTATTATTATTTAAAATAATTTTTAATATAATAAAATCATTTTTAATTAATTTATTTAATTCATTTAGTAAATAAATTAATTACCATTAATATCAATTTATTAATGAATTTTATCACAAAATATTAAAAGTCATTAAAAATAACTTAAAATATTTTCTTATATCATAATATAATTTTTAATGATTTTTCCAATATTAAAATCATTTTTAAATAATTTATTTAATATTATAATTAAATAAATTAAATACTTTTAATATTCTAAAAATATTAAATATTTATGAAATATATTAAAAATAATTAAAAACTAATTTTTGAAATTTTAAATAATTTTTAATAATTTATTTTATATTTTTAATAATTAAAAACTTTTTTTTTCTATTTTTTATTAATTTTCGAAAAAAAATAATATCTGACGCTAAAGACCACCTATAGTGACAAAACTGTCGCTATAGGTGTTCTTCATGTTCTTGAGCCCAAACCCAGAAAATATGTCAGTGGTCGAGTGTCCTACTTTGACCAGCTCTAGATATTTGGTTATCATGAGTCTGGGCTTGTTAGTGTGTGGTTATTGTAGTGTAATTGTAAGTCTACCATTAACAATCGATATCATGGCCAGAACACAACGAATCAGAGAGTTATAAGCCCTCAAATATCTTGTCAGAGCTGTTCTTCATTTCTGGGTTTTCCAGAAATGAAGAACAGTTCATACTGCCTTCAATCGATCATTATAACTTTCTGTACAGGTAAGATTTATGTGATATAACACTTTAAGTATGTAGATGATATGTTAATGAAGAGATCTAACACACAAAACACAAATAACATCAACAGAATCGATAGATACAAGCCGGTCAAACCATACTGGAAAAATTGCTCATGAAGGTTCTAGGTTTCCTTGAAACCTTCATAAGACAGAACGGTCAACATATTTTGACCAGGGTTAACATCGATCCTGTTCATGTTCTGGGTACTATAAAGGTATGAATGTGTAGTACTAATGTCATATTACAACATCCAAACAACATCATGGACTAACTATCAAAAATAAGCAAGATCAAAGACTTTTAAAATGGCTGTCGGAATTTCTGGAAATCTGGAAATTTTTTCTTGGTTGCCCAGAATTCTATTTTCGTGACCGATCAACCCTGTTTGACCACTTATATCTTTTACTTTATAACAGATCTGGATCTGATTTAAGTTTCACACGAAAGACCACATTACATACTACACGTACCAACCTTCAAACATCGAAAATACATAACAGATAAAGATTAAAGAGGTTTGACATTTGACTGTCAGACACAAAACAACAATTTCCCAGATTTTTGAAAATCATCAATTTAAGTACTTAGATGTTATGAATCTGCAAGATACCAACCCAGATCACTTAAATAGACTACAAACAACATGTTGTAACATAAAATCCTAACATCTAACATAGGATCAAAAGTCAGATTTTCGAATAGGGTTTTATACCTTCTTGATCGATTTTGATTTCTGGCTTCCTGATCTGTTAATGATTTTCGTGGGGCTTTAATTTGGGACTAATATAGCTTCTATTTTCGGAGGTTTAGAGCTTGAGAGAGAAGGTTTGGGTGTTGGACAAAATAAGTGAACAAAATGATTTTTTTTTTCTTGATCTATTTATAGAAGGTTAGATGCATTGTATGGTTGAGATATGTTGCTTGTTGCTGTCATTTTGAGCACATGGGGTGGTTGAAGTGGTTCACCCACTCAACCTATTGTCAAAACCTATTCTAGCCAAAATAATTCAATTAGGGGCAAACTAATCCTTTGATAATTCATTTAAATGGCAAAATAGAAACTTGTCAAACCCTTAGGGTTTAACCCTAAAGTTTAGCACAAAATGTAAAATTTCCATTATAGGGTTTGCTTAAAAATAAATAAAATCAAATAAAAATTAAATAAATTTTAGTTTCTAAAATTTTGAAATTAGGATTTCCTAATTGTGATTAATCTTCTAATTACACTATACATGATCATTAGGGTGAAAATATAATACTTATAATTAACCTTGCTAAAATAGCAATTAGGATTTACGATTTTTGATAATTAGGGTTACTAAATTATAATTAGGGTTTCTAGAATTTTAATTAGGGTTCACCTAATTAATACATTTAATACACGACATAAATTATATAACACACTTATAAAACAATCTTGCACTCTAATTTGGATCTCAAATTAGGGTTTAACATTATTACTAGGGTTTGGTCATAATACACCGTAATTGACCTACCGTTATCAATACGAAAAAACAGTACATATTCATAGCACTGAAAAATTAAAATATAATTAATATTATATTATTATTCTCATACCTTGACAATAATCCAAAATTAGGGTTTGGATTCCATATTTGATTTATTCTTCCTATTTAACCTTAATAATTAAGGTAAAATAATTAACTTAATAGCCTGTACTAAAATTCATATAATAAAATAATTATTATAATTATTCTAAAAATCACTCCATATATTATTTAAATAATATATGATTATATTTTCATAGAAAATAATTAATAAAATATTTCTACCATAATTTAATTATTATAAGAATATACTTTTTAATAATCAATAATTCTAAAATAAATTTACTTGTAAACATTTATGCAATAAATATATTTTTATTTATCACATAAATACATATACTTATTATCTTGTACAAATCCTCATCCTTAAATTAAAAAAAAAATTTATACGCAAATTTTCGGATTTATTTATATAAAATATATCGGGTTGTTACATTCACCCTCGCTTATAAAGATTCCGTCCCTGGAATCACCGTTTTAAAACCTATACATACACTGCACATAGCATACATAATCATTGCAAGTAGATCTCGATCAACTTTGATCGAACTGATCTTTAACTATTCACATAAAGCTTGTCTTTCTGGTTAAACGGAAAAATTGGTTTCTAAAAGAACTCAAATTCCTCCTCAAACTTTCTTTATAAAATAATTTACTATATATTGGAAAATCATGTATAAGAAAGTAAAAGGCATACGAATAATACCTGGAGTTCCAGTGCCAGCTGCCGCCGTATCCTGGACTGTCATGTTGAAGACCCTTGCAGTAGATTTTATCGGCTTGCTAGATGATGTTGGTCTTGTGATTGCCAAAGTTCCGCCGCTTTTCCCCATGTTCCCGCTTTCTGCCTCCGTCCTCCTTTTCGGACAGTCCTTCACCTTATGCTCCTTTGATCCGCATAGAAAACACCCATTAATAGTTCTAAGATTGGGGCAGTTGGGAGAGATATGGCCCTCTTGCTCACAGTTAAAACATACAAATTTACCTTTCAGGCATTCCCCCAAATGGTTCTTGCCACAGTTCCCACATTGTACTAGCGGCTTCTTCTTTATACCCTCATGCTTCACCTGTATACCCCCAAAATTGTTTCCCTTCCTCTTTTCACTCCAATTTCCATTGTTTGTTTCCACCTTCCCAGATCCCTCAACCTTACCCTTATTCCTTCTTTCTTTGTTGTATAGGCTCATGGCCTCACTCCCCTCCTCAGCAATAATAGCTTTCTCCATGAGTGCTGCAAATGTAGGGATTTGTAACACTGCCACCTTGTTGTAGAGCTAAGATTTTAATCTCAGCTCAAACCTTCGTGCTTTTCTAGCCTCCGTATCAACTTGATGCGGAGCAAACCTAGCCAACTCATTAAACTTAGCGGCGTATTCGGACACCATCATATTTTCCTGTTTTAATTCAAGAAATTTTACTTCCATCCTAGCCTACATACTAAATGAAAAATAGTTTTCAAAAAATAAAATTTTGAATCTTTCCCAAATAACTACACCTACACCTGCTCCAGCCCTCGCCTGATTCGCTTCCCACTAAAAATTTGCCTCACCCTTCATCATGTAGGTGGCAAAAGCGGTCTTTTGCCCCTCAGCTACCCTAGCTAATACAAACACCTTTTCAATTTCTTTAACCCAAGTTTGGGCTTCTACAGGGTCAGTTGTACCTCTAAATTCGGGCGGTCCTACAGCTTTGAAGTCCTTAAAGTTTGCCAAGCGATTGTCCTGCTGGTTCCTTGCGGTTGGCATTCCTTGTTGCATGGCCTGAGCTACCATGTTTGCGAATTACTGCATTGAATCTGGTTGTGGTTGTCCCTCGACGTTGTTGACAGATTCTTCTGCCCTTTGGTTTCTAGTTTGACGTCTTGGCGGCATTATCTGATTAAATAAAATCATAAATTTAACTTACATTCTAAACCTTATCATATAAGTTTAATACTTTAAACCTGTTTCATCACTCAAACATAAATTCATTTTCATTAAGTCGTAGTAATTAACATAACATAGCACATACTGCTATCCCTTTGTGATTACAAAAGTCAGGATTTACAAACTTGATCATTACAAAAGTTGAGAACATAACCTTACACAGACATACTAAGCACATATTACATTAAACACACCTACACAACAGAACCTATACTGCCTATTTATTACACCTTTTCCTCGGACAACTTTTCGCCTGATGACCTTCTATTTCACAATTAAAACAGACACATTGTGTTGGATTGGGACAATGAGGAGAGAAATGTCCCTTCTGTCCGCAATTGTAGCAAACATATTCCCCTTTTCTGCATACACCTTCATGTTTCTTGTCACAATTTGCACACCTTTCTATTCGATTAATTTTTCCTTCGTTGTTATCAGGATTTCTTATATCACGGTCTTTCATCTTTCTTTTCCCCTTCTTGCTCGGAGCTGTGCATGCTTTGTTGCTTTTAGTTCCAATTTGGTCAATTTGGATTTTAAGCTTATCTTGTTCTTCTATTATTTCTATTAATGCTTTCCGCAGTAGGCTATTTAGCAGCTTTTCTATTTCCCACAACTGTTCCGAAGAGGAAACCTGGTCCCGTAGATTCTGCACTTCGATTGATGCTTGATCAGCTCCAACTTCAGTGTCTGAATCATTATCGATTAGTTCTACTATTTTCGGATCTGGTACGACATTTTCTATAATAACCACCTCATCGAGGTTGCTTTCACTCTGAGCCTCTATTTCAGCTATTGGCTTTGATATCGGCTCCTTCTTTACGATCCGAGAGTATCCTAATCCTTTTTTCACCTGACATCTACACACATAAATTATCCTGATTAGCATATAGTATATACACACAGCAAATAAGAGTTTTATATAAGTTATCTTTTATTTTGTTTGACGATAAATTTATTCAATTCATCTCCTTTTTAAACTCTATATGAGTTATTTATATTTTCAACGTTTTCCTCTGTTCTAAGGTTATAGCCTAAGGTCTAACCCACCTAAGGTTTCTAACCCTATAGCTCTGATACCAATTTGTGAAAATCCCGAATTCAGGTACTTGAAACCTGAACTCAGTGCTTCACGATACCATTTCTATGAGCGAAATAATACTAATAATAATAACAATAATATATATTATCAAATTTAATTTACATATTATCAGAGTTTTCAATCCCAAGTACGAAACCTTCAAACATTCGTTTCATTACATGATAATTAATATATATCATCATTACCCTAATAAAGTCTAGTTATTACAAAAGATAGCCTTATCATTCATTCAACGACCTTCCCTTTCCCTTTGTTCTTAGAAGAGCCTCCAGGTTGTTCACCTTTAGCTGAAAACATTTAAATTTAAGCAAGGATGAGCATTTGAGTGCCCAGCAAGTAATAGCAACAATAACAGTTAGCTGAACGAATTAAATATTTTCTTTGAATGATACTTTTACAACAAATCAATAGTTGTAAAGTAAACTGAACCGATAATAAACAACATATCATTTCGATTTCAAATTTTTGAAACTACGTACTGACTATAAATGAGGATCGGTTGACAAACTAGGAACATTATTTTCTATTTTCGAAAAGGTTAAACAGAATTTCATCTATAAACCGTCATTACTTACGGGCACGGGGGATGATCAGCCCGTTATGCCCTGTATTGATCAATACTACATTAAAGGACGATATTTTTGTCCAGCATTCCCGCCTTAGGCGCATAAAAGTTTCCCATATTTGGGATGTTCATACCAGTCTTGAATCCAAACCAAAATAATTTAGTTGGATAAAGTTTTATCTTGTTCAACAACAACTTTAAATATATGTTTAGCTGGATCAAATAGCTTAGACGACTTTTAATTCAACTTATACATACTGAACACCGATAAGTATTTATCAACATGTGATAAAATATAATGATTATCCAAGTGGGGACACTTGTATAACCATGTTTTAGAAATTAACGATCAGAATATATAATTTGATCAATAATAACAGAATAAAGGAACTTGTACAACAATTATAGTTTAATAACTTACTTATACAGAATCATTGCATAAGTATATACAAAGGTTAAAATATTTGAACAATTGAAATGAACAATTCAGATATTATCTTACGCATGTTCGTTGCATAAAGTAAATGCAAAGAGTTAGATACTTGTCTTGTCTGCTGCTTACACAACTTAGATTTATCTTTTCTATCAAGCCCTATCATTAAATAGATCATTTGTCTGATTAGAATAACATATCATATCATATAATACTGCTTATTATAGTCAGCATATTCCCTAATCACATTGGCACATAGGTTTAACAACCATTGAATCACAAATAATCACTTATCTAATCACATTATCTAAGTTCAGATCAATTTCTAAAACATGTCGGTCTACCGACAGCTTTATCAGGTAATTATCGAGTCTAAGACTCTTTACTGTAACTTAATATCAGTCATATTATTTTTAAATGACTTATAATAGTTTTTAAACATTTAATATTATTTATCATGAATTTTCAAACATCGGAATCATTATTAAATGATTTAAATACTAATCAATTCTATTATCATTAATATCTAATTAATATTAAACTATTAATGAAATCATTTCCAAAATATTAAAGTTATTTATAATAACTCAAAATATTTTTAAAGTATTAATATTACCCTTAAATAATTTTTAAAACATTCAAAATCATTTCTAAATAATTACCATTAATATTAAGGTATTAATGTTCTATTTATCAAAATATTAAAAGTCATTATTCATAACTTAAAATATTTTTAATTCATTTATATTCTTTTAAATGATTTTTAAATTAATAAAATTATTTTTAAACAATTTATTTAATATAATTATTAAATAAATTTAATATATTTAATAATAAGTTAATAATCATTAATATTAAATTATTAACAAAATTATCCTTTAAATATTAAAAGTTATGTTTTATAACTTAAAATATCTTTAAATACTTTATTTTCATTTAAAATGATTATTATAATATAAAAATCTTTTTTAAACTAAATTATTTAATATAATTATTAAATAACTTTAATATCATTAATAATAAATAATTAATAAAATTTATCTTTAAATATTAAAAGTTATATTTTATAACTAAAAATATTCTTAAATACCTTATTATTATTTAAAATAATTTTTAATATAATAAAATCATTTTTAATTAATTTATTTAATTCATTTAGTAAATAAATTAATTACCATTAATATCAATTTATTAATGAATTTTATCACAAAATATTAAAAGTCATTAAAAATAACTTAAAATATTTTCTTATATCATAATATAATTTTTAATGATTTTTCCAATATTAAAATCATTTTTAAATAATTTATTTAATATTATAATTAAATAAATTAAATACTTTTAATATTCTAAAAATATTAAATATTTATGAAATATATTAAAAATAATTAAAAACTAATTTTTGAAATTTTAAATAATTTTTAATAATTTATTTTATATTTTTAATAATTAAAAACTTTTTTTTTCTATTTTTTATTAATTTTCGAAAAAAAATAATATCTGACGCTAAAGACCACCTATAGTGACAAAACTGTCGCTATAGGTGTTCTTCATGTTCTTGAGCCCAAACCCAGAAAATATGTCAGTGGTCGAGTGTCCTACTTTGACCAGCTCTAGATATTTGGTTATCATGAGTCTGGGCTTGTTAGTGTGTGGTTATTGTAGTGTAATTGTAAGTCTACCATTAACAATCGATATCATGGCCAGAACACAACGAATCAGAGAGTTATAAGCCCTCAAATATCTTGTCAGAGCTGTTCTTCATTTCTGGGTTTTCCAGAAATGAAGAACAGTTCATACTGCCTTCAATCGATCATTATAACTTTCTGTACAGGTAAGATTTATGTGATATAACACTTTAAGTATGTAGATGATATGTTAATGAAGAGATCTAACACACAAAACACAAATAACATCAACAGAATCGATAGATACAAGCCGGTCAAACCATACTGGAAAAATTGCTCATGAAGGTTCTAGGTTTCCTTGAAACCTTCATAAGACAGAACGGTCAACATATTTTGACCAGGGTTAACATCGATCCTGTTCATGTTCTGGGTACTATAAAGGTATGAATGTGTAGTACTAATGTCATATTACAACATCCAAACAACATCATGGACTAACTATCAAAAATAAGCAAGATCAAAGACTTTTAAAATGGCTGTCGGAATTTCTGGAAATCTGGAAATTTTTTCTTGGTTGCCCAGAATTCTATTTTCGTGACCGATCAACCCTGTTTGACCACTTATATCTTTTACTTTATAACAGATCTGGATCTGATTTAAGTTTCACACGAAAGACCACATTACATACTACACGTACCAACCTTCAAACATCGAAAATACATAACAGATAAAGATTAAAGAGGTTTGACATTTGACTGTCAGACACAAAACAACAATTTCCCAGATTTTTGAAAATCATCAATTTAAGTACTTAGATGTTATGAATCTGCAAGATACCAACCCAGATCACTTAAATAGACTACAAACAACATGTTGTAACATAAAATCCTAACATCTAACATAGGATCAAAAGTCAGATTTTCGAATAGGGTTTTATACCTTCTTGATCGATTTTGATTTCTGGCTTCCTGATCTGTTAATGATTTTCGTGGGGCTTTAATTTGGGACTAATATAGCTTCTATTTTCGGAGGTTTAGAGCTTGAGAGAGAAGGTTTGGGTGTTGGACAAAATAAGTGAACAAAATGATTTTTTTTTTCTTGATCTATTTATAGAAGGTTAGATGCATTGTATGGTTGAGATATGTTGCTTGTTGCTGTCATTTTGAGCACATGGGGTGGTTGAAGTGGTTCACCCACTCAACCTATTGTCAAAACCTATTCTAGCCAAAATAATTCAATTAGGGGCAAACTAATCCTTTGATAATTCATTTAAATGGCAAAATAGAAACTTGTCAAACCCTTAGGGTTTAACCCTAAAGTTTAGCACAAAATGTAAAATTTCCATTATAGGGTTTGCTTAAAAATAAATAAAATCAAATAAAAATTAAATAAATTTTAGTTTCTAAAATTTTGAAATTAGGATTTCCTAATTGTGATTAATCTTCTAATTACACTATACATGATCATTAGGGTGAAAATATAATACTTATAATTAACCTTGCTAAAATAGCAATTAGGATTTACGATTTTTGATAATTAGGGTTACTAAATTATAATTAGGGTTTCTAGAATTTTAATTAGGGTTCACCTAATTAATACATTTAATACACGACATAAATTATATAACACACTTATAAAACAATCTTGCACTCTAATTTGGATCTCAAATTAGGGTTTAACATTATTACTAGGATTTGGTCATAATACACCGTAATTGACCTACCGTTATCAATACGGAAAAACAGTACATATTCATAGCACTGAAAAATTAAAATATAATTAATATTATATTATTATTCTCATACCTTGACAATAATCCAAAATTAGGGTTTGGATTCCATATTTGATTTATTCTTCCTATTTAACCTTAATAATTAAGGTAAAATAATTAACTTAATAGCCTGTACTAAAATTCATATAATAAAATAATTATTATAATTATTCTAAAAATCACTCCATATATTATTTAAATAATATATGATTATATTTTCATGGAAAATAATTAATAAAACATTTCTACCATAATTTAATTATTATAAGAATATACTTTTTAATAATCAATAATTCTAAAATAAATTTACTTGTAAACATTTATGCAATAAATATATTTTTTTTACCACATAAATACATATACTCATTATCTTGTACAAATCCTCATCCTTAAATTAAAAAAGAAATTTATACGCAAAATTTCGGATTTATTTATATAGAAAATATCGGGTTGTTACAAATAACCACTTATAATATAGTTATTTATCACACTTCTAATTAATTAAGTTTTCATACTTAATTTAATTAATTCTAATTACAATTCATTGCATAATATAATAATTTATTTAATCATTATAAACTCTCTAACTTAATTATTAAATTAAATTAGATTACTATTTCAAAATAATTACTTTCCTTAACTCATTAATTATTTATTAAACAAATAAATAATCAAATCACATAAAATCAATTACACAAATACTTATTCAACGATAAACATATCCATTAAATATTTATATAATTCAATAAATATTTAAATATTTAATTAAAAATCTGAATTGTTACATCATTCCCTCCTACAAGGATTCTGTCATCAGAATCACAACTCAAACCTACTCATTCGTTACAATCTTCCCTACTTACAAAGATTCTGTCCCCAGAATCGAAGACACAATTTAAACAAATAACTCAGAGTAATATTTTATCATTTTATCTAAATATAGGTTTTATATTTCCTACTACATTTATTACTTTAACAAATTCTAGGTTTTATTTCATAACCTTCACTTGAACTCAATTATATTTGAGTATTATATATCTTTTAACCCATTCATTTCCTTTTCTAAGGATCGTTAACATAACACTCGGGATATTACATTCACCATTTCTTCTAAGAATTTCACCCTCGAAATTTTATCAATTAATATTTATTCATTCCATCTATCAAAGTAGATTTTACGTTAATACTATATTCATTCCTTAGGTTCTATAACCACTTCTTCTACAAAGATCATTCTACAATTCATACAATTATTAACTTTTCTATTAAAAGTTTCACATTATTTTTTGATAACTCATCTACTTCTCACTTCAAAATCTCTTTTCTCACTTATTCAACATATTCATCATTCAGTGTCGCATTCTACGACTTACTTCTTTTTAAGGAATACTTTCCTTTTTCACTTCCATCTTGCAGAATAACAAGAATCTTCCATAATTGTCCAATAATTGGGAAGTAGTATGAATAACTCAGGAATTTAAAAGATTCCAAATCATGCTGAGGGGTCACAAGACCGTGAACTCTATTCTCTAGGTTTAATAGTGCTTCACCCCCTCCGGTTCTTCACACTTTAAACCCTCTTTGGCAGAATGTTTATCAATCACTAAAACTGAAAACACCCTCCACTCATACACTAGGTGGCCAGCCTATTGTACCACTACGTTGGGCCGCAACATAGTGTTTTGTAATGACTATATACGTTACGCTCAGTACTTAGGGTGTTAAGCCCTTCGTACTATATATTATGCATAAACATTTCAGCGCAAAGTGTAAACTAAGCGCAACCTCTAATAAAAGAGTTGTTCATATCAGAATTTAGAGTGCAAGCATTCAACTGAGGGTCTAATGACCACGAACCATGTCCACAGTTATAAGTAATCTTTCAACTTTAACTTTAATAGTCATACGACTATAAGGACTCCAAGGTACTTAGGGGATCAATCCTTCGTACATGTATTGTGCACAAACATTTCAGCGCAAAGTATAAAACTAAGTTCAACCCCTAATAATAGGGTTGTTCATCTCAGCTTTTCAACATCTGAATCCGCACCAAAACAATTTGGTTTGGCATAACTTCTCAAGAAACTCTTGAATTTCATGAACATCTTTCAATATTTGTCTAGCTGAATCAAATAGCATAGACCTCTACAACAATTCGAACATTAATCGAAATATACATATACATACATACATACATATGTATTCTCCTATCTTAAAGAAATCTCAAAAATCTTTTTATGACGTCATGATACCGCACTGTATTTACAGTCCGTTGAGGATTCCATCATTTGGTGATTTTATCATACTACATCATACCATAGTGGGCTGACGATCCTTAGATCACATCCAACACTAGGTAATACTGCATTGATGACTCCATCGTTTTTATCATCTTTGCACCAGGTTACATGATGCATTAATGATATAACATACATTTTCGATATATTACAAATCATTTTTGTCTAGCCGAAACAATTAGCATAGACATACGAATAACAGTATTGTTGTTAAAACTCATTGGTTCCATCATTTGATCCAATATTTTTTAAGAAAATAAAAGTGTAAACATCAACACGAAGTCAATAACTTTCGAAAGTCTAGCATAGCTAGTAGATTTAGAATACCTATGCTTCCACCATCAACTCCACTTTTTATAATGATCCATTGCTTAATAGGTCTATCTATTCCTATCATCCTCAATACTCCATTCACACTTAATTATACCCCAGTTCATCAAACTTACCACACGTTATGAGTTCAGGAATTTTCCACAATCATATGAGTTTAAAAACTTATCCTAGTCAGACCATAGGCGTCCATTCGCTGAGGGGTTCAAAAATATATCATATAATTACGAGTCACGAACCTACCATAAGTATGAGTTTTAAGAACTCACACTTAACCTTATAATATTCTCTAACTATACTGTACCTATCTGTTATACACATGAGAAAAGAATCAACTTCTCAACAGGCATATAGCAAATAGTGCGACACAAACATTCCAATGATTATCAATGGGATAAACTGAGTGCAAACACAAAACTCTCGCCCATACAAAGGTTTGTACAACTCAGCCATCACATGAGTCCTCAATTGAAATCCCACCTAACTCTATCTTACTCTTAACTTACTCTTTGCTCGATACGAATTCCTCGTATCACATTATCTATAACTCCTTATGAGTTTATCTTGTATTATCATAGTACATTATCTTCATAGCATTAAGCTATAACTATTCAAACATTGCAAACCATCTTTCTGATCACGTCGTGATCTTATTCTTTAATCATCTCCCTTAAAATTCCTTTCTTAACTCGTGATCGTTTTTTTTACTATCATCTTTCTTTCCCTTTCTCATCATTTACGACATTATTCGTTATCTTGGCTATTGGAGTTAAGAAACTCCCATTTCTTATCTTTATATCTCTTCAAGATTCTTCTTTGAACCTTCTTATTTATATAACAATTCTTCCTTTAAGTATTTCTAACTTCATTTGCAATGCTTAACATTTCATTTGAGTTACACAATTTCATCATACGTATCCATTTTCTACACTTGGTACACATCGAGTCTCTAACAGTTTCAATATGGTACACTGAGTGGTTTACCACAAACAACCAACAAACTAGGTTCCGAGTTGCTAGTTCGTATATACCTCCGCTCTATGAAGAAATCGTTTAGCCTAGATACCATACATCAACTACTAAAGAGTACAATTGCACCATACTTGAATACAACTCTCTATTCTTAACTTCTTTATCATTCTCTTTTTATAGACATGGTAGATTTATTATCACCTTACATCCTTATTATTGGAGTTGGGTAACTCCACATTCATAGTCCTTATAACTCTGCGAGATTCTTCTTTGAATCCTTTCACGCAAGTTTTAAAAATTTCTTAAATTACTTTTTATTGTTTAAACTCTATTTGAGCTTATTCGTTCACTATCTTCACCTCTCTTCTCTAAGGTTATAGCCTAAGATACTCTTACCTAAGGTTTCTAACCTATTGGCTTTGATACCACCTGTAACGACCCCAAAATCCATACAATTTAAATCTCGACTTCGGTCGTTAACCATACATTCAACTTCTAATTTTACATCATTATTCAATATTAAAAATCACTAAAATTGCGGAATATTTAAAACTTTTGTACATTTCCTTCTTTATTGCCCTAAATCGCAACCTTTACATTACATCTCTTCGATTCAAACATATATCATGAATCGTTACAACAAAATGACTATACAAAGTCTTACATCATAAATTGATATCCATATACATCGGATAACTCAATTTACAATTCAATAACATGTTACATTCAAAATCTTACATACATTTCTCACAAAACATAAGTAACCTTCGTGAATATAGCTCTCTATAACTCACTTAGCACATATCCTTACCTTAATTCCTTGACCTGCAAAAGTGGTTATTTTCAAGAGTAAGCTCGACAGCCCATCAAAGTCTAATAGTTTTCATGCATCACATAGCACATAATAACATGATCGATATACATCTCATAATAATTAAAGTAACATGGCATACATGCTTTAATCCATATAGCAAATATAAAGATTGAGTTCCTTACTCAATCATCATTATTTAACCAAAATAATGCAGTCATAAATTGACTTTAACACTTCATGATTACAACTTGTATAACATATCATGCAATTTAAAACAGTTCATCAAGTCCACGTAGAAAATAGGAATCGAAAGACTTGCCTTGATCGTTGTTTACCAATAACAGTTTAACAGCTTACAGATATCTATACTTCACGTGCCCTTTTTGTTGCTTTTAGAAAAACCATTCACTGAGAATCGCTACTCCCTGAACTAGCTTTTGAAATCTCAGTCCTTTCTTAAATGCTCTCTCTGAAATTTCTCAGACTCTTTTCTTTCCTTAAACACTTCTCTTTTTCCTTTCTCAGACTTAACCAAATATAATATACGTAACACAACATAAAACTAATGCAGACATTTTTTTAAAAAAAATTGACATTATAATAATTGCCCCTAATCAATTATCAGTTATAAAATTATTATATATATTATTTATATTTTATTTATTTAATTTATATTTAATAAATCAAATTTAAAAATCCAAAAGCCATAAGGCTCCGTTTGGCAAAACTCTTTAAAATTTAAGAGTTAATATATTTAAACCTTGTTTGGAAAAATAAATTAAAACTATTTTAATTTATCTTAATAACCACTTATTGTGACAACCCGAGAATTTAGTAAATTTTTAAAATTTTAATAAATTAATTTAAGGTTCAATATTAGAACCTAGACAGAAAATAAGTGTATGCGTTTGATATTTTTGAGAAAGAATTTTGAGGATTTCAAAATTCTGTGAAAGATTTAGGTGAATTTTTTAGGATTAAGGGAATAAGCGTTTATGTTCCGTGTGTATGTGTGCATGATGTGGTTAAGAGTCAAGGGTTGACCAGATAAATGATATCTGTGACAAACCCTAGGTATATATTAAGAACGTCCACGTTCAGTTAGAAAATTCTTATAATTTATAAGAAACCCTAGAAATCGGTTCTAAAAACCCTAAATTCAGTTCCGGGAATTTAAAACCCTAATTAAGATATTATAATCCTAATGTGAGAATTTAAAGGTTATATATGGTTTATATATTTTAATTACAAACCTAATTAGGGATGACCCTAATGATTAATTCGATTTTTTTATAATTTAGAAAACCCTAATTTTTAAAGTTTTAAACCCTAATTGATCCGTTTAAAACCCTAATGGACCTAATTGCTAAATTAATAATTTTAATTAGGAATTATTTATCCTAACTAGCAAGATTTAATTATGATTGGGAAATTAGAATATAATTTGAAAATCCTAATTAATATTTAGAGATGTTAATTTTCTATTTTGAAAACCTAAAGTTAAAATAGTAGAAAATTGATTTTTGGGGAACCTTAGATTTTAAACCCTAAGGGTTTGCTCATTTTACTTAAAAGCCCTTAATAATGGAAGCTAAATGACTAAATTACCCTTTTACATTATTGAAGAGTGAAGACACGTAAATCTAGTCATGATCTTGTAGAGGGTGGCTAACCCTAGCCCTAGCCTTAGCTATATATCAATTACCAGCTATCTTGCCCCTTGAATCAGTCATATACATTTAATTATATCACTTATATAGATTAAAAGTAAGAAAAGTCTCACTTTATTTTTCAATTTGTCCAAGACCATCTTCTCTCTCTAAATTCGGGTATGAGAGAGTGAAAGGGAGTGTAAAGCTAAGCTAATATCATCTCTTAACTTATCAAGAACAGATTCAAGGATCAGATATCAAAAATCCAAGTTTTAAAGGTATAAAAACCCTAACTTAGAAATCCTTAGATATGATGTTAAATGTTGTTATTTATTGGTTAAAGTTGTGTTAGAGGGTGTCATTTGATGATCTGAGTTGCTAAAACTCAGATCCATATCATTTTGATGCTCGAAATTGAAGATTTCTTAAATCTGGAAATCTAGAAAATTAGTGTCTGACAGTCAAATGTCAGACCTCATAGATCGGTGTCTGTTATTTGTTTTTGTGTATTAGTTATTTGTATTGGTAGTATGTTATGTGGTCTTTTCTATGAAACTCGAATCAAGTCCAGATCGGGTGTAGATCGAGAGTTATTGTGGGTCAAAACTCGTTGACCGTTCATGAAATCTGGTTTCTGGGTAACCCAGAAACCCAGATTTTTCTGACAATGATTCTTCAGGCCTTGAATCTTGCTTCTGTTAAGTTCTTTGGTCATTTTGTTGCTTTAAGGTTGTAGTATGACATGAGATCTACATTTCCAAGCCATTATCTTACTCAGATCTTGCTCAGAATCAAAACTATTGGTGATCAAACCACAATTGACCGAACTGTTCAAGAACATTTATGGGTTTTCCAGAAATGTTCAAGAACAGTTGTTGAGGCCTAGTTTGACCGACCTAGATCTTCTTTATTTAATGTTGTTAAGTTAATATGATGATTATTTGTTGTACTATGATATGTGATCTACATATATGAACCGTTAGATCATACAAAATAGACCCAGGATGCAATCTACAAGGATTCAAAGTAGCACTTTTGGCACTGTTTGAATTTCTGGGCAGCCCAGAAATTCAAGAACGTGTCTGACAAGAGGTTCTGAAGCTTTAATCTTGCTGCTATAATGTGTATTGGACATGAAAATTATGTAGAGATGTAGTACTATATCAGTACTACAACATTAGCCCAAATTTTAACCTAGAAACATGAAGATCACAAATTTATCAGTGGTCAAAGTAAGCCCCACGATGATTGACATGAAGATTTGGGCAGGCTCAAGAACATCCCAAGAACACTATTAACGACGGATATGTCGCCTATAACGCCTTTAGCGGCAGTTAGTTTTAGAAATTAATATGTTTAATTAAATAAATCGAAATAAATGGTTTTTATCTATTAAAAATACAAAATAAATTCTGAAAAATTATTTTAAAGTCTGAAAAATAGTTTTTAATTATTTTGAGTATATTTCATAAATATTTAATATTTTTGGAGTATACCCTTACATATAAACACCCATTAAATTAGTGCCTTTACAAAGCCAAAAAAATATAATCATAAAGGAATATATCTGTTTATGCATATGTGATAAACTCATCTGCTTACATTAAAAATAATCTTATAAAGCTTGCATAGAAGCGAAACTACAAGCAAAAAGACGATAAGATGGTACACAATGGAGAGATTAAGCACAACAACTGCTTAAGGCGTTATAGGGAAGTACTTTATGATCTAATTATACCTTCACCCGCACATGTAAAATTAATACAATTAATGTTCCAATAATTTTCAAAAGTTTCCTACGCTCGAAGTGTTTGTAAGTACAACCATAATTGTAGTAGATCAACAAAACAAAAAATTGAAAAATTGAATAAATAGAACAATTAAGGAATTTGATTACAATTTTGTCTGTATTTAAAGGCCATAAACCAATGAACAAATAAATGAATTTTTTCGCTAGCAAAGAAACTAACACTTCTGATCTAAAAGTTTCGACCCTTATAAGAAACCGGAGGTATACTCTGCTCGTGCCTGAAGAAGTTACCAGGATCAACTCGTGACTTCACCTGAACCAATCTGTCGAAATTATTCTTGAAGTACTTTTTACCCCATTTGCTTGCTTGTGAATAGCTCATTAGACCATTCTGATTGTTCACCCCCAAGTCAAGATCATTATAGTTTACATACGCAGTTCTTGGTTTTTTAGTAACATGTGGAGTCAAGTATTTATATAAGCTTTTGATCCAATTCATAGCCTTGGTTGTGTCTCCATCCATAAGCACCCTCATGTACATCATATACAATGTTCCAGCTCTATGTGGAAATAGAATCGCAGATTCTGAAATCTCATCCATTCTTCCTCCGTACGATGTCAAGATCATATTTGTCGTTTCGGGCTCACCTTTGAGCAGCATTTTCCAAGTACCTTCTAAGCCTTTTCTTGAAATTGGTTTATCCATAAAGCCGGATTTTGCTTTAAACGGAATCTTAAACGAAGTTCTGTTTAGCAAAACATCAACAGATTCATCAGCTGAAAATAGAGAAAAAAGCAGCACTGATTGGATATAACTAACTTCGTTGCAATTTTCTCTCATCAAGCCTAACTCGGGGAAACTTTTATGCATCAATGGAAGTAGTGTATCTATTCCACCAAGGAACATTCCCACAAATCTTAGACGGACTGTTTTGTCATCTTGATATATACTTGAATCAATGCCAAGTGTCGTTCTACTAGGTACACTAGGTGCGCCTTTTCGTATAGTATTTGCTACAATTCTGATTTCTAAATCTTTTGGAAGCTTAGGAGCAACAGATTGCCACTTATGAACTATTTCAGTTGCATTTTGTTCCAAAGTTCTATCTACTTGAAAAACAGTCACAATTTCCGGGACAGGAACTAGCTTTATCTTCCAAGAAAGAACGACTCCAAAGCTAGAAGCACCCCCTCCTCTAATAGCCCAAAATAGATCTTCACCCATTGATTTTCTATTAAGGATTATTCCATTAACGTCTATCAATCCTGCATCAATGACGTTGTCTGTAGCAAGACCGTACTTCCGTCTTAACATACCGTAGCCTCCACCACTAATTAGTCCACCAACGCCAACGTTTGACCAAACACCACCCGGAAACCCTAAGGTTTTACTTTTCTTGGCGATTTCATAGTAAAGTTCACCTAGAGTTGCACCTGATTGAACCCATGCAGTTGCAGCCACAGGGTCCACATTGATTGATTGAAGATTAATCATATCAAGCACGACAAACGGGTTTCTTGATATGTAAGAAAGACCTTCAAAATCATGACCACCGCCTCAAATCCGAATCTCCATGCCATGTTTCTTGGAGCAATAAATAACCATTTGGATTTGGGTTGCGTCGACGGGTTGAACAATGACTAGGGGTTTAGGTGTAGCGGATGATGCAAATCGAAGATTGTTAATGGAGAACTGCAAGGCGGATGTGTAGGATGAGTTGGTTGGGGTGTAAATGACTTTGGAAATGGATTCGGAGTTTGAAGAAGCGTGTTTAAGGCATTTATGAAAATTTTCTTGAGAATATGCCGAAGTTGGCTGTGAAAAAGTTGACAAAAGAACAAAAGCAAGCAGCAGAAAACTTGGAATCTTCATATATTTTTGATACTTGAGGTTTGAAGAATGAAGCTTTTTGGTTTGTGTTTTTGCTTAAATGGGCAATTAATCGGATAAATGAGCAATTAATTGCTATTGGTTCACATGCAAATTACTATTGATTCATATGTATGGAACTATTAGTTCACATGTATGTACTATTAGGGGAGGTGGTGCAAGATTGATAATACTTGTAGGACTAAATTAAAAATGGAGGTATAGATGAATGTACTATACTGTAATAATTCGAGCCTCTAAACGTACAATTATCGAAACTATGTTTTCCTATAAATAGAAGCTCATTCTTCTTTCATTCTCACCAATTCACGAAGACTCATAAGAGTAATTATAGATAGAGAAGCTATAGAGAGAAAGAAGAAGAGTATTCTACTACTTCACTATTCCAGTATCTAGTCTTCTTCTAAGGTAAGGGATATTAATTTTGTTCAATATTCGTATGAAATAATATTTTCTTCCATACTCTGTAGTATATAAGTAATATTATTTCGTTTTGTATTTCTGATACCCTTATTTTGTTAAAATATTGCTTCTATACTATGTGAAATTAGTAGAATATCCTTGAAATTTGCACTTCATCTAGTATCGTTTCACAATAATATTTTCTGAACATCTTGTTAAATTTTAAGCTTTTCATGACTGTGTATTATTTGTCGACGTCGGGATTTTTATTTGTCTCTTTTTTGTTCTTGTCTTTTGGTATTCTCATGTTAGATGGGATTTGTTTGAAAAAATAAGTTGTGAAAAGGTCCGACATGTATATGTCGACGATTGGACTGTAAGAGTCTCCAGTTAGTTTTTTAAATGGTTGTACCAACACAACCGAGGAAAGGTTTGCACATTGACCCAGTGATGTGACACTGCTTAACGGGTCTGCGAAACCAAGATTCATTATGGTCCGGGAACTTGATAAGTGAATTTTATATACACGAATCATTGTTCAAATCAAGTTTAAATTCATATTTATGTTCATGTTTTGTGTTCGTTTTTACTTGTTTCATGTTATTTTATGTGTAGGGTGGTTATGGATGCATTAGGGATGAGAATGTGGTCTTTTTGGAGCAAAAGTGGAAAAAGTTGGAATTCATAAAAAGTTGAAGTCAGTAGGGTAGCCCGCCGGGGCGGGCCTTTTTAAGCTAGCACCCCCCGCCGGGGCGGGGGTCCCGTTTCCTGCAGCTGTCCTGTTTGGTTTCGGCTTCTGTTTTGGCTCGGATTTGTGGGCTAGCTGGTGCGTTTTGGAGTCTATTAAAAGGAGAATACGTCCAGAAGTCACAGGAGCTTGCTACCACTTAGAAGAACAACAATTCTCTAGCACAAAGGAAAGATTTTTAGCACGGATTCAAGGATTTGGAGAGCGAAAATTGGAGGAGTGATTTTCAGAGATTGTCACGACGATTGCAGATTGAGGCTACGTGAAGGAGTTTTCTACAATTCTTCTTCTCTTTCATCTATTTTGTAATTGGGATGATGTTTTCAACAGATTATTCAGTTTTTAATTCGTTCGTTATGAACTAATTTACTTATTAGACTTGTGATGGATCTTTAAGCTTAGCGATGATTCTATAACTTGATTTCCAATTTCATAAGATAGTTTCAGTTTATCTATGTTAATTTGAGCGTGAATTTATGAATTGCCTGATCAACAATTTTATGTGGACTTGAAAGGAATCGAGAGAGGATATTCGAGTCTAGACCTAGTTAATATAGCATGTGTCATAAATTATGTTGATAGCATATTTGTGATTATTGTTAAGGTAGAGATACGCTTGACATCTCATGTAATCGTTAAGAGAACTTAAACTTCAACCTTTTTTAATTGCAGTTCACATAGAGATATAGTGAGTTGGTTAATTTAGGTGTTTAACGGAATTCTATCTTAATTGTGGATTGATGTTGATATGGTATTAGTGCATCGAGAGGTGGCTCTTACTACGTGCGTGTTCTTGATTAATAAACTGGAATATTGAATTGAATTGGAATAAAAGTTAGAAAATCAGAGTGAAGCTTAGGGTGAAATCATAAGTCTAACTCTCCATTAATTGTTTGAAAATTCTGAATTTCGTTATTGGTGTTTATTTCTTGTGTGATAATTTAATTATTCATTAATTTAGTTTCTTTTAATTAGTTACCTTTAAAAAAAAACCATTGAATCGATTAGTTTAATAAAATTAGGATTAATAAAAAATTGATAATTGTGAAGTTAAGATTCTTGATATTTTGTTCTTGTGGGAACGATACTCTACTCATCACTTTATTACTTGTTGACCACGTATACTTGCGTATTTTTGTGCGTATTGATTTTACCCAACAAGTTTTTGGCGCCGTTGCCGGGGACAATTTAGCCGAGATTTTAATAGTTATTTTTATAATATCAGTTTACTTAGTCCAGTTTTACTTAAACATTTTTATTTTTTTACTTTCTCTATTTCAGATTTTCGACATCGGTTTATGTAAACACGGTCTAAACATTCAGACTTGCTACCTTTTGAGGACGACATTGACAGACGATTTCAAAAGTTGAGTAAGTGGATTGAGGAAACGAGAACCGAATTTGAAATTTCTGTTCTGGAAGGAACGATGGCTGCTGAAGACCAGAAAGCGTTGAGGGATTTTTCCACACCTAAGGTGACTGATCTGCAGTCAAGCATTACTAGGCCTGCAATTGCTGCGAACACTTTTGAAATAAAGCCTGGGACTATTCAAATGATGCATAATTCATGTCAGTTTGGGGGAATGGCACACGACGATCCAAATGAGCACTTGCTCAGTTTTCTGGAAATGTGCGACATGTTCAAGTACAACGGGGTATCGGATGAGGCAGTAAGACTTCGCTTGTTCCCATTTACCTTACGGGACAAGGCGAAGAGTTGGTTACACTCTTGCCCGCCGGGTTCGATCACTACGTGGGAGGATTTGGCTCAAAAATTTCTTGCCAAATTTTTCCCACCGGCAAAGACTGCGAAAATGAGGAGTGACATCACATTGTTTGCGCAACAGAGTGGAGAGTCACTATATGAGTCATGGGAGAGATACAAAGACTTGCTCAGGAAGTGCCCACATCATGGATTGCCCAAGTGGTTACAAATGAACACCTTCTATAACGGGCTACATGGCAATATCAGAGCGAGTATTGATGCGGCATCGGGGGGAGCATTCTTGGCTAAAAGTTATGAGGATGCTTACAATTTGATAGAAACAATGTCGGCAAATAACTACCAGTGGCCCACATCAAGAATGACAGAGGCAAAAGCAGCTAGGGTCTTGGAATTAGACGGAGTAACATCTTTACACGCAACTATTTCTGCACTATCCATGAAGTTTGATAAGCTGAATGAGACGGTGCACATATTAGCAGGGGCTAAAGCTCAACAAGTTCAGCAGGTTATGGCAGTATGTGAATTATGTGCGGGGGATCATCTGACAGAGCAGTGCGCGATAAATCCAGCTTCCGTTCAGTACATAAGCAACTACAATAGGAATCTGAAAAATACATATCAGAATACCTACAATTAGGGGAATAGGAACTACCCAAACCTCTCGTGGAGCAATAATCAGCAAACTCAAGCTCCACAACCATCATATCCCCCTGGATTTCACAGTCATCCACAACAAACTCAACAGCAGGACAGGAAATCCGATGATGAGGAATCCTGGGCAAGTTACAAAACTAGCACTGATCTGATGTTGAAGAATCATACTATTGCTCTCAAGAATATAGAGAATCAGATAGGACAACTTGCGTTGGCATTAAATAGTAGACCACAAGGAACCTTACCTAGCAACACCGAAAGAAATCCGAAGGGTAATCATGAGAAATGTCAGGCAGTTATGTTGAGAAGCAGAAAACACCTCGGTGAGATTAGTGCAGAAAATTCAGCAACACCGGAAGAAAAAGCCGACGACAGTAATGCAGTAGAGGGGAACAAATCAGAGGAACCACAGCTAAACAGTGAGCCGATTGTTTATCCTCCACCACCGTTTCAGCAGAGAGTCCAAAAACAGAAGTCCGATAAGTAGTTCGTAAAATTTTTAGAGGTGTTCAAGAAACTCCAGATTAATATTCCATTTGCAGAGGCCTTGGAGCAAATGCCGAGTTACGCGAAGTTTATGAAGGGAATTCTGTCAAGGAAGAAGAAATGGGAAGACTTCGAAACAGTAGCACTAACAGAGGAGTGCAGTTCAGTGTTACAGAAAAAGCTTCCACCTAAACTTAAAGACCCTGGAAGCTTTACCATCCCATGCACAATCGGGAAGATGTCGTTCAATAAGTGCCTATGTGACTTGGGAACAAGCATAAATCTTATGCCCTTATCAGTATATTCAAAATTGGGTTTGCCCGCACCGAAGCCTACGAATATTTCATTACAGCTGGCAGATAGGTCGGTCACATATCCGAGAGGCATTGTCGAGGACATTCTGGTAAAAGTGGACAAGTTCATATTCCCTGCGGACTTTATCGTACTGGATTTCGAGGAAGATAAGAACATCCCGATCATCTTAGGGAGACCTTTCTTGGCCACGGGACGGACACTCATAGACGTGCAGAAGGGAGAACTTACAATGAGGGTCCAAGATCAAGAAGTAAAATTCAATGTGTTCAAGGCCATGAAATATCCGACAGATGAGGAAGAGTGTAATCGGATAGATTTAATTGAGCAGATTGCCACCAAAGAAATGAGCAAGAGTTTAAGCAACGATCTGTTAGAAACAACGTTACTAGGGGATGAGGAAATTGACGACCCTGAATTTGTGGAATTATTACAGATGCTAGACTCGTTACCACGAGTTAGCCGATTCAGACCACCGGTTGAACCTCTGCACACCGAGGATACAGTTGCAGCAAAATTGAAACCATCATTGGATGAGCCACCAGCCTTGGAACTTAAACCCCTCCCTGAACATCTCAGGTACGCGTATTTAGGCGATTTAAATTCTTTACCTGTAATTATTTCTACTGCACTTACCAAATTGTAAGAGGAAAAGTTGCTGAGGGTGCTTCGGGATCACAAATCAGCAATTGGATGGACAATTGCGGATATAAAAGGCATTAGCCCGTCATTTTGTATGCACAAGATTCTGATGGAAGATACTGCGAGCCCATCCATGGAGCATCAACGTCGACTCAACCCAATCATGAAGGAAGTGGTTAAGAAGGAAATTCTGAAATTATTGGAAGCCGGAGTCATATACCCAATTTCCGACAGTAAATGGGTAAGTCCGATTCATTGTGTGCCGAAAAAAGGGGGAATGACGGTAATTCAGAATAAGGACAACGAGTTAATTCCAACAAGGACAGTAACAGGTTGGAGGGTGTGCATTGATTATAGGAGATTGAATAAGGCAACCCGGAAGGACCATTTCCCGTTACCTTTTATCGATCAAATGTTAGACAGGTTAGCGGGGCATGAGTTTTACTGCTTATTGGATGGATATTCGGGATACAATCAGATTGCTATCGCTCCTGAAGACCAAGAAAAGACAACATTCACTTGCCCCTACAGCACCTTTGCATTCAGACGGATGTCATTCGGACTGTGTAATGCACCGTCAACTTTCCAGCGGTGTATGATGGCTATTTTTTCGAACATGGTGGAGAAAAACGTTGAAGTATTCATGGAGGATTTCTCGGTTTATGGAAGTACTTTTGACACTTGCTTAGAAAATCTGGTCATGGTATTGCAGCGCTGTAAGGATACCAACCTCATACTAAATTGGGAAAAATGCCACTTTATGGTTGAAGAGGGCATAATATTAGGACATAAGGTGTCAGTGCAAGGATTGGAAGTAGACAAGGCAAAGTTGGACACGATCGAGAGACTACCTCCACCGAGCTCAGTTAAAGGTATTCGCAGTTTTCTGGGGCATGCTGGGTTCTACCGAAGGTTCATAAAGGATTTCTCTAAGATTGCAAAACCTCTATGCAGTCTTTTAGAGAAGGATGCGACTTTTAGTTTTACAGAGGAGTGCAAATCCGCGTTTGAATTGTTGAAGAAGAAGTTAACTACAGCCCCCGTGATAGTGGCACCGGACTGGAAAATGCCATATGAACTCATGTGTGATGCAAGCGACTATGCGGTTGGGGCAGTTTTGGGCCAACGATGAGATAAGGTGTTTCACGCAATATATTATGCAAGCAAAACACTAACAGAAACTCAAATGAACTACACTACTACGGAAAAGGAGTTGCTTGCAGTAGTATACGCGTTCGACAAATTTCGGGCATATTTGATCGGGACTAAGGTAATAGTTTACACAGACCACTCAGCGATTCGGTATTTAATAGCGAAAAAAGATGCTAAGCCACGTCTTATCCGATGGATTCTCTTACTTCAAGAGTTTGATTTAGAAATTAAAGATAGAAAGGGGACGGAGAATCAAGTCGCCGATCATCTATCCCGACTGGAAAATCAGGAGACAACAGATAAGGATAATTGCGTGATTCATGAGACATTCCCGGATGAGCAGTTACTTGGGTTGAATGCAGAATTTCCGTGGTATGCAGACTTTGCGAACTATGTGGTAAGCAAGATTCTTCCCCCAGATCTCACACGACAGCAGAAAAAGAAGTTTCTTCATGACGTCAAGTGGTACATATGGGATGAGCCGTATCTGTTTAAACAATGCGCTGATAAGATGATACGACAGTGTATTCCATATAGTGAAGTCCACACTATATTACAAGAATGCCATTCGTCGGCGTATGGTGGCCATTACGGAAGTGAGCGCACTGCGGCGAAAGTTCTTCAGTCCGGGTTTTATTAGCCGACGTTGTTCAAAGACGCCCACCAATTTGTGAAAACATGTGATAGATGCCAACGGGTGGGTAACATATCGAAACGGAATGAGATGCCCCTACAAACAATTCTGGAAGTGGAAATCTTCGATGTATGGGGCATCGATTTCATGGGACCATTCCCGTCGTCTTTGAGCAATCAGTACATTTTGCTCGCGGTGGACTACGTATCGAAATGGGTTGAAGCTGCCGCATTACCATCTAATGATGCCAAGGTGGTCCTCAAGTTTTTACAGAAAAATATTTTCACAAGGTTTGGCACGCCAAGAGCAATTATTAGTGATGAAGGCAGTCATTTCTGCAACAAATTGTTTACAACTCTTTTGGCTAAGTATGGGGTCAATCACAAAGTGGCTACTGCTTATCACCCTTAGATTAATGGGCAAGCCGAGGTATCGAACAGAGAAGTTAAAAAGATATTGGAAAAAGTCGTCAACCCAAGCCGGAAAGATTGGTCGCTTCGATTGGATGATGCATTATGGGCATACCGCACTGCATACAAAATGCCAATCGGGATGTCGCCGTATCAACTCTTGTACGGAAAGGCATGTCACTTGCCAATGGAGTTACAGCACAAAGCTTACTGGGCAATACAGAAATTGAATTTTGATCAAGCCGCCGTAGGAGAAAAGAGGTTGCTCCAACTTAATGAGCTCGACGAATTTCGCCTTCATGCCTATGAGAATGCCAAACTATACAAAGAAAAAGTTAAAAAATGGCACGACTACAAAATTATCCAACGCACATTCAAGCAGGGTCAAGCAGTCCTCTTGTTCAATTCACGGCTGCGGTTGTTCCCCGGAAAGCTTAAGTCAAGATGGTCGGGACCGTTTACTATCAAACGGGTATTTCCTCATGGCGCGGTTGAATTATACAGTCGCAATCCATTAGAAACATTCAAAGTCAATGGCCAACGTATAAAGCATTACTGGGGTGGCGAGTCAAATTTGGACGCCGACACTATCATCCTAGCCGATACACAGTAAAACATGGAGTAGTCAGGCTGAACGACTTAAAATTAAGCGCTAATTGGGAGGCAACGCAATATTTCTTTATTTTTCATATTTCACATTTAAGTTGGTAGGATATAGTTTATGAAAAAAGTAGTTAGGACTTTTCATTTATTAAGCTTGCTTAAAATCTCTGAAAATACTAAAAATAAATCCAAAATCTAAATGGTCATTACTCTAACGTATTGCTTGTTTTTGGTCTCAGGAGAGGTCAAATACAACATAGAACAACGAGGACTACGCAACGGACGCATTTCGGAAAATTTTTATCGTCCAAAATTTTGGACCAAATTTTTACAGCAGTCCAGCCCGCCGGGGCGGGCCTTTTTAGGCGTGTACCCCCCGCCGGGGCGGGGGTCCTGATTTCTGGGCATCCGGCTCTTTTTAAAACACACGCCCAGCACTTTCCCCTTCCCATTCCTACTCTTGCCGTTTTCTTCTCCCCACCATACCCCACCTTCCCCTCATCCTCCACACTACTTCTATCACCCCACCACGTTCCCCACCATATCTCCCTCTATATAAACCCTAACTCCTATCTCCATTATATACATTCCATTACACACGAATTCTTCAAGCTATTGGACCACAAACACTTACGGGTGAGTACTCTAGCCTTATTATCACACTCTCATCTTCTCTCCACTGACGTTCCATACAAACCACCTAAGTTTGGGGGAAGATCAGGCTGTGCACGTAAGGTGTTTGCCATATTTCCTGAAACACAGAGAAAGTGAAACTAGTGCGTGCTAGCACAATTAAGCATCCGGTTATCCATGGCTTCACAACCAACATCAAAACACCAACGGGGGGCGAGTTCTAGCACGGCTCCACCAACCCGAACATATGACCGTCGCAAATTCCGAAGTGCCGCCGCCGCCGACCGCTACGACTATATGGTTACCAAGGCTCTTACACCGGAATGGGGGTTGGCTCCCGAGGGAAATGATGGGGAAATGATGCAACAAATCTACCAACAAGGATGGATAAGGTTTACAGCGGAGCCCGAGCCCGCTGTTGTGAATGTTGTTAAAGAATTTTATGCAAATGCCGAGGACAAGGCACCATTCACTGCCTTCGTGAGGGGTTGCATGGTCCCGTTCAGTGCAGATGCCATCAATGCCTTTTATCAGCTGCGGGTGCCACGCCAGTGTCAATATGCTTACATGCTGGATTTTGACCCCGATTATGAGGAGGTGATTCAAAACATGACTAAGCCAGGGACTACTTGGATAAAGGGACGAAAGGGGGGCACCGTGTTTCACAGCAAAGACCTCAGTCGATATGGTAAAATCTGGTATGCCTTCCTCTGTGCTAAACTGCTACCGTCCACGCACACCTCGGACGTGACCAAGGAGAAGGCACTCCTCCTGTATGCCATTGTGCAAGATTTCCTCATAGACATCGGGGCAATTATCAGTTTTTCTATACGCCGATGTCTCCGCGGTAACTTTTCTGGCGGCTTACCACATCCATCTCTTATATGTGGGTTGTGTCATCAAGCCGGAGTACGTTGGCCCGATGATGAGCCCACTTTGATGTCGCTGCAGATCCTAGATACTAGAATGATAGCCCGGTATTCTGTTTGGCCTGGAGGAGAGTCCCATCCACGGGGTTTGGGTTTTATTTTTCCATCGGCGTCGGAACCCGAGGATGGTGCCGAAGATACTTCGGGGGATGATGATGAAGCAATGGGTGATCCGAGAACCGAGCAGACTCCGCCGACTGAGACATTTTCTAGTGCTCAGTTCCTTGCTTTTCAGAATCAACTAACTTCGACCAATAGGGTGACACGCCGGGAGATGCGGCGATTGGCGATGCGCCAAGATCATATGTTCGATGCTATGAACGCATCTTTCACCGCACTTAACACAACACTTCAAAGTTTCAACCCGACGGCTTTTTTTCCGTATCAACAACCTGGTCCACTCCCTAGCTTTCCTCCTAGTGATTCGGATGAGGAAGAGCACCAACCACCGCCCCAGACTTAGACAATTACAGGGAAGTCTTCCGGCATTCTATTTTTATGCAATGAGGGCATTGTTTTATTTAAGTTTGGGGGAGTTTTATTTGTTTACATGCATGACTTTTAATATCTTATATTAGTTGCATATTATTATTATTATTATTATTATTATTATTATTAAAAAATTTAAAAATTTTGTTAGTTAATAAATGTAAGTTAATTAGTTAGGTTGCATATGTCCAATGGTGTCGCATTCTACAGGTTATTCTGGCCAATGATGAGATTGTGAACAAGTTAACTAATATAGTATGGATTATTAGAACTGTGATATAATTACTGTTATGAATCGATTCTTGGATTTGTTTGAAACTGTTATAAAAAGGGTAGCACTAATAACATCTTTGTTGACCGGTTAGTTCAAATTGATACATAAAGGGTTTCTAAAGGATAGTGCTAGCGTGAACCAGAAAATGACAAGGATAGGCAGTGAAGGCTTAAATTAGGTAAGAACCTAAGTTTGGGGGAATATATGTGGGATATATAAGCTTTGAAAAAAAAAAGAAAAAAAATGCAATATGTTAAGTCTTGTGGTGGGTTGAGGTGAAGCACTCCCCATAAACACAAGCGTGAGATGGAGCGTAAAACGCACTCACCAACCATCTATGAGAAAAAGAAAGAAGAAAAAAAAAAGAATAAAACGGGAAAAGTGCAAAAAGCCCCCGTATAAAAAGAAAGAGGAAGCATAAGTATCCTGCATGTACCCTTAATGTTGGTTTAGTTTAATTTTAGTTGAATCGTGCCTATCTTTGAGAGATTATAAGTTTGCACTGTATAATTCCTTCTAAGAAGTTGTTTATGTATTGAATTTGGGTCCGTATCAGTTAAACTTGATGTTGATCACACACACACGCTATACCAGTAATGATTGTTCAAGAATTGAGAATTAATATGTAAGCGTGGATTGGTTTTGATAATTCGTAGTGTAAAGTTGCTTGTTTTCTCTGAGGCCGATGGAATACATTTGTTTATGCGATATTGTTGGATTTGTTTAGGCATTTAGATTATTATTGCGTTTCATTGCGTTGCATCTAGTTATTTGTGCTAGGGGACTAGCAAGGTTTAAGTTTGGGGATTTTGATAAGTGAATTTTATATACACGAATCATTGTTCAAATCAAGTTTAAATTCGTATTTATGTTCATGTTTTGTGTTCGTTTTTACTTTTTTCATGTTATTTTATGTGTAGGGTGGTTATGGATGCATTAGGGATGAGAATGTGGTCTTTTTGGAGCAAAAGTGGAAAAAGTTGGAATTCATAAAAAGTTGAAGTCAGTAGGGTAGCCCGCCGGGGCGGGCCTTTTTAAGCTAGCACCCCCCGCCGGGGCGGGGGTCCCGTTTCCTGCAGCTGTCCTGTTTGGTTTCTGCTTCTGTTTTGGCTCGAATTTGTGGGCTAGCTGGTGCGTTTTGGAGTCTATTAAAAGGAGAATACGTCCAGAAGTCATAGGAGCTTGCTACCACTTAGAAGAACAACAATTCTCTAGCACAAAGGAAAGATTTTCAGCACAGATTCAAGGATTTGGAGAGCGAAAATTGGAGGAGTGATTTTCAGAGATTGTCACGACGATTGCAGATTGAGGCTACGTGAAGGAGTTTTCTACAATTCTTCTTCTCTTTCATCTATTTTGTAATTGGGATGATGTTTTCAACAGATTATTCAGTTTTTAATTCGTTCGTTATAAACTAATTTACTTATTAGACTTGTGATGGATCTTTAAGCTTAGCGATGATTCTATAACTAGATTTCCAATTTCATAAGATAGTTTCAGTTTATCTATGTTAATTTGAGTGTGAATTTATGAATTGCCTGATCAACAATTTTATGTGGACTTGAAAGGAATCGAGATAGGATATTCGAGTCTAGACCTAGTTAATATAGCATGTGTCATAAATTATGTCGATAGCATATTTGTGATTATTGTTAAGGTAGAGATACGCTTGACATCGCATGTAATCTTTAAGAGAACTTAAACTTCAACCTTTTTTAATTGCAGTTCACATAGAGATATAGTGAGTTGGTTAATTTAGGTGTTTAACGGAATTCTATCTTAATTGTGGATTGATGTTGATATGGTATTAGTGCATCGAGAGGTGGCTCTTACTACGTGCGTGTTCTTGATTAATAAACTGGAATATTGAATTGAATTGGAATAAAAGTTAGAAAATCAGAGTGAAGCTTATGGTGAAATCATAAGTCTAACTCTCCATTAATTGTTTGAAAATTCCGAATTTCGTTATTGGTGTTTATTTCTTTTGTGATAATTTAATTATTCATTAATTTAGTTTCTTTTAATTAGTTACTTTTAAAAAAAAACCATTGAATCGATTAGTTTAATAAAATTAGGATTAATAAAAAATTGATAATTGTGAAGTTAAGATTCTTGATATTTTGTTCTTGTGGGAACGATACTCTACTCATCACTTTATTACTTGTTGACCACGTATACTTGCGTGTTTTTGTGCGTATTGATTTTACCCAACAGAACTTGCTTATGCGAAGGGAAGGTGTTAGGCACCCCCCGACATCCGTGTTACCACGGTGACCGCCACTTTTTAAGAAACTGTTAGATGAATATGTGTGTGTGTGTGGGTCAATGTGCAGTTATTTAGAAGTAGTGCTATGCCTCGTTTGCCCTTATATACAAAGGGTTTGAATTTGTGTAAAAATTCAGTTTTAAACGAGATATAGCAGTGATGTTTTATAAAAGAGATTTTTCAAACCCTTGTGCTCAATAGTAATTGAGGCCTTTGATACTTCTATTTTATTATGTATTCGGCTTGATTGCTTTTATTTTCGAGATATGAAGCATCTTCGAGAAAATAATGTATAAAATGATGCCGAAATCCTCATGGGCATGAAAACCATCTGAGGAAATCCAAACACCGTGAATAATTTACAAGCTGCTTACAGCTGAAAATGTCCATCACGGGAACTGAATGTAGATTCAGTAGACTGAATCTGTGATCACATGATTCCTAGGCTCACATGATGTCGCAGTTTATATGAAAGCTGTAAGCAGTTATATATATAACAGCTGTAAATATATATATATATACAGATATGATCACCAACCACGAAGTACCTCCATGGGAGATTGGAAATGTAAATATATAAAAGCGGTAAATATATATATAGAGACAAGATTAGCTACCACGAAGCACCTCCATGGGGGATCAGAGATGTAAATAAAGCTGTAAAAGCAATCAATCGTCACGAAGTAAACTCCAAGTGGGACGAAATGTAAAGAAAGCCATAAAAAACGATCAACCGCCACGAAGTAAACTCCAGGCAGGACGAAATGTATATATATATATATATATATATATATATATATATATATATATATATATATATATATATATATATATATATATAAACAAGTAAACGCTCCGGATATAAAATCCAAGTTCATCTAACAAAGGTTGACAACAGTTTATATATAAGTATATATATATAAAAGCAAATAAATGCTCCGGACGCTAGTCCAGGCTCAATCGAGGCATAACTCGATAATGTTAGTCCATATATATATATATATATATATATATATATATATATATATATACAAAAAGAAATAAAAGCCACGGACCGAAGTCCGGGCAAACACACGCAACACGACTCTTAACGTGAAGAAAGGTGTGTGCAAAGATGAAGAGAAATGCTTTAAAGTGTGTAAGAAGGCTTATGGTGGACTGCCAAAGAAGAATTCTATAGCTTTAAGTGGATGAACACTCGGCTCTCGTCGGTAGAAAAGTAGCTATATATGAGCTTACAAGTGTTTAGAATGAGAAAACACTCAGTTTAGGGTGCGTACAGAGCAAATTAGACAGGGCTTTCTTGCCTTTTGTCTTATAAATATGGCCACCCCAAGCCCTCTATTTATAGACGGGGGAGCCACAGGTGTACCTGCGACTACCCGGGGTGCTCCATGCAATGTGGGTCTCACTGTCTCGAAGTACGTGCACTCAGACCACGCGTTGTTCACTCGGACCTTCATAACTTTCAATTCGGGAGTGCGATGGAAGCGTGCCATACCATTCTGGAAAGCTATTTTTGAGAGCTACACAATGATATAGGATTTATCCTTTTTTGACTTCGAAAAGATGGGTCCATGACCAAAATGGCATTTCTAGGTTTTCGTCAAGCAGTCTGTTGAACTGTTTTGCATAGTTTGCACACGAATGTTAATATATGGTTCTTGTGGGACTTCTATTGAAGCAATTTAAGTTGAAATGAGTGTATTTGATGTGAGTTGAAGTTGAGTTGGCAAAATAACCATTTTGCCCCTCCCGGGTTTATCTACGATTTTCGCGCAGTTGTAGCAGTCTTTTCTCAGGATTATCTCTGAGGTTGACTTGATGTTGACTTTGAATGTCCTCAGGGTTATCTATGAGGTTGGCTTGACCTCTTGGGGTTATCTCCAGGCTTTGAACTTGATCCTCCGGGGTTATCTCTGAGGTTAAAACTGACTTTCACGGGGTTATCTCCGGAGTTGGTAACTGATTTCTCGGGATTATCTCTGGGGTTGGAAACTGGATCTCCCGAGGCTATCTTCAGGGTTGGAATTAATGTTGTGGTCCTCTAGGGTTATCTCTAGAGTGTGGAAAAAATGCTCTTGTCCTCTTGCATAGTTAGTAACAGGAAAACGAAATTTCGAGTGTCTGCAGATGCCCCTCTTTATCATGTTCATGTAATGCAATGGAATGGACATGATAAAGATTACTAGACACTTGAAATTATGACAAGGCATTTCTAATGATGTAAATCGCAATGTAATGAATTTTTATGATGAATGTTAAAATGTTTTCGCAAATAGCAGTTCACACATCGCATTTCGCATTTCGTATTTCGCTTTTCGCATTTGGCCAATCGCACATCGTATTTCGTATATCGCAAATTGCAAATCGCAATGTAAAGAATGTTACGATGAATGTTAAAATATATTCTCAAATCACTTTACCTTTACCAATCATTGCTGATGCCTATGCTGGTGTTGACTCCAATGGTTTGTCATTTAATCGCTGATGCTTGTTTGATGAAGATAAGTTGAGATATTTTCTACATCTCTGATGGGGATGATGTTTATGAAATCATAGGACCTCCTCGATATATACGCTGGTAGTTTGCAACGGTGCCTACCCTACTGATCGCCAACTTATTTTGGTTCCCACTCAAACGGTGGTATACGAAGCTTTCATCGCTGAACTGTCTTGATGTTGCGCTAAATTGATGCCAATGGTTTAGAATACTGGATTATCCGATACCTTCGCTGAAGTAATATTCCAGAGTCTGCTTCACCAGACTCCGTGTGATGTTACGCTCACCCTTTTTAAGGTAATTTGGAGTTTTCTTTCGCTGTTGGGTGCTTGTACCCCATTTCCTTGAGCGTTTGATTTGTAACTTGGCTGAACTGATAACCTAAATACTGCTGACATCCCTGGAAGGTGCAGCTCATTCTTTCACTGCCCAGATTTGAACTTCGATATAAAGGCCTCGACTTATGAGGACTCGACGCCGATTGACACATTTAATGATGAGAATTCCATTCTCTAGACCTTTTGTCATTGGCCTTCTGCTTTTGAGTTAAGGACTTTCTTAAAAATTTTTCTCTTCTTTTGTAGGGGCAAGCTAAAGTCGCCATGATTTCTTTTAGGAGTTCTCCCATTTCTTTTGATGAGAGGCTTGATCCCGCCTTAAGCTCCTTCAATTTCTTGGAATTTGGACAATGCCCCAGTCCTTTCGCATGTTGATTCCTAGGGTTCATATGAGAAACTCTCTTTGTTGATGAAGTCGCAAGTGAGTAATATCCAAATCGCCAGTGAGATGATGTGAGCGAAGCTCTGATGATGATGTACCATGCTGATGGTGCTGACTGGCGCATTTTCCTTTTTAGGATGGTTGATAAATGCCCCAATGTTGAGTTATCACTATTTTCGAGATTGCCCCAGTCTTGTTGTAAGGGCTCTAATATCGGGTTATTGCCAATTTTGAAATTGCCCGAGCCTTGCTTGTTGTCTGGGATAGTTACTTTGATAGATGAGGTGATAAGACACCGAGATTGCAAGAGGCTTTTACTTCTGTACCAGATGGTGAGCATGTAGTGGATTTGGGCTTTGATGCCCTCAATCATTGTTACTGACTTGTTCTCGTAATTGGCGTTGATGGTTTTCTTTTGATTTGATGAAGCCTTGTAATTGAGGGCGTCGACTCTTTGAAGGTCCTCGCTGCTGGTTGTCTTAGTGTATCGATGTTTTTTCCTTTCTAGGATTTGTGCCAGATTTGATGGAATGACATTGAAGTGTTGTTGGGTCTTCTCAACATGGTTCGTTGACTTGGAGGGTTGTTCTTTGGTGTCTTGGGATTGATGTTTGGGCTTGGATATTTCTTTTTAGGGTCCGACCGCACCACTGATGGCTGCCTACGTACTCCTGTATGTGCGGGAGATCAGGTCTGCGTAGTTTCGTCTGATAAGATAAACGGTTTGAGAAGTGTTTATTTGGGGGTTTTTGGGTTTTTGTTTAGTTTGACCGCACCATAAATGGTTGCCTACGTACTCCCATAGATGAAGGGAGATCAGGTCTTTCGTAGTTCAGGCTTTGGCATGAAAGGCTGAAAATATTTATTGGAGTTTGAGCTTGATTGAAGGTTTTTTTTTTTGATTTTTGTAGTGGTTAGACCGCACTGTATATGGCTGCCTACGTACTCCCATTGATGAGGGGAGATCAGGTCTGCGTAGTTCCAACTTTGGCTTGAAAAGGTTCAAAGTGATAAGTGGTGAGAAGGGTATAGAGATGTTTTTATTTTTGTTTATTTTTGTTTTTGTTTTTATTTTTCTCTTTTTTTGTCTTTTTATTTTTTTTTGGATATTTACATGCATGAAAAATAAAAGGCACACTGCGAAGAAAGTGATATCGTCCCAATATCTCTTGGAACTCACAACTGCATCCTCTGGATCTGCATCTTCTTAGCTAGCTGAGGCATGATAGTCCTGTTGTTAGTAGTTATGTTGCTTTCTGGGCTCGCGATAGAGGTTACCTCTTGGTTCTGAATATCTTCACTTATGGCCATAATTTGATCGCTTCCTGATTCAATGCATTCCTCAAGGACGCTTGAATTAGACCCATCGTAAAAAGGGATGAACTCTGGATTCTTCAACGGGTTGGCTTCCCCGACAATCTCACCACCTTTTTCTTCATCTGTTCCTTCGCCTTTTTCCTGAGTTTGAGATGATTCGACCATGAAATCTCCCTCGAACGGTTGTTGCATTTGTCGCAAGGAACTTTCCTTTTTGGCCTTTTCTTCTTTGGAAAGGATTAGTATTTCCTCCTCATCATCCAAGGTGATGAAATCAGGAACGTGGTTGATATCTTTGGACCATAGGATGTTTTATGTTGGCGGAGAATTCTCCTTTGGGGATGCCTTTGTCTCCTCTGTCATTCCTTGCATTAGGATCAGTCCACCTTGTGTTCTGGAAGAATTGTCGCTCATAGCCTTCGCCTCATTTGAACTGCCTGTCTCGAATGGACATCTTAAGCTTTTTATTTCCTTTTTGCCTTTTTTGGT